>PYHW01010678.1:5848894-5862770 GCA_013186435.1 Turdus rufiventris
ACTACTTACATGTTGTCTGTTTCTGTCAGAAACAAAGTGAGATAAGGAAAACACAAGTGTCTTGGAATATTTCAGAATAGACAGATAACTTTCTCTTTTCGTTGAAAGTATTTTAGCTGTTTTGATTATGCTGCCATTAAAGTCATGTTACCTAAAATCTGGTAACATCTGAAAATCTTGAGAGTTTTATCTGTCTTTTTAATTAAGTACAGCATACATTACTGCAGAACATGTCATTGACTGCAGAAAATGCCCCATGAATGTTGTACTCTCCCAATTACAAAAAAAATCACCTTCCAGAGTGGCATGTGACAAATAAAGAAAAAAAAATTCTACCAGTCTATTTAACTCATGAGCACTGGCATTACACTTTTCACCTTTCATTTTCAGTGCGACGGTTAGAAAATTATTCTGATTTCTGTTAATCATGAGATTAGAAAAAAAGTTCTGGAATTGTTTCATTAAACCAATGGATTTGCTTTTTTCTTCCACTAGGACTCAGAATGTAAACCTAAGAATACATCCCCTTTGCTTCATACCTTTTTATTTTACTTGATTACAGCCTGTGGCAGATTTATCTTTCCCTTAATTTTCCTTAGCTTGTGGACTTTTTTCATTACAGTTTCCTGTCTTTATGCTTCTTTTCCCCATTGTTCTTTTGCTTTCCTTTTATTATCTTTGTAAACAATAGGCTAAAAACAACAAAACAAAAGGTTACGGACAACAGAAAGCAAACATAATAATTACTTTATAATTTAAAATTATATATATGGTTTTATATATATACACACAAATACATATACAAGGCTTTCAAAAATACACCTCTCACATTAAAAAAACCTACATTTTCAAATGTAAGATATTGATTTTCCAATCATGACCAAGACATCAGAAAAGTATATCTATGTTTTTGTGTATCCATTGGCCCTCACTAAAAGATGAAATATACACAATAGCTAAAGAAGTGCTTTAATGGGAAGAGAAAAAGAGAAAGAGTAGAATCTTATTTATCTACTTTTCTTTATTATCAACACCATTCAAGATTTGCAACAAAGCTGTCAGGATGGAAAATGTCCCGTAGAATTCAATGAAAACCACTACCTATAGTCTTAGCCTCTGAGAATGTTACCGAACAACAAGGGATAAAAAAATCTGATAAGCTAAGAGATGCAGATTTTGAATTCTGCTTTATTACCATTAAAAAACTCCAAACTTTCTGGGATTGATTAGTTTGTCATTACAAGAGAATTTGATATTTTTTTATTTAGACAATAAAGTCAATTATCAGACAAATTATATTCAATATCAGAAGATAATTTCCACTCTGTTCATGTACAGTCATTCTTAAAGTGGTCATTTGTAAATTACTCTTCTAAATTTGTATTCTGAGTGGGGAATTTAGTAGAATATGTCTATTCCAGAACATATTCATAGCCATCTCAGAATGACTTCACAAATTCAATTTAAACTTGTGACAGTCTGTCTTTACTACACCTGGGTATTTTGAGTAGCTTGACCTATGAGAAGAAATTAAAGAAATAAACTTGGCTTGCAAATTTCAGCCCATGTTCTAATTGAAAATTTTGAAATTGAAATAGGTTCACTTCCTTACTTAAGCACAGCAAATTTCCTATTAATAGGACTGTTGCTAGACTAAATGATCTCTCCCTTTATCAACTCTACTGTCTGTTCTGCATTTCTCTTACCAAATTAGCACATTACAGCATACAGGATTTGGTATAATCAAATTCAACTATATCTGTCTTGGTAACATAAATTTTCTATATTTTTTCTAAAGAAAATTATTTAATAGAAGTTCTAAATTGATTTTAAAACATCTTGGTCGTATACATTAATTCATGACAGAAAAAAAATCAAAATTAATGTGTTTTTTATTAAATCTATTCAATATATTTTTAGTATATACCTAAAGAAGCAGTGACTAATACTAACAAGAGAGAAAGAAAGGGGACAAACTATTTAACAGGAAATTAATTTTTTTAATTGTTTTATTAATTTCATTTCATTTTTTATTTTCTGCCAACCCTATAAAGTCCATTATTCAATACACTCTGAAGCACCAGTGTCCAGCTAAGCAGAGTAAATGCTTAGTTTAAGATTATTGTTCTTCAACCATAGATTGATTTTTAAAAAATCTCTCTATATATGTGGTTTATAAATTACCAATGCTCAAATTCATCACTTCCATGAAGATGTGGGGCCTAGCCCTGTCTGGAGGACTAAAGGGCTTTTTTCTTGACGTCTGTGTGAGTGATGTCATTACGAAAACAGTCCCTTGCTCTCCCCATGATTGTGTCTAGCACAGGAAAGCAATAAAGAACACAAACCTTCAATCTCTGCTCCTGTCCTTGTCACATAGCAGATAAAACTTGGCCCTTTAGGACATAAATAACCCAACTGCAATTGTTAGTCTTGTTGGTAATCCTTCCATTATACAGAGAGTATCTAACCAGAGACACTGGAAGCATGCACAGTCCTGGTCACCCAGACAGATACTTACTCTTTCATCTTTCTATGATTTTATTAAATGCTCATCTGTCTCAGAAAGAATGTGACTTTCTTCTGAGAGTTTCAACCACTCATCTTAGAATTGCTGTCACTATGCTTTTACACCAGTAATGTTAAGGCAGGAGTTTTAAGGCAGGTTTTAGATGTCAAGGGAAAGGCAATTAGTGGTGGAAAGCACCATGATCGAAGTGAAAATGTCCTTTCTTGCTGCTCCATGATGAAGCCTGGCAAGCAGTCTGTGACTACCTATGATGAAGAGACCACAACTGGCAGGTTGCATACCAAAAAGGTGCAGGAAGCTGGAGGGAAAGAATGCTCCAACTGTAAGGAGGAGCTACCAGCTTGCGAAATATCACAGAGCCTTCTACAGTAAGTTTAGGAAGGTTTCAAGTTCAAGAACCTCTCAACTGATATCCAGTATTTTTGGACTGTGCTGAATCTTTTGCAAGTGCTCAATCTTCCAGGGACCTGAAACAGTGCCATTCAAACAACCATGTCTGGGATTATATGGTTGTGATGTAGAATTTTTTTATGGAATGGTTGAACGTCGACTACAGAATTCTTCAGTCCTGCTGGAACCTGAAATCCTTGATCAAGTTTGAATCTCTTTATCAGGCTGTATGAAAACATGCTATTAAATGAAACTTTGTGGCTAAATCTGGGATAAACCTGGGTGGGTTTGTCCAGATTTCCATTTTCTTAATTTTGGCTCTTCATTGACTGATCACTTCTTACCAGCTGCCCTCTTGCACCTCCTGCTCTCAGAAGAAGCTCCTAATGGTCATCTCTCCAGAGTGATGAAATGTTTTAAAAGTCAGTCCTGTGCACTTAATTAATTTCTGTAAGATAACAAAATATGCCAAAATCCTCTTACAATGTTTTCTTCCTGAAAATTTTACTCACTTTGTGCAGCAAAAGGTTTATCAATATTAATGTAAGAAGAATGTACAACATCCAAACTATTCTGGAGAGTTCTTCCCTGGGAAAGATACTACCAAAAGTCAGTAAGTAGTTGCTGCCATGGGTTTTTGGATATTACTTTATTTAACAAAACATGTCATTAACATTTAAACAAATATTTGGTGCCTGTTTTATTCCAGCAGTTTCCACTGCATAAAACTTGGTCATGATTTCTGACTTGTAATTACCTTTTCACTTCGATTGATCATGCAGTTAATCTCAGTAAGTTTTAAGCCTTTTATGATTGGAAAATGTTCAGAACTACTCAAGCAAGAAAGTGTTTCGTGCACCCTTATCACAGTATGAAAAAGGCACAGCAGTTAATTTTATGTTATTGAATTATTGGGCAATGTTTCTAATATAAGAGTAGAAAAACAGTAGGGTGCATCAAGCTGGCTGATGAGAGCTCAAAATAAGTGTGAGTAGGAGGAGAGCACCTTACAAATGATTAGGCTCTTTATAAATTTGTCTAATCTTGTTTTTCTTCTAATGTCTCTTTTTCATCTGATTTTCTCTATGACTTCCCCAAAGTTTTTCTCCAGAAAAATTTATTGGTCACTCTATTTCTTTTATTGTTCAATTATATTGAATCATTATTTTTACTCCCTCTAATTATCTTGCTAGATGTAGTCTGCTGCTTAATTTTTCATCAATGGGTGATGATGAATGGGTACTCTATGGATATGCTTTCTGTATGTACTATTTTTATTTATGAGTATCAGATTTTTGACTCTCATTTCATTTGAAAATGTTCTACATCAACATATGTCACCAGCCAACAATGCTTCCAATTGCCTCTTGCACTATGATTAAATAACTTCCAGTTCTTTAGCAGGAAAATAATGGGTGCCACACAAACAACATATAAAACAAACACACAGAAAAAAAATCAAATTTCCATATATTTTTGTCTATGGAAAATTATCTCCATAGTAACATTCAAAGTTTTCAATCTTTATCAAGAGGGCAAAGATTTGGTGTTTGGGGCTTTTTCCAGAAAATGATAAATTATAAAATATCCATTTTGAAGACTTCCAGAGGAGTGTCCCATATGTGTGCATAAAGACATACATAAATAAATATATATGTGTCAGTGTGTGTATATCTAGCAACAGAGGAAGGAATGTCTGATGGAAATTTTAACATGTGAAACTGAAAAAAATGCAGAAAATATCAATGTTTCAGTAGGCAACAAAAAACCATGCAGGGGTGGTAGGACAGAAATATCACTACTGGTGTCACCCAAGGTTCGAATTTGTTCATTTTTCATCAATGACTTGGATGAAGAGACAGTTGCCTCCCAGCAAGTTCACTGAAGAAACAAAGCTGGGAGGAGTGGCTGATATTGCCAGCATTTCAAGGGAGATGATCCTGCACCTCTACTCAGACTCAGTGAGGCCACATCTGAAGTACTGTGTCCATTTTTGGGCTCCTCAGTACCAGAGAGATATGGAGGTCCCAGAGCAGGCCCAATGGAGGGCTGAAAATATAATTAAGATCCCCAGCTGAGGAAGCTGGGCCTGTTCAGCCTTGAGCAAAGATGATTTAGATAAGATCTCATCAAGGTATAAAAGTATCCGAAGGGAGGGTGGGAAGTGGATGGAGCCAGGAACTGCTTGGTGCTGCCCAGCAGTAGGACAAGAAGCAATGGGCAGAGACAGATGAACAGGAAGTTCCACCTGAATGTGAGGAAGAACTTCTTCCTTTTGTGAGTCACTGAATACTGGAACAGATTGCCCCAAGAGGTTGTGGAACCTCCCTCATTGGAGGTATTCAAGAACTGAATAAAACAAAACAAAAGCCTGTTCAATGTGTTCTATGACATTCTATGACAACCCAGCTTGAGCAGGGCAGTGGAACCAGATGACCCATTGTGGTGCCTCCCAACCTTGTCCATCCAGTGATTGTATAATTTCAAACTTTAGAAAGAAATTCATCAGTATTGATGTCATTGATAGCAAAAGACAGAAGTGGAATTTGGATAAGGAATATATAAATTTAAGAAGATAGAGATTTGAATATCTTTGCAAGGAACCATTGGAAAATCCGTCAAACTATTTTGCCTACTTGACTACACTGGACTACTACTACTACCTACTTGCCAGGAGTGAAGGCAAGCACAAATGTGTTTTATTTACACTGAGAAAAAAATGGAAGAGGAGATACCTACCTGGGTCACCGCTTATTAAATTTTTTGTATCCCTCTAAAAATTGCAGAAAGAAATCCCATTTTGAACTAGTCAAGGCCTGGAAGACAAAATGGTTTTACGTCTCTAATTACTTTATGTCTTTTTAAAAGGACTACACACACCACAACTTATATGTGCTACTTCATAAGTATTTATACTGGAGACCTTATGGAGATTATCAGCTTTATTCCAAAAGAGTTTTTCAACAAAATGGAGAGTTTGGCATGTGAAAGTCTTCCTAACCTTCTAAAAACTCTTCGTGCATTTACACATGAAGTTATTCTACACTTCTTTTTACTAATCAGATATGTTGAGGTATTTACTCAAGAGCCATATTGAAGTGCAATCAGATGTTAAGATGAGACTAATTATAGTTTTATGCTTAATGAGTCAATCACAATTGCATTTGTGTAACTGCAGTCTAAAATATCTCACTTGCATTTTGACAGATATTCATGGAATCAGATGAAAACAACATTAGAAAGTGTTACATAGCTTAACCATGAAACTCTGAAAGTTAAATAAGTTAAATAGAAATAATTCTAGTTGGTTTTTTTGTTGTTGTTTTTTGGTGTTTTGTTTTGTTTTGTTTTGTTTTGTTTTGTTTTTGGGTTTTTTTTTTTTAGGTTTTCTTTTAGTTACCTCAGTCCTTGGTATAAAAACCTTAATGTTTCTTTTTTCTGAAGATTATATTAAGATGCTCACTTCTTTATCTTGTCTTAGATTTGATCTCTGTTGATAGGATAGTCTATATTGAGAGATTACAAATAAAGTTAACAGCATATTTTCCTCTAAATGCAGATTAGGGTAACTGTAACTATGCACACATGGGTCAAATTTAGTACTGAAAATAGACGAATATATAAAGAGGAAATACTGAAATTGTCTGATCAAATGATCTGTTAATAGCTTTGCATCGTAAGTGTCCCAGTTTCTAAGAATTAAAAAAAAAAACAAACACTTATGATGTGTAAATATATTAATTATTGCATTTCAGATTGAGTAAAATACTTGGTTGAATCCAAAATATTCTCAGATAATTTTCATCTAGTCTCAGGAAAATACATTTTAGACTATTCCAAAACTTTTACAAATGACTTTTCCTTCAGCCACAAAATAGAAGAAATACATTCTCTGCACAATTTTCATTAAATACTATTAGGTAAGTAAATAGATAGCTATATATCATATCAAGGCATATCAATAACTATCCATATAGGCTCAGAAGGACTATCCATGACAGGTGTTTGTGCCTAATTCCCAAACCAGAGCATGATAACAGCAGCAGCTTCAGACAGCAAAACCAGGAATTGTAATAGAGAGTATTGGCTCTGGCCTGTAGAGAAATACCAAGGAGGCAAAAAGGTCTTCAGTCTCATATTCCACAATTATTTAAGCTGCTTACACTAAGTCTCCTCATTAATCAAAATCTACCTGTGTTTTCTTTGTCTGAGGTAGAGATAATTTTCTTCGCAGTATCTGTGTTCTAGGTTGACATTGGCATGAGCTGATTTTTTAATTCCAATACTGCATTATTGCAGGGAGTCAGAAAACAGAATTTAAAATATTAATATACACATAAGGCATATTTACAAGCTACAGGCAAGTTACATCCATAACTTTTTTAATGTCTTTTACAATTGCAACAACCAGAAAAAAACCAAAAAAACCCAAAAAACCCAAAAACCCCAAAACCCAAAAAAACCCACCCCCCCAAAAAAAAAATTAACAAAACCCCCCCAAACCCCAACAAACTAGAGATAGTATCTTTCTGTTTCCAGTGAAAACTGTATTGCTTGGGTACTATGTGATAAAAGACATCTTCTTAAATTTCTGTAAATTTCTTTTGAATTGCATTGTTTGCATGTAAGCAACAGTGAGATGTGGGGTAATATCATAAAACATCATATATTTTAGGCTTGAATCCATCTGGTATAATGACTGCAAAACCTCATTTCTAATCAACCTACTCTGACTATAATTTTTCGTCTGTTTTCCAAATGGCAAGCATAAATAAAAAGAACCCAAACAAACATAGTGGAAAAAGCCTAAATTATAATAAAGAGGAGTTTTTCTGAATAATGCAATTAAAACTTTTTGTCCAGGCAGAGGAGTAAAAGATTAAGGAAGGCTTCAAACTGAAGGGAACATCCTAAGTAAAGATGACTTCATGAGCCCCTTACTGCACACCTGTCTGAAATTTAATGTTACTCTTCAATCAGCAGAAATTAAATTATTCTACTTAGTAGGCTTTTGGTTGGATTAAAATATGAAAGTTCATTAAGAAAAATATAGTCATAAGCAAAACCAGTCTGGGAACAACTCTCTAAGGTTCATTAATGTTAAAAAAATATGAATGCTAGGTAGTTCATATAGCTTCAGGGAATGCCAAAGTTTCTAATCAACATGGAAAATATATTTGGGTGCACACATAAATATGTAAGATGCATTCATTACCTCTATTGGGAAATTAGTATATTTAATACCTTATTTAACAATCTTTGGACAAAGATTCTTTAAAATAAATGCTGAAAGTGTAACAGTAGTGTACTTTTTTGTTGCTTTACTTGGGGGTGTTTGTTCAGTGAAGATGGATTCTGCACAGTATTCTCACAACTTAGTAAGGTTAATCTTTCATAGTGAACTGCTGCAAGGCAAGATTTCCCATGCAAAAGGTGTCACAATTTTTCTCTTTTCCATATCCCTCTGTACCATCATGACAGCATGGAAGATATACCTTGTGGAAACCTTTTAAGTATGGAAAGTTAGATTGCGATTGTTAAATGTACTCGCTCCAGGACATTGTCCATGCCTCCCCAACAAAAGCAGAGGAGTTCATTTATGCTGAAATCAGCTTAAATCATAGGACAGCAGACTTGCTACGCCCACACTTCACCTTTAATCCTGGCTGTCAATTGTATAACGCCTCTCTAAACCTAAGACATAAATAATGTTTCTTGAGTAGGGATTTGTATTCTCTCATTTCAAAGTATCTAGGATAGTGGGGGGTTATTTTGCAGTACATGAGAGTGATAATTTTAATACTAAAAACTGAGGTTACTTCCTGCAAGATTGAAGTGCATTTATAAAAAATTGTTTGAAAATGCTAAGGTGCCTGGGACAGGCAAAGAATCACATTTGGAACAGACTAATTTATAATATCTGTCAGAAGTGATCCCTAGAGTGAAAAGCTCCTGAAGCACATTTGGCCATTATCTAGGACAGATGATTTTTGGAGCACCACAAGGCAGAGGCAGGCAGTGAGCAGGAAGCAAGTTGTAAGGAAGTTCATTACTCAAATATGCTTGCCCTTCCTTTTTTTATTTAGCAGAGTAAACCACTATTCTACATTCTAAAAGTCTTCTGCATGAAAGTGTTCAAAAAACATTGCATAGGATAGTCTTAAACTCAGATTTTTTTTTTTATATTATTTTTGTAAGGGAAACCAAACAAAAGATATTCAATGGAAACATGAAAATTTAACATCATTTATTTGGAGCGCCATTGAGTAATTTCTTTTTGCATTTGGTGGCATACTGCAGCACAGAAGGCTGTACATCTCATCCTGGAATTGCTTTCTTCTCTGTGTTCTGCATGCACTGTTCTGACAGCTCTATTTTGATTCCTTCAAAGTAAACATCTCTGAATTTATAAAACAAACTAATAAATAATGATATTAATTACAATTTCAAGCTCCAATAAAGTTGTAAGGAAAATAATTTTAAAAGTTTATAATTAGAAACAAAATATTTTGAGAGCACCAAAAATAAAACAGATATACAAATGAAGACCTAACCTAGTCAAATATTATTTGAGAATTTAATTTCTACATTTTTTATTATTTCTCTCTCAAATCATGAGCCCAGTGAAGAAAAGACTGCTTCAACTCCACAAGCCCATATTCAACAAGGAAGAAGGCTGAGCATGAATTACCAATGGGCACGTGCAGAAATAGGCACATATGACACAGATCTAGAAAAATATACAGCTGATCGCACCAATCTCAGTCACACAGATAGTTCACATGAACACAGCACAAACAACCTCTTTCTCCTCTCCTCTGTAACTTATCATGACAATGGTCACTTAGCGGAAAATATTATATATAGAATGTGTGACATGGATCCCTTTAGCTCAGACACTTGATCTGCCCAATAGTTGCTCCTGCTTCCCAGTCTCCCCATCTGGAATGTGCATTGTGCCCCTAAGCTGCAGCCCCACCACAGTTTCTGCCACAGGTCCCCTTTTACTCACACACTAACACACCAACAGACACAAAAATGCTCCCTCCAGAATCTCACACACAGTCCATCCACATGTTGCTTCTGGATCTTTGCTCTTCCACAGTTGCCTCAGGTACAGATGGACAGACATACAGACACACAGGTTCATCGCAGTTGACCTCTTGGCCAGGGCAGTGTTTGTCTCTCCAATTAAGTTATTTGCCTTCTCTTGCCTGCCCAGTACCACTACACTCTTCTGTGTATAGGGAGATAACCTTTTTATTGCATAACCACACATTTTTCTTGAATTTTTTTTAAGCCACAAACATTTTTTTGCCTTTATGTTAACAATACTAGTTATAAATGACATGTCAATATTTTTATTTAGCAAAAAAAGCAGGAAATTATTTTTGCTAGGACAAAGATTCTAAAATATTCTATTAGTTTGAACTTTACTGATAAATAAATAATATCATTTTATATTTTAAATTAAAGAGTCACTGTATGTGCAATTATTGTAAAAATTTAATATGAGTTAGGGAATTACAGGTTAATATTGAAATTTAAAAAATTACTTAGAACTGGTATAAGTTATCAGACATCAATTCTTGCAAAAATTGTATCAAGGAAACTTGGTTTATTTTGAACTCTTCGTTAGACCATATTGTCTAGACAAGACCATCAAAAGAAAGATAGTGCATAAGAAGAGTCTATATGCTGTAAAACTAAAAAAAAATAATACTTTTCTTTGAAATAAATTCCTCTTTAAAACAGAAGAAAATTACTTTAATAAATATACAGATGATTCACTGTGGAATACCATGAAAAATTTCAGAGAACAGCAGCCTAGTTAAACGTCTTTTGTGCTGACTCATGGGGTACCCTAAAGCTTTTGTTCCTGTGAAAAAGGAATGAACAACCTACAGCTCTCAAATGAATGCACATAAAGTGCAAGTGAATAGAAGTAGTCACTAACAGGAAGGAATACACAATTCACTACTGCAAATGAAATGTGAGACAACAGAACAGATGTTGATGCATAGAATATGTAGAAGACAACAGAGGCAACATAATTTATGGTAACAAGAGCATTTGCATAAATCTGTGTCTTCCTAGAATGAAGCAGTATCACAACACTATGTGAAATATGTGTCATTGCAGTTTTATTGTAGAGGTAAACTTGAAAGAGATGGCAGACTATGGAAATCTTAAAAGGGCAAATGGAATATCCATAGGATACCTCTCATGAAAGGAGGAGTCAGCCTGATGTTACAAGTTTTGCACTTGCTCTTCTGAAGCAACAACTCCCACAGCACAAAATTTCAACTCATAAAGTTGGAACGAATGAGGAATCTGTGGTCTCTTCAAGTCTAACAAATACATTTTTTTGAGTTCACATTTCTCCAGCATGTGAGAATACAAACTTCTGTCTAAGTAGCTGCTGTTTCACAGTAGCTTCTCTAGAAAAACTCATTCATTGCAAGCATAGGTAGGTAGGTGTCATTTTTTCTTTCCATTGAGAAGAAATTGAGATAGCAAGCAACTTGGACCTCAATGAACGGCAAATCCGCTTCTGTTGATACACAAAAATATACGCAGAAAAGAAAGAGTAGGGTGGTTACAGACCTTCCTCCAAATGAGAGTGACCAAGTCTCATTTGTCTCTGTCCATTGCCCTATTTCCTTTCTCTCTCTGCCTCCATTCTACTAATCAATTATATGTGCACCAACTGAAATCAATTTCTTGTAGCATACCAAAAATGCTAAAAAGGAAGAGATGATGGTTACAAGGAATATCTGGAAGGCAGCTGGAGGTAGGTTACCAAGGGTTACTGGTCATGAGCTCTCTAGGGAATGAGTCATATGACAGTGGACTTGAGGAGGTGATTATTTTTTCCACAGTCAACTATGGTAATGAAGAAAAATCTTAATACCTAGAATTTTATAAAACAATGGCTGCTTCAATAGAAAAATCAAGACATCTGGCATTCAGGACATTTTCATAAGCCTGCTTCTCTGAATATCAGGAAAATTATGCCCTAGTCTGCTTCTCTGGCTAATGTCATCACTGGCACCATAAAAAGAGCCAGTGTATGATACTGCATTCCTGTATAAGGCAGGCATTTAACACACAGCAAGCACCAAACCCAATGAAGAGGCAACTCCTGAGTAGCTTTGTAGGAAAAGAAGCACCAAAAAAGGGGATCAAAGCAGAAAATACCAGATCAGACTTTTAAAACAAAATATCTATTTCATTATTATATTTATATTAATAATTTATAGCTGTATCTTCCTGTATGTGAGGTTTTGTTGTTCTTTGCTTACTATTATTTAAAGGTAATTTTAAAAGATGCCTGGTAATTAAGCTCTCAATTTTGTGGGCAGAGATGCTCCTGTTCTCTTTTCCCTCTTTGCACATTTTAGGACAAAAAAAAGCAGAAACAGCTGTTTGCTTCTTAACTGAATTTTTCTTTGAGCACTCTGCTTTAGTTCCACCTTGGTATTGTCTGAACAGAAATGTTTTCTGAGGTTTCAGAGAATTTTTAATTGGCTCCAGAAAGTGAACCCTCTAACTTTAAATTTCTCTGCATGACCACCCTGAGAGAAGACAGGGCTTTTAGTGTGAGGAACTGATCTGGCTTGATGGCTGCTAATAAACATAAAACACCTGAATGATCTTGCAAATAAATGTACCAGATACAGAACGATGCATATCCAAGGTGATAGTCTAATTTATGTTACATGCTCTGTACTGAACATAGTTCACTACTGTACATAGTTGTATTGAACAATGAATTCAGCATTTTGAAATGTAATGCTGATTTTTTTTTTGCATTCATACAATTTCTGCAATGTTGCTTCTTGCTCTGTTTTTCCAGCTACCTTGAAAATGGTTACACATAATTTTTTCGCTATTAATGTACATTGGGAAGTCCAGGTCCAAGTCTTGGGGTCAGTGTTCTATTGATGTTGCAGGAACTTTGACAATAATTTTCCAGCTGGGTCAAAAATTCTACACAAATCAGGCAAGTCAGGTACATCAAAAATATCAAAAATGTTGAGTGGCATAGGTGGGCTAATTACAAGGTTTTACATGAGTATGGTTTATTCCACATGTTATATTTGATGGGTGGGATGTGTTCCCTTGGGTTTTCTTTCAAGACACAATAAGATTTGACTCTCCAGATTGCCAAGATCAATGTGCCAGTCTACACATGGCTCAACAAAATCCTGCAAGGATACTCGAAAAACATGCTAATCTTCCTGCGTCCAGAATTAAGCCCACAATTTAATCAGGTTATCTTGATTGTAGTCAATAATTTCCTCCCCCCCCCCTTTTGTAATTAAGATACCAAATCCAGTAAAATGTAACATAAAATCTTATACTACTTTCTTACCTTCCCAATATCATCTATTGCAAGACTTCTCCAGCCACAGGAGCTACCTCAGGTTGCTACACCATCTATGTTACATATGCTATAAATATTTCTACAGTTCTGTAAATGTAAACTAGATAAATTCTTATAAATTCTGATTATAGATTCTGATTTATAAATGTCATAATTGTTTTGTCATATAAATCAATGTCACCGTATCAAATTTTATTGTGTTTTTTCAGTTAGTTTTTAGAGATAAAATTCATCACTTTCATCTGGTGTGAAACAGTAAGTACCAGGAATGGACTCTAAATTCTTCTTGATCTTTCAGATGAATAATTACATTGTGATCCTAAAATCTGGAGTAAAACTGCAGGGTACAGACCAAAATTAGGAAGAATGCTATTCTTTTGGTTTATGATTCTGGTTCTTCAGCAAAATGTGTAAAATAACTTTTGGGCAAGTAAAATGCAAATAAACGTTAAAGTTTATGATTCTGTGTAACTATTTTACTGTTAAGGCTTTAAATCTGCCAGACTAATACAGGTTTTAAAATTCAATAACTAACTAACTAACTAACTAACTAACTAACTAACTAA
>PYHW01010678.1:5862831-5875772 GCA_013186435.1 Turdus rufiventris
CTTAATAATACAGGAATATCCATACTCTTATCAGCTCTTGCTGTAGATAAGGAGTTCGAGAATTGAAAAGAAGAAAAATAAGAAATTGAAGGGAGCAGACAAAATAAAAAAACAAAAACAAACAAACAAACAAACAATAGAGGTAAATATTTTTATGCAAAGTTATGGATACAGAAAGGAAAGTAGACTTTTGTTATATCCAGTGAGTGAAAAAACCCAAACAACCAAACATGGAAGAAACTATGTGTTATTTTATTATATACTTTCTGTATCAGGCTGTCTTTTAAGTACGCACTACACTGGGACCTAACTTTCCTTTCTCATCTTTACAATATTCAAGTGTTTCTACAAGTAATGTTCTTATCTTCCACCTCCCTAAATCAAAAATATTTATGATGAAATTAATTTCTTAGGAAATTTTGTGATTGAGGAATATATTTTTATTCCAAAGAAGAGAAAAAAGAAGCTTGACTGTCTCCCACTGAGAGATTTTAGAAATCTCACAGTTTATTTTCCTTTGTAGCTAAAATACTGTTGAATATATCAGAAGTGTCAGGATATTGAAGAAATGTGAAGAACGGAGGAAAAAAGAACTGTTCTGTGTTTCTGCTTCCTGTCTTCTTGTCTAATATGCCAGTATATGATTGTGTAGTGTTAAAAATATACAAGATACAGGAAGTCTTTTGGACTATACACGGGGTGCTAAATAGTGATCACTGTGATTCTTTAGTCAGCAGGAGGTTTTGAGATGAAGTTTAGAGTTCTTTCAGGACAACTCCTTGTGTGTTGTACCTGGGAATTAGACAGGTACTTCAAGTGGAGTCTGGTTCTGTAACGAACATTTTAACAGATATTTTACAGACATTTTAAACATTCTGGTTTATTTATGCATAATCTCAAATTTCCAGCACTTTTCAATAGTTTTGCATCAGCTTTTCATTTTAGATATTTGACCTCATTATCCAATATGTTAATCACAAAAGTTGTTTCAGGATTCACAGGATGGAAATTATGGCATTAGAGTAAAAAAGAGCTACCCAGTCTCAGAAGTAGACTAGAACCCCTGATTTTCCTAGTGCAGTGTTTCATAGATTTATTTTTATTAGTGATCTTTTTATGCATTTTAAGAAATAACATATACTATCAGATTTTACCAATGAAAACTGCCTTTGCAGGAAAATCTCTACAGATTTGCTAATTAACTGACTAATATAGCCAATAACTATGACTACATCAGTTTCTGAAATTGTTTTTGCACAAGTTCCCTCAAAGGATGTCAGTATCAAACATACATGATTATATTTTTTTAAGCAGATGTTTTTTCATACATTTTTGTTTCCCCAGATATTTGGGAGATAAAAAAATGCACAGGTTTTCCTGCACGGACATCCTCAGGTAACATTTCACTTCAAGACATGAAAACAAAAGATAAATAAATTTATAATAGTAGCAATTATGCTGGAAGGTTTAGAAAGCCTTGAAGTATTTTGTATTACATGTTCTTCACACAGCAATTCTTGTTAGCATAATTTATACTAGTTTTGACGCAGGAGAGAAGAAAAAACAAAAAGAGGAAAATGTGCAGATTAGAAGCAGAAGGTTTCTAGGCAATCTTTACATGTTGATCTGATACATACTGGATTTGCTGTAATTTGAGGAATGATCTTGATTGTTAGTTTGCATTTTTGCTCTAGGTGGATTTTGATTAGATATTGTAAGAAATTAATTAACTTTTACATTACTGACTCATCTAGCAGATTGTAATTTAAAATACATACTTAGAACATGAACTAAGACAAAAATAAATTAACCTGATTACTTCACTTCCTCTGGAGTCATCTGTGGGTCAATGTCACAGAGTCTGATACTAAAATTAATTTTGTAGGTGACAAAAATAGTAAATAGATCCATTCAAATCACCATTAATTGTAATTTGCCAACAGCCCTGAACAATTTAATTCCACTTTTGGAAATGTAGTCATGTCATTCATAGTTGGTTAATCTTGAGAAGATCTTCTGGTGTGAAAATCTGAAATCTCTCACAATTTTCGAAAGGTGCTGCCTCTCATTCTGCATTCAGCACAGGAAGAGACCAGATATCTGCAAGTAGTATGGTATCTAGCTGGGAATAGCAGTGCTGTCCTTTCAAACATTCTTCACTAGTCCATGTGGAGGGGTCGGAGTACCTGAGAGCACGGAGCCTGAAAGTTTTCAGGATGTTTCATAGAGTACCCTGAACTAGAGTGGGGAACATAGTTGCTATGATTTACCCCAACAGGTACTTCAGCCCCACACAGCTCACTATCCCACAGTGGGGTTGGTGTCTCTTCTGTCTCTTATACTGTCCGGGTCAGTGAGAATACTGGAGGAAAAAGGGGTGCACAAGAAGTTGGGAGGGGGCACAAACAGAAGGCTCAATCTGGCCAAAGAGATATTCCATACCTTAAGGCATCATGCTCAGATTATCAGCTAGGGGCAAGCTGGCCAGGATACGTTGCTTAGAAGCTGTCTGAGCATCTGGTTGTGAGCAATTGCATTGTACATCACTGTTAGAGAAACTTCCATGTCTGCCCATACAGGAATCTTTGTGGCATTCACACTGACACAACGTGAGCTAGGACCAAAGACCTTTTACAGAGAGCAGCTCCACATGCTCTGTCTTCTTACCAGCTCAACCCCAGGTTTCACAGAGCAGAATCTCAGACATCTAGATCCTTAAAATAATTTAACTGCCATTCAAAAAGAGAATAACATTTCAAGCTGGTGCTTTGAGGAGGGACCCTAAACAGAGGACTCCCTGAGCTTTCATGCCCTCACAGTCTGTGTGTGGTAAAGCCTGAGGTCGTCCAGCTGAGTCCTCAGCTCCTGCTGTGTCTGCCTCTGAGTGTTCATCTCCACAAGTCCTCATGCCAAAGTGTTGGCACCAGCTGACAGCTTTGTCTCAGGCTCCAGGCACCCAGAGCTCAACCTGCAGCTGCACACTGAGCTACAGGCAATAAATGTGTTTCTCAACATTCAGAAGCTTTTTCTATTCTAATTCTATTATTATTACTATATCTTATTTATATTCTAATTCTATATTATTACTATATATTACTATATATATTATTATATCCCATTGAACTGTCATTATTTCAACTCATTAATTTTACTTTTTGTCCAATTCTCTCTCCATCTGACAAGAGGAGGGGGGTAAGCAAACATCTCTGTGGTGTTTAGGTGCCTCGTGGATTAAACCACAATCATAGATTAATTTTTAACTTTATCTTAAGACACTATAAACCCATGTATTATCCAGAAGGAATTTAACAGTATTATAGTTAAGGAAGACAATGCTCAATTTCATCTCAGAATGCATTGCCTGCTGGTAGCATTGAAAGAAAATTATCGCGAATGCACTATATCAAATTCATATTAAAAAAAAAATCTTCTTGCAGTTCTTATTTTCGTGTTTATCAATACCTGGAGCATTGTTTTCTCTTCAAAGAATCACAAAAGCATTTACATTGGAAAAAAAACCTGTAAGATCATTAAGTGCAACTGCTAACTCAACACTTCCAAGTCCACCAATAAACCATGTCCCTGGGCACTGCAGCTACACATGTTTTAAACTACTCCAGGGTAGTGAGCCTGCCACTTCCCTGGGCAGGCTGGGCAATGCTTGACTATGCTTTTAGTGAAGAATGTTTTTCCTGACAACCAGTCTGAACCTCCCCAGTGCAACTTGAGGCCATTTCCTCTAATCCTGTCAGTTGTTACCTTGGAGAAAAGGTTGACCCCTACCTCACTACTACCTCCTTTGAGGCAGTTCTAGGGAGTGATTAGGTGTTCCTTGAACCTCGTCTTCTCCAGGCCAAGCATTCCCAGCTCCCTCAGCTGCTCCTCATCAGACCTGGGCTCCAGACCCTCCACCAGCTCTATTGCCCTTCTCTGGACTTGCTCTAGCACCTCAATGTCTCTGTTGTTGTGAGTGGCCCAAAACTAAGTAATGCAACCTCACCAGAGCCAAGAACAAAGGGACAGAAACTTCTCTAATCTAACTGGATTTTTTTGTGGTCCTACGCATCTCTTTTGGCAGACAGGCTTTACATTCTGTCATATCATGTGTTAAAAAATTACATTTTTCTTTCTCTCATTTTAGATTTTAAATACTTAGCATAATTAAATTATTTAATACTTCAGATTTTACTTTTAAAATCTGTTCTTTTTTCGTTAGGATTCCTTATGTCTAATGTCATAATTACAACCTACAAGTTTTTAAATTGGGTTGTCAGTACATGCTAATTTCAGAGTTATTTTAGAGTTTCTTCCAGATGGAAATCTGTCTTCTCCCACGTGACTTCTGCCAACCTGAGCTAACTATGCTGTAATGCTATTTTAATGAAGAGATAGACTTTTAATTGAGCACCTGCTTTCTCAAATGTGTCTGATTTTCACAAAATTGGTAGTATTTTGACTTTTTTTTAAGATATACTTGTGTAAAAGTGGCTTTAGATAAAATACAGACTGAGTAATGGGCATCTTGTTTTATGAAACAAATTCTTGTAATAATATTGAATTTTTTGTAGTTTCATCTTATTTAGAAAAGTCAATCCCAACCCAAAGTGATCAACTACCTTCTCTATGCCCTTTTCTATCCCAATCAGGCTTACAGAATGTTTTAAGGTCTTAAAATCCTCAAAACCCAAAACTGTGCCAAGAGGAATTTTCTTCAAGATAGAGGAATTGATATAATGTCAAGGGTTTACAATAGTCCAGTAGATGATGCAAAGTATTGTACTTGCAAATCTTCAAAAAGTCATGATGCAAAGATGTAGCTAAATCATCTTATGTCTATGAATGTTTAGGCTTCTTACATATGACTTCTGTAGTTTATATATGCGTGATTTTCATACTGCAAGACTATAAGTTGCTTTTCTCAATAAAATAACATTGAGGTAGGTTTGATTTAAAGACATAAACCAAATTACAGTAATTTCACAACTATAAAGCACACCGGATTATAAGGCGCACCTCTGGGAGTCAGCAAATTTCACAACTTTGTACATTATATAAGGCATACTGGACTATAAGGTCCACTTTTTTTTTTTTTTCCAGCGAGGAGCTGCACCGTGCACAACAAAGTAACAAATTACTGGCAGGTTCTAAATTTGCAAACATTTTTCACCGATTGGCGTAGCCTTTAAACRCAGCYCCAGGTGCCYTCCCTGTGCCACAGGCCTCGGCATTCCCGCCTGCCCCTGGCACTGGTTGGCAAGGCGCAGCTCGGGGCGGCCATGGCTCGCGGCGGTTCGGAGCTGGTAGCTCCCTCCCTTCCTGCGTGGCTTGTGCTGGGCCGGGGCCAGTGGCAGCTTCCTCCCTCCCCGCACCCAGGCTGTATGCAGCTGGCACCATCTTCTTCCCCTCTGCGCCCGGGCTGCAGCTGACACCGCCTTTCTCCCTCGTGCCCAGGCTGCCGCTGGGCGGGGTCAGCTCAGCTCGGGGCTGTTGTGTGCTCGCACTTCTGGGTTGTCAAATTTTGCAACTTTGTACATTATATAAGGTGCACCAGACTATAAGGCGCACTTCCAGGTTCAGACCAAAATTTTAGTCAAAAGGGTGATCCTTATAGTTGTGAAATTACAGAGAGGCCAATTTAGATTAATTTGATTAAAAAAAAAGAGTTTTATTATCCATTAATAAAATTTTTTATTTTCATGAAACAGGAAAACCTGCTTTCAAAGATAAATATACCTGCTGCCACTAATACTTCATGTTTAGCTTGATTATTTGACTTGTAGTGTTGTAGTTTAACCCCAGACAGCAACCAAGTACCACACTGCTGCGCACTCACCCCCCTCCCTTCCCCTGTGGGATGGGAAAAAAAAACAGAAAAAAATGGTAAAAACTTGCAGTTTGAGATAAGAACAGCTTAAAAACTGAAATAAAGTAAAATGTAATAATCATTAAACAATAATAATAATCATCATAATATTTAAAAAGTTAGAGAGAGAGAGAGAAAGAGAGAGAGAGAGAGAGGAATGAAAAATAAAACCGAGAAACATTAAGTGATGCACATTAAATTGCTCACCAAGCACTGACCAATGTTCAGTCAGTCCCTTAGCAGCAATTAGTGGCTCCCAGACACATCCCTCCAGTTTAGAGACTGGACATGATGCCTTACAGGATGCAATATCCTTTTGGCCAGTTTGAGTCAGATGTCCTGGCTGTGTTTCCTCCTGGCTTCTTGTGTACCTGCTCATTGGCAGAGCATGGGAACCTGAAAAGACCTTGACTTAGAGTAAGTACTACTCAGCAATAGCAGAAACATTGTTTTGCTATCAGCATTATTCTTATGATAAATCCAAATCACAGGTACCAGCAACCAAGAATACAACTAACTATCCTAGTCGAAGACTGAATGGAAAACATAGATGACAAAAAAGGATAGGGAACAGGGAAGGGGCTACACATCATAGAGATAAATGATACATATAGAAACAAACTTGGGGGTATGTCCTGCAAGTAAAAGCCAAACGGTGTTTAATTGCAAAAGGGAATGAAAATAATTTATCATTAATAAGCAAATTTGTGACATAGCCATTATATAAATAACTCATCTGATAGATATTATTTGTTTTATAGATTAAAATGTTTGCTCTATAAGTTACAAATTAAATGATACGAATAATCTTAAACTTCAGGAGTTTTTACAAACTATGAGTAGAATGCTTCATTTCTGAGTTCATACATTCTCCAAGCAAAGTGTTTTGATTATGATACTGGAATCCCCAATACTCCATCAATTTTAAAGGCATAAACCTGTAATATCTTACACATTCACATGAAGACATAAAAAATGTGAAATACTCATGTAGCAAATATAAAGAGGTGCAAATATATTTCAAATATAGCAATTAAATGATAGGCATCCATTTAACTGTAGGTGACATGCAGTAGAAGATAACACATCTTAATAACCACTTTCAGTGCTAATGGTTTGTCATTGTTTTGTATATTTTATAAGAAAAAATAAATTTCTAGGTAATTTCTAAGTGTAATTCCTAAGGAATCATTTAGGCAAAATTCTAGGAAGTGACTTCAGCAAATTTTAATGATCTGTAAAAACAGAAGCCCTGTAGTTACTAATTTGCAGGAAATATTATTTTAATGAAATATATCTCTTTCTAATTAAAAAAAAAAGTTTTTATTGCAATATTATTAAGAACAGAATCTCAAAACTGTTTAGTGAAAAATTTTGACACTTTATAGAATAGGATTTTTAATGAAGGATTTTGTCGGGTTTTATTTCATTAAAATGCAGCTAAATAGCTATATATACACGTGGATATGTATAGAAAAATAATCAGTATTTAGTCAGAATAAAGCCTCATGAAAAAGAAGTGTTGTGAGGAAAATTCAACTCTTTTTTTTAAACTTCTGGTCTCTTCAAGTGGTACTTAATACAGGATAAACCTGAAAAATTTTATGTAATCATATGAGTAATTTTCCATCACATTAAATGAACCTCTTAGACCAAAGACTGTTTAAAATAAATGTGCATTCATCCAAAGAAAATTTAACACTGAGTCCTAATTCACTTGCGAAACTTTGACCTTTCACATTGATTTGTGAGATTCTTATTCTCCTGCAAAGAGGATTAATTGAACCACCCTTGAATCAACAGGTTATATGACACAAGCTCACATAGACGCCCACAGGGGAGTTCAGAGAGACAATTCCAGGAATGGGGCAACAAATAATGTTCTACCAGGGTATGCTCAGCTCCATCCTCCTGGGAGATCCCGATGGATCACTCCGTGTGCCTCTAAGGGTGAGAGCAGAGTGGGGTTTGCTTGTTGGGATTCATGTGAGTGCTCTGAGGATCTGCCTGTTACCTGGCTATCTGGAATGTGGTGCATAAATTTTTTAGGACAGGACTTTGTGGGGCAAGGAGATGGGCTCAATGGTCCTTATGGGTACCTCCCGACTCAGCATACTCTGTGGTTCTGTAATTCTGTGTTATGTGTGCTCTGTGTGCTTGTGCTTCTGTCAGTCTTCCTGCCGGTTAAACCTGGTTAAACCTGGAGCTATGGCAGCCTCATCCTGGTCACAGTATATTTTCGTCTAGCAATATCTATATTTTCCTCTAACAATATCTATCTGATAATTGAAAAAGTTATTTTCTAACTTCCAGGTAATCCTTTATTTGTGGTGTATCATTGCTAAATTTTCTTTAAAATACTTTCAGTATGTCTGAGGAATGACAGAAGTTAATCGTGAATTTAAGATTGCTTTTCTATAATTGAAAATAACTAATAATTTACTGAGAAGATAATTACAATTTGATGTGAAGAACTTTTATACAATTCCTACTGACTAGTTTTGTTCATCTTGGTCTTGTACTCCATGACTTTTTTTTTGAGCTTTAGGTTGAAATGAACTTCTTACTTCAAAGCAAGATTCAAACAATCCAGTGGTGTTGCTTAAGTTTTCATGTCTACACCAAATGAAATTGCAAGCAGCTATTTGATACAATTCCATAATAGACCCATTTTGTTTCATGAAAGGTTTCTGTGCATTAGGAAGTCTGTTGAAGGGTTTCAAGCCAGCAGAAAAATCACAAGTCCCAGAAAATAAGCCAAGTTATACTTTTTCTAGTTAACAGCACCAATTGCTAAAGCATGGTTAATGACTAAACTACTGAAAAAGTCCAAACCAAAAGAATAACAGGAGGTTGGCATTGCAAATGAATCAATGAGCAAAATTAGTTTTCTGTAGGAGCTGTTTGCTACCTGATTGTACAAGCATTTTTGGTTTTTTTTCAGTCGTTCTTGAAACTGATATTACTTTCTACCAGTCTCTTTTGGGGGGATAATCTGATTTCTAGCCCTTCTTAACACTTCATGATCCCACCAATGCATATTTTTTCCAGAATTTTTGAGTGTAAACTTGCTTTTTTGTCAATATAATATTATTTCAATAAAATATTTTCCTTGCATTTTTTGCAAGGATTATATCTAGGTGTGTCAAGATCAGTTATTTGAATATGACCAGTATGATTTTCAATTATATTTGAATGTATGCCAGTAATGTTTTTTTCATGTTGTTTGTTACATGCCAAAATAGGTCACATTTCTGTTGGTTTTATTGTGTTGGGGTTTGTTTTGTTTTTTGGTTTGTTGTTTTGGGGTTTGTTTTGTTTTGTTTTGTTTTTTGTTTATTTGGTTCCCTTTTTAATTCTGTGTGACATTCTATTACTTAAAAATACTGAAATTTTGACTGACTTTACTCTAATATTTAGCTTCACTTAGCTATAATTTTCTTTAGGAGCATACAAATATATATATATATATATATATATATATATTCATACTTGAATTAACTGCTTCTGAAAGTGCATGCCAATAAAGTTTTCAAAGGATCGGACATAAAGACAAGAAGTGTCTTGTCAGAACAACTTCACAGAGTGGTTTACTGTTTCTGACAGTCCATTTCTAAGTATTTCCTGAGCAGCAAATTATACCTGTCCTTGAACAGATTTCTGACAATGCAGTATATTTTTTTTTTGGTGAAAACAGGAAATAATAAAGTAAAGACTAAATTAATTTTCACCTGTGACCTCAAAAGTATTTAAGCTATTTAATTGATTTACTGAAGCGTCATTAATGTTTTCAGAATTTTGCCACATAAACATGGAAGTTACTGGCTTAAAGTGGGAAAAATATGCTGATATGAAATTAAAGCATTGAAAGCTGACAGAAGTGTCACAAAAGTTCAATATCTGTTCTAATTAACACCTTGGAATAGTTATTTAGATGTTGCATAATTTTTCATTAAGACTCTACCCATGTATCATTTGACACCTCTTTGTCAATTTTGGAGAAATTTATTGATAAAATAGGCATTTCCAGATAAAAGAGTGAACTTGATACTTGATAGAACCTCCATAAAAAAACTCCACAAACATAAATACTTTACCCTCACTTATTTAAATGAATTTATCAAGCAAGGCTTCAAGTCTGAATTGTCTCATGTTACTGTTTGTATTTCCCTGATCTGCAGCCTGCAGTATCATCCACAGTCTCTTCTGTCTTGGCTATAGTGTATCCCCTCCTTGCTATAGTTTCTTAGAGACATACCTTTAGCATTGCCATTGTTGAGACCAAAATTATTGGTTTTGTTGTAGTAAAATTGTCACATATAATGTTAATATAGAAGATTTCAAAATACTCCTAAGACGTACATCTGAAAACTTCTTAAATGAAAAGCAGTCAGACAAAAGACTTTCTAGCTTCTTGAAAATGCCATTTTGAACCAAGTATTTCAGGCTTAATGTGACAAAGTGGTGCTGGTCAGTGTTATAATGCAGTATCATTTCTGGGAGTTTACTCCTTTCTCTGCTGTTGGAAAATGAATTATTAGGAATCAAAAGGATTATGTTTAACAAAAATAAAGCACTTATTATTTTTATCACAGTTTTGCCTTCTTTTTGATACAGTTTTAAAATCTGGTTTTATATATTTTCCTTTATTGTGTTTCCTGAGTCATTAGATGTACTTTTACTAAAAAAAACCAAAAAAACCCAAACAACAATCCCTTCCTTTGACCCTGCTGCATTCAAACAAAAAAGCCTAATGAAATTCACAGATCCTCTGCCTATTCTCTAATGCAGTTTCTCTATTTAGTGAATTAATGATCCTAATTTTATTAGTGAGCTAGTATAATTATGTAGTTTTTTCTTCAGTGCATGTCACAAAGCATGTATATGACATTTCCCTCTGTAATGTGTGCCATAATAGCATTATTTGGGCCCTAAGTACTAAAGTATTTCTTCTAATCAGAGAAGAGGTAAAAGCATTCTTTTTGAGTGAAAATATCCACACTCCTCTCAAATAATTTTGAATTATTATTTTTCTTTTCCCTTTAGTAATTAAAGATTAGTTGTTATTCTGAGCATTCCTTTAGCTATGAAAGAAAAAAATGTGAAAAAGAAAAGGAAAGGGAAATATTCATTGACTAGACTTTCTACCTTAGAGCTAATATTCTTAATTTTAGAAGAGGAATTTTTCCCCACAGCAGTTATTGCAGCTGAAGTGCAAATGAAGGGTAATAGTCTAAAAAACCCCAAACAAATACTAAACAGAAAGTCAAAACTTTACTGGAGGACCAATATCTTTTCAGAGCAATGAGAGTAAAATTCCAAGTATTCTTTACATACTTTTCAATAATTAGAAAGTGATCCATAACTTAATTTTGGTATAAAAATTGAAAAAGAAAAAAAGACAAAACTCAGTTTGCTGTATCTTAATAGATGTCCCTGATCTTTAGAAAAATCATGCCATGTTGTATATTTTCAGTACTACTTCTAGCCATGGCAGGAAAAAAAAAAAAGTATTTGAATCTTAATGTACAAAAGAATCTTCCTATATTGTAACTTGTAGGGTCACTGTATATAATTTATTGGATGTAAGATCTATCCAGTCTGGAAAGTGGACACACTGTCATGCTGGCTCAAGAAATTTCACAAAATAATGATGGGAAATGTCAAGTGTGGCAATATAAAACAAAACCAGGAAATTATAACATCACTTTTTCTTTCCGATTTTCTGAATACAAAGAGTGAAAAGTAAGTTTCTATATTTATTCTAGGGCTTATTAAAAATCAGAAAGGAGAAAAGTTTGAAAATTATGAAGTCTTTAGAAATGAATCTTTTTGTCTTTTGATTGAAATTAAAAAAAAATGTTAATCACAGTCCCCAAAAGCTTCTAAGAACCAGAGTAAATTAGTGAGACAAACTGCAGGATTCATTGAATAAATTATGGGTATATTAAGCAAGGTAGCATCAGTAATCACACTTATTCAAGTCTGCCACCTGCCTAGTGATTAGCTTCCTATGAGCCTCATCATCGTAATGTTTTAATAAGGCGTTTGGATGGAAGTCAAGTGGTGGCTTCACAGCTTTTTATGGGAATTCTTTTCCTACTGATCATGTATAGCATGGAAGAAATGAAATGGATACAACCATATTATGAAGTTTTTTCTATTGCTTCTGTAGTGCTACAGTGGATATGTGGACCCCTGGACTGAGAAAATTGCTTCCCATTTTTGGTCTTCATAAATAATATCTCTGAATAGGTTTTTTTCCAAACCAGGAATAAAATTGTTCACAGTTGATGAATTTTATGAAAATGTAATTATCTCACTGTCTTTGAAACTGAGTATTTTAATGAACCCCTTGTCTCTTAGCAACTCCAAATAAAATTCAGCTCCCATGAGAAGTTTCTCCAAATCCAAACGTACCCATTTATCACAACCAGGTTCTAGTGTTGAGGTCCTTGTGCTTCCCCATAGAAGAAAAGTAGCACATCCTGACAAGACTCATAGACTTAATAGCTAAAATCTCTCTTCCTGCAGATCTCTACAGGCTCTCAGGACTGAATATATCTCATAATGTATTCCCACCAGGCCTGGAGTAATTCACTTGTCATAATACACCAAGAATACAAGTCAACAAAAGCAGATGTGTCTTTCATCTTACATTTTGATCTCTGAAGTTCTCCTTAAGAAAAACAAACTGAAATGTAAGGTGCGTTTTTTTTTAAACCCTTTGTGGTTCATTATTATAATGAGATAAACAGGCCCAGGTGAAACATTTGATCTACGGAGAGCAACCTTCCATGTGAACTGAAAGACCTCTTCCACTGTTTAAAAGGATGAACAAAGATCAGGGCAGTTCCAAGGGGTGGCAGAAGGAGAGTGCAGACTTCAAAGAGCCAGCAAAACTCTTTACAGAATAATACAACACTGTTCACTCTATCACAACCCAAACCTATACGCTATGCTTGGAAACTAAGAAGCATACTTAGTTTTCTATTAGTGGATTAAAAAAAAAAAGCCTAACTAAACCTAACGATCTCTAGATTTTTTTAATAGGATTTATTTCCCCATGATGCAATAA
>PYHW01010678.1:5877859-5894137 GCA_013186435.1 Turdus rufiventris
ATTAAAATGAAGATATTAATCAGAACACAAAGTGGACTGACTTGTGAGTTTGAAGCATTTTCCAGATTATCAGATGTGCTGCCTTTCATCACTCTTTAGAAAAGTATGTTTAAATATGTACAGCTTTGCAATTCAGTCTGAAAATTTATTGCCATTCTGCAAGAGGAAGAATACTTCATAGTAATATAAGGCATGATTATTACTAATATGTAATAAAACTTAATAGTATGGAGATTTAACGTAATAGAGATTTTCAGTAATAGAGATTTAAAGAATGTAGTTTTTACTTTTAAAAATAATATTGCAAATTTTTTTTTTTATTTTTTACTGAGATAAGTAAAAACTTAGGTAAAAAAAATGCAATTTAAAATATCTACCTTCTTCTTCTGTGACATCAGATCAAACTGTAGCAAAACGAACAACTGAAATTGCCACAACAACTAATTCTGTTTATAGAACTTGTTACATTTTCAAAGGAATTGATACATAGAATAATGATATCATAATGATCCTTCTTTAAAATTAGAATGCTTATAATTAATTATATTCTTATAATTTATTTATTTTTTTAGGTGGATATTTATTGTTCTGACAGTGACCGGTGACATCATGGGCATAGACAAGTAATGAAAAACGGGTTGTATAGATTTATCAATGATTCTTCAAATATATTTATATAATAATGATTGAGAGGTGAAGTGCATTATAAATTCTCTTAACTATAAGAACAGTTTTAGTGGCAACGTTTATTATAGCCCATAGATTATCCAGTGGAGGAGAATTATGTATTACTGCTTCCTCCATAAGTTACAGATTAATCTAACTCCAAAAGGTCTTGGCATGTGGGAGGCAGTGAGAGTTATTATGCTTTCATAAAAACTATATCCATATTAATAGCATATCATATGGAAAAGTATGTCCAAAATATTTATCTGGATAAAACCCATCCTGTTTTACAGTACTGACTAATTTATAATGCAAGTTTATTGAAATATATGTTGATAAAACTGAATAATGGAGATCAGGCATGCATTTCTCTGTCTTATCAGAGTAAATGCAGGTCCTATGGTTTGATTGTGAATTAATTATTTTTGAAAGTACTCCTAAATTCATGCAACATAGCATTGATGTTCTGACTGAATAAAAGACTCTAGAGACAAATATAGAAGGTAAGAGGCTTTTCAGGTTTATATATGTCATCTTTAAACTAGTCTTTGATAATTATTATTAATAAACACTACCATCAAAATATCCAGGAAATCTTATTGTGCTTAATCTTCCATCTGTCAATATATACTATACTTTCTACTGATTCAAAAGAAGACAAATTTTCATTCTTTGGGGAGTCACTTAAGTTTCTAACATTTCAGACTCCAGTAAAAATCAAGTCTTTGTATAGAGGCTGAACAGAGCAGGTCGATGTCACTCATGTTTTTGCAGTTAATTATACTCATAAAACTTTTGTTTACATATAACATGTTCTGTGGCAGAATTTTGTTGTTTTTCAGCTGTTGCTTTTCATCTGAGCAATTTTTTGCACATTCTGGAACAACAGATGATAAATCAAACAAGGCATGAGAGGGAAAATATTATGCATACTGGAGATTTTCTGTAACCATAAAAACAAGGAACCTCTAGCATTAAGGCACAATGTAGAGACAGGCAAGATAAGCTGATTTTTTTTGTAAGTTATGTAATATTAATTATGAAGCCTGATTACACTAGTGGCTTCCACATTCTTTCTTAAAAAGAATTCATTTTATGTTTAATTGGGTTGCCGTCTTTATGTTCGTTGCTGTGATTTTCTCTTGCAATAAAGACAGTTATTTTTAAAGAATTTTTTAAATCAAATAACTTAAATGTTTTCATATTTTTATATTGTCTTTATAAGCTTTTATGTTTAGTGAATTCTGAATATTTAATGTCTCCATTCAATTGAGGAAAACATAATCATAATATGCTGAGCAAACAGTACTCTTGTTATTAGTCTTAGCAAAGAAGGTCCTGTGCAGTTAGAAAACACTATGTTGGGGTTTTTTTTAACTATCAGTATTCTTGAGGTACAACATAAATCTGTGTAACTTTAGTTCCTATTTCTTTTCAAGTAAAATAGAGACTGGGAAAAGATGGTGAAGCAGAAGATGATTTTTTTTTCCCTTTCTCCATGATGGGAGCTTTCTTTCTCTCTCTCTTTGTTTAAATTTTGTTTTGTTTTGTTTTTGGTTTTTGTTTTGTTTTGTTTTGGATTGGTTTGTTTTTGTTTTAATATAGTAATGTTCAATAAGACAGAGACAAAATTATGTTATTTATAGGTGTTGTCTGGCTCATGTTTCACTGAGCTCTATCATAAAACTACTGTGCCTAGTACAGTGAAAATGTGTATCTGAAACAGGAAGCCCAGAAAACACATGAAAAGCACTAAAAAAGGGTTTCAGATTTTCTCCCACACAAATTGCACTTTACTTGTAACCTCACTGTGATTTAAAGGTACAAAGGACATTTTACTAGCAATGCAGTAAAAAAGAGTTGCCAGAGATGTAACATCACCCACCAAGTCCACCTGAGTGGGATCCCTCTCGTTTCCTTTTCACTCTCTAAGTGGGAAGGAAATATTTAAAATATTTAACATATCTTGGTCCGGGGCACAGCAATGAGACTACAGGGCTTTGTGTTTTCATATCTACAGATGGTACACTGTGACTTTGCTAAAAACCAGGCTTTTCAAAACATCTCACAACTAAACATGACTTCTATTTTAAGATCTAATTGAAGATAATAATTGACTTGAATAATTCATATTTCCCAAGATACATTTGAAATTACTATTTTAAAAAAACCTTTTAGAGTGAATGAGTTTGGAAAAAATTAAAAACAGAGCACTTTCAGACAACGTGAATAATACAAGGAGTTGTACATACTCAGAACTGTTTAAAGTGAAAAGAGTATGGATACATACTTTGAGGGCATTTGATTTGATGCAGTAGGCACTTAGACTGGGACTTAATTGATCATATGTAGATGTGCTGTTGCTTTAAAATTAGTAGAGAGAAATTCAGCACTTCTATAACATATAACACCTTATTTAAAATTCTCACCGGAATTCTACATTTTCTTAGAATAATTGTTTATTTCCACACACACCTACACTGTTGGTCCCTGAAGCAAAAAGGAAACAAATCACAAAAAGCATATGTATTCTAGGATGAACATCAATTGTATAGATAGTGAAGTGTGTATACAACATATTAAAATTTATCTTAGTATATAGCATGTGCATATAAAATTATATCATATTACAAATACTATTGCATACGTAATGTGAAACAAAGCATACATTCAGTTGTTGAAAAGACGTCTTGATTCCAAATCAATATTCTTGAAATTAGAGAAATTACTCGAAGACATAGAATTAGTTGTAAATGTTGCCTGCACAGTTCACAAAGTATCCCTTTAAAAAAGAAGGTTTCATTCTATCAGCTTCAGAAACAAATGTCTGAACAATTAATTTTTCTCTAGAAATTGTACTGGCAAAAAAATTCAGAAACAGAGACGTAGAAAGAATCTGTAAAAAATATGTGTTTTGTTACCTACTAAGAACTAACACAGATTTTCTAATAGTTGGAACTTCAGTGCCCATATCTGACAGCTCAGCACTCAGTTTACAAAATTTGCCCTAAATTTCCCCTGAACTAAACTGTGATTTTTTTTTAATTTTCAGTTTCAAAACTATAAAGCTGGAGTGGCCATGGAGTTCTTAAAGAGTGAATATTTTTTCACATAAAATAATCCTTATGCACAGGGAAAAAATGAATTTCCCTGAGGCTGAACCTCAAATTTAGAAGAATTTTATTTTTCTTGGAAAAAAGCAGTCAAGTATTACCTGCTAAAATCAGATATGTTGACACTTGTAGATTTTGATGCACCCTTTCTACTACAAAACACGATTTCTTAGTTGAGCCTCTTTGAGATACGATGTAAATCATGTTGAAATTAAATTTTGGTTTGATTACTGTATATTACTTCCTTCAGTAGCGAACAATTGTAGTCACCTATACACAAAGTACAATGGAATATGCTCAAATACACAAATCAGGGTGCTGGTAATTCTTTCATTAGGTCAAGTGTGAGAATTTACAGATTGTACTGCTAAGCAGGCATAACCGTGAAAAAAATCCAAACAATGTATGCATTTTATACTATTATCCAGTTAAATGTTATAAGTAAGTGTAAAAGAAAAACTAAGATGAATTATTCACTTATTTAGAGAACTAACAAATTCCACAGACTGCTTTATCAATATTTACACTTTATCCCTGTCCTGAAGAAAACCAAAAATGCGATCACCACTGTATTCAACAGTTCTCTGTAGCAGTTCTCATTTCCTCATGTGTAATTTTGACACTGTTTATGCTTCTGTGGGAATTTCTGTTAGTTCTCTCACATCTCATACTTTCATTAATTCAAAATTTGTTATCTCTCCTTCTTTTTCCCTTCCACTAGAAGACACTGTCTCAAGTAGTTCACATATAAAATTACAACAGCATAAAAAAACCCCTAAGTTATACATACATACAATCATGCGCTCATAAGCATAGGTTTATTTTAAGAATAATTTCTGAATTCTACTTTGGTGACCGTTTCTTCTTACTATTTTATTTCCTAATGTCTCCTTGAAAACTGATTCTTTACACCAGGAATGAGAAGAAAAAAGGGTTAGATTAGAGTAGAGAATAATCTGACAACTGAACAATTTAATAATGTTGATTCATGACTAACAAGACTCCTGGCCTGCAAGAGAGGAAGAAAATTTGCATGAGTTGGTTTCAATTTTATCCATGTAAAAGAAACATGAGATTCATATTCCTATGAGTGTCTGAGGATGCTCCTGCAGTCATAAATAGTTCTATACAGAATTGGGTACTTACAGATGGAAATTGAATCCATCAGAAGGGGTCTATTCATTAGTTTCTGAAGTATTAAAATTGCTTGTTTCAACACTTGGTAAGCAGTCTTCTGTTTAAAGAAAATCTGTGTCTTACCAAATACAGATAAAATTTGCCATTTTTTGAATTCTTTTAAGGGAAAACAGAGATAAAAATACTGTAAATTGAACTTAAGCAAGATTCCATTATAAGATTAAATTCTGAACATTCATTTTGTTTTCTGAGACTTAACAACTTGCTTAACTCTGAAGAAAATTATGTTCTAAGTACACAGTAGGAGACAATATAGATAAAACTATATCAGATTGTTGTCAATCAAATGTCTATCTAAATAGGTAATCAAAACCTTTTTTATCAATATACAAGAAAAAGAAATTGTGTTTGAATTTAAAATTATGTACATTAACTTCATACAACAAAACAGAAAACTTGTTGAAAACTTGTGGGGATTAAAGATGTTTAGTAACTCTGAAGTGTAAAGGATATTAATTTAAAAACTTCTTGAAATTCTCATAGTAAGGTAATTTCACTTTTGGAAATTCCTTGGTTTTATTGGACAAACACCAAATATACCCTTTTTATTATTGCTATAAGAGTTTGCTGAAGCATGTTAGCTTGAAGAAAGCCATGACTGTACTTTATTTAAAAGTAGAAGCAAAATATCAGAAGTTTGGTTATATTTATTTAAATATATATGTTTAAATATAAATATATATCTTTAACAATTCTAATTTTATAAAAATTTTACTTACAATAGGCTTTGCTAAACTGACAATGTGTTTGACTTCTTAGCAGACACATTTAAATGACCTGAAGTAGATCCTAGAGTGTGGAAGAAGAAACCTTTGGAATGAACTATTACTCCCAGCGAAGAACTTCTGCTGTTGTGACTTCCCACACAGATCCTTCAGAAAGAAACACCAACTGCAAGATCCACTGCAAGGAAGGTAGAAATGTAGGGATGAAAATAGAGAAATACATTGATAATAGGAATTATTATCTATCTATCTATCTATCTATCTATCTATCTATCTATCTACACATGTCTTAGAAATACAACTCATACACATTTAAAACACGCATGTATGTCTATTTTAGGTACATACAATTAGCATTAGTTATTTGTATCAATGCATTAGTGGCATTTTGACTATAATAGTAACTTGTTGGTTAGACTTGTAAAGGTTTTGATAAGACTTAAAATAGCTAAGTTGGACTTCAAGCAACCTGATCTGTAACTCCAGAGAAAAAAATTGGTTATATTATCCTTTGGACAAAAGTCCTTTCTATCATTACAAGGTTAAAAAAAAATTATCCAGATTTTGGATACATGCCTGATGGATGAGAAGAATATGAAGCCCCTGGAATTTTCATGTGGAAAATTCTGAAACAAGAAATGTGGGGGAGAGGGGATGGGGAAGACTTTGAATATATTTTCTTAATTTTTAGAGCGAGTATAAGTTAAAGGTAACTACCTTTCATTGCATTCAGGACTTAGCTGACTAGTGTTTTGAATAATTCCTACGTAAGAAATCCCTGAATATTGCAGACATGACAACTCTGTACTCCTTATGTATTATAAGTATTAGAAATGTAAAATTCCCCTTTTTTTTTTTTCTATAGCCTAACTGGGTGACATGGTGTGAGGATATTTTTTGGTTTTGTGTTTTGTTTTTTTTTTTTGTCTTATATATTTAAGAGACATAGCAGATAAAGTAACTGAAGGCAAATTACAATTGGATTGTCATTTATGAATAGCAGAAAGACTAAGCACATGAATAGTGTGGCATTGGAAAGATTGCATGAAATGTAAGTATTAATTTCGTCATGGTAACTGGAACACTACGGTTGCCAAATATGTCTTGTAATCCGGGGTTAGATTCATGGGGGTGAGACTAGGTCTTGTATGGAGATGATACATGATTAAAAAAAATTGTGGTCCTGACAGTTATAAAAGGAAGAAAATAACATTCTCTTTATACATTCTAATATTTTATTTCTGCGTATGGAATTGTAATGAATGTTACATTGTGACATATTTACTTTATCTGAGAATAAGACAATGGTGGGTAGCCCATAATATGGAGAGGTAAGGAGGTGTTAAAAGTACAAAGAACAGCAGGAGTATGAAGATGTGCAACTAAGGAAATTGATGAAAACTACAGAAAAGCAGAGGTGTGCATCGAGTTTAAACGCAGAGAAAAGTCAGGTTCATATATTGAAATTTTTTCATTAAATGATATAATAACAGCCCTGAATGCAATAAATTGAGTTTACAGAAAGTAAGACCAGGATTGTTGATGAAATCCACACCAAATAATTATGTGAACTTTGACAATTTCTATGGTATTAGGCTTTGGCGCTGTATGCATACTATTTCATTTTAATTAGGGATGTCAGGAGGGAATAAAATACTCCCTGCTCTACAGCAATATTTCTGGGGCTTGACATAAAAGGAAAATTGACTGTGGTGGGCTGACCATGGCTGGCTGCCAGACACCCACACAGCTGCTCTCCCACTCTCCCTCCCTAGCAAAACAGGAGAAAGAGAGAGCCTGCTGCAGCATGGGCTCATCATGGGCTACAAATTCCTCCAGGGCATGTCCACCTGCTCCACAGCAGTCCTCCATCGGTTGCAGGAAAATCCTTCTCCAGCACCTGGACCACCTCCTCCCACTTCTCTTCCCTGACCCTAGAGTTCACAGGGCTGCATCTCAGTTGCTCTTCACTGCTTACACATTTTTTCACCCTTTCTTAAGCCTGAACACCCTTAAATGCCCCAGGCATGGCTGAGGGGCTCAGACACACCCAGGTCCAATGAAGCTGGCTGAAATCCAGACTGGGGTAGCCCTGGCTGCTCCTCAGAGTCTTTGCTGTCACCATTGCCAACACCTAGGCACTAGTTGCAGGATGCTCTGTCTGGAGAGGGGATAATACAGCTTGATAAATACCTGCCCTTTTTGCAAAACTATTAATGGTGAATGGAAAAGGGAGTGTCATGTTGCTTTTGCTGTTGAATAATTCTGATAAGAGCCTTACTCATCAACCCCAAAGTTAAGGACCCTGAGGAAGATCAGTGTCTCCTCACAGAAACTGGCACCAGTGAAGATGTGGCAGACCAAATAAAGGAACCAGTGAGTAATTGTACTGATAACTGATCTAAAGATGCTTAGCCAACACAAGACTGACAGAAAATCACTTTATACTTTATGCTATAAAAGCCTAGTCCCACATTTAAATGGTAGGCATTTCTACCATACCCTTTCTTGGGGTGTGAGTATTATGGAATGGGTGAGTGACATAAATACCTACGTAATAATTTTGTGCATTTGTTAGTTTTGTTATAATTGCTTCATTATTAATTAAAAAGAGTGCACTATAGCTATACATATGGTGCAATAAATAATTCTGATTACCGTATTTTAATCTAATCATTATAAAAATCAATTTAAATAAAGAATTTATTTACATAAGTGTGTTTTGCCGTTTTTGATCCTGAAAGACAAACTTTTGTATAAAGGTTTAATTAGACCTATGTAATCCTTTAGTCATAAACTATTGACTAAGTCTGGGGCAAAGACTGGATCCAGGCCCACCCAGGCTCCTCTCTGAGAAGCTGGAAGGAAGCAAGGGGGTCCTCTCTGTGCCTTCTGATTCCAGGGGAGGACTTCTCTAATGAACTCTGTGTGAAGCTCCCATTCTTCCTGTGATACTAATATATTGACACAAGGTACTGAGATTAATTTTGTTTCTAACTATACTTCTTCATGAATCTCAGGATTTTATTTTTAATTGCGTGTATCAACAACAAAGAATTACATCAAAACCTGATAGTCTCATTCTAAGTCTTTCATTCATTTAATCACAATTTGATATTATTATTTGTCTCATTGATTCTGAAATAAACAGACTCTGAGGAGACAAATGTGAAGAACAAAATGTCATTCTACTTGTGGTCTGAAACAGAAATGAAGCATTGGATAATGTATGATTTCAGCCTCAGGGTATTTCTTGTGTGTGATGATTTCTTTTATTTACAATAATTTCTCTTTAAGGGCTAAGAAATCAGGGCATATAAATCAAATAATACGCAAAGCAATATTCATATCAACACCCATAAAATTATATTTCTATAAAGTAAGAGACAGTAATGAAATAAATATAAATCCTTAATATGTTTGAATGAATCCAGCTGATGTACGACTTTGAGTAAAAAGTGGTGTAACCCAAAGAATGAATCCTAATATAATTTTTTTTCTGTTGATGTTTGTTATGGATTGGGGTGGGGGTTTTTTTGGTTTTTTGGGGTTTTTTTGGGGTTTTTTTGGTTTTTTTGGGTTTTTTTTCTGTTTACATTATAATAATAAAATCACTATTCTTCAGCCTCACTTTTCTAATGCTAATGGTATTCTCATGGTCAATGTAAAATGCAACAGTACTTCATTTGAAATTAAAATATTAAGTGAAGTAAAGGATCCTTATGCCACACAGCCTGTTTTATTTCAAAAGTCAAATATGTTTTGTTTAGTCTAATTTCCCTTTGGAATTTCATTTTAAGAAAAGGGAACACTCACCTTTATCCTGAAGGCTAAATATCCATATGCTTCAAAAAGATATATTAATATGATGAGTTCTCAGTGTTAAGAAAACATACAAGAAATCAGCAGTTCAAAAAGAAGCAGCTAGGAATTTACCCTGGAAATTACCCTGGAGAACCTGCAGAATCATGATGAAAGAATAGAGGCAAAATTTTACTTTCCCAGACCCTAATGCCAACATAGAAGACTATAGAAACTAAGTCGTTTGTCAAATAATGAAGAGAAAAAACCCCAAAATGTCATGAAAATAATACAGATTTTAATATAATTCAATAATTAATTTGCCTTACCCAGGTAAATGGGGTCTTTTTTAGATCTTATAAATGGATATGGTAGATATAATAAGCATACTGTCTGACTGTTCTCTCAGATGAAAATGATGGTCAAAACAAGTGAGAAATACACTGAAATACTGACAATAAAAATATTAAATGCAAAACTCACAGACAAGAAAAATTGCAATGCAGAACAGTGTAACACTATTCAGGAGTTAAATAAATAAAAATATAATTTGTGCTTTCCTCTGCAGTGTCTTGAGAGTAACTATATATATATATATATATATATATCTTCCCTAATAAATAAGGAAAATGCTATTCTAGGAGCCACTCCTAATCCGAAGAGTATGAAGTAGGACTTAGAATTTGGATATATTTAAGCCCTGGGTTTAAGTAAACCTCTGACAAAACATGCCAATCTGTTCATAACTGCTGTTAAAATGTTTCTTTACCAGCTCTGATCCTCAGGTAATCCATCTACATTCAAAGCAGAGCTGTCTACTTCCCAGAATGTATGAGCTTCATCAATTGGAAATAGAACCACATAAAACAGCTACAAGAGAGCTATCTAAAAGAAAATAGATCACTGAAAGAAAGAAAAGGGCAAGCAACCAGTCTGATACCATCTTAGCTACAAAAAGGCCCCACATTTAAAACTTCTAAAACAACTTCTGAATGCAAAGGATGGGGATCTAGAGTGTTTGACAGTTAAAGAACTAGGGTTCATTTATAGAGTGTTCATTCCAGTTTTTCAATTTACAGTGCTATCTCAGCTCTCCTATACATAATGACTGCGACCAAGGTGGGGAAGCACAAGAGAGAGGGATGTTTTCTGTCTCCAGCAGTTAGGGAAGCTGAGATGAACAGATGGATTTTACTGCATATTTTTTCCTATTTCAATATCTGCCTAATACAGTGATTCTGCAAGTTGAACAATAAGCCAGAAATGGATTTTCATCTCTCAGGGACTCTATAAACTGGGTACAGCTTGGGTCATTTGCAGCTGCTGTACAGAAATGTTGTTCACCTTCTCTGTACCATTTCCTTTTCCTCTTCTGCCCCCAACGACTTTTTCAATTATTTCTCAATAATGTGTATTTAATTTATTATACATTTAATAGTTGATTTTTATTCTTTCCTCAAGTGTTTGGTTAATCAATTTCATATTTGAAATTAAAAAAACAATGCAAAATGCAAAATTTTACCTTTTACTGTTCTTTTTTTTTATGAGATAAAAAGCTTTTAGGCTAAAGGAAAATAGATGTAGCATATTTAAAAGCAATTTACCATTTTGTTAATGTATTTTAAGAAGATATTTCAATATAAAAAACAAACACCCCCCAATATTTTCCATTTCAATTTTAGTTTATTGTCTTTAGAGGAGAAAAGGATTAACACAAAAGTAAATAAAAATGAGCTCTCTATTTCTCTGTGTCATGCTTTATAACACTGTGGGGTTTATTTATGAATTTTTACTCCACTAAGAAGCAAACTACTTGCATGTATCTCTGCTTAAGAACAATAAAGAACTTATGTACAGTGCAAAAAGGAAAGTATGGGAATGCAAGCCAGTGGACTTTTTCTATGTAATATTTCCAGCACATGAAAAAAAGTTACAAAGGATGGAATGAAAATGGATTCCAGGACTGTTTTCAGATCAATTTTATGCAAGTAGAGAATAGTTTAAAAAAAATCCCAAACACAAAAGGGGGAAAGTAAACCATGGTTTAAACTGCACTTCCCACCTTCTACCCACCCCATATTGCAATAGACAATGAATTAATTTGTGTGTTCTGTTTTGTTTTGGGGTTTTTTTCTTGACATCAATGTACCTGTATAATTTTGTATTGATTTGGTATTCTTCATGATCATATTATAAACTTGGCATTCACCCATTCAAAAGCTACTTGTAATTAATTTAATCTCTAAAAGTCAGCTTGAGCCTCCACACATTTAAATTCAGGTCTGCAAACAGGTGACTGACTGATAAGTACCACCATGTGAGTTGGTATGGTCTCATTACAGAGGAAATGCATCTAGTCAGTATAGTGGAATTCAGGCAGATATTCAGCTCACACCAAAGTAGACACATAAAGCAGACAGAACAGGATGCATTTGCCTAATTGAAGTAATTTAGTGTCACTAAAGATGCCCAAAGATCTCAGTTTTGTACAGCACAGCTACATCACCTGTATAAGTTTGGCAGATGGAAAACAGGACTTTTGGCAGACCCCAGCTGGAAGTCCTACAAGAAAATTACTGAATTACCTCTGCAGTAACTGGAAAGATACGTGTGCTTCAGCCAATCAATTCATTCCGTATGAAGATGAATGTCTAAGGGAGCTATCATGAGTCATCCTCTAAAATGCCAACATCATGGAAAAGAATATTCATGGAGGTATTGAAAAACTCATAGGAGGACAATGCAGTGGTAAGTCAGAGCTGAACATGATCCGCTTGTTGAACATGATCTCCTACTATGACAGTGTAACCCACTGAGCTGATATAGGAAAGCTGGTAGATACAATCTTTTTGGATTTCAGCAAAACTTGTGATACTGTCTCCCACGAAATCCTTCTGGACAAAATGTGCACCACTAACTGTGTTACGTGATAGGTGAGCAACTGTCTCAAAGAGAACATAAACCTGGCCTCCTGTCACTCATGGGGTTCACAGGGCTCCAGGGCCCTGTCACCCTCAATATCTTCATTAACAACTTGAACACAGAATTCAAAGAGTAATAAATAAATTTTCCAGCAAATAAACTGAGAGGTGTTGTCAAGTTCCTTGAGGGCAGAGAGTCCCTGCAGAGGTACCTCAACAAATTAATGAGATGAACAGTCACCAACTGCATGAAGTTCAACATGGGCAAGTGATGGATTCTGCATCTGGAATAGGACAAATTCATATAGACCAGGGAAAAAGAGGCTGGAGAGTGTCGCTGTGAAAAAGGACTAGGTTTGAAACCACCTGACTAGACACAAGTCAATAGGACCCAATGAGATGTATCCCAGAATTCTGGGGGAATTGGCCTGTGTAATTGCCAAGGCACTCTTCATTATATTTGAAAAGTCATGGTAGCAAAACCAAGTCTCCAGACTGGAGAGAGTGAATATTGCACCCATTAATAAAAAAGGGATAAAGGAGGACCCTGGAAACTACTGACAAGTCAGCCTTACCTCAGTACTCAGAAAGTGCATGGAACAGATCCTGTGAGAAGACATGTAGTTATACATGGAAGGCAAGGAAGTGATTTGAGACAGCCAACATGGCTTCACCAAAGACAAGTCATACCTGACCATTCTAGCATCTTTCTACAGTGCAAGGTCTGCATCAATGGACAAGGGAGGAGCTATAGATGTCATCTACCTGGACTTCTCTAAGGCCTTTGATACAGTCCACACAACATTCTTAGCCCTAAATTAGAGAAATATGAGTTTCATTGATGGACACTTTGACCATGGCCAAAGTGTTACAGTTAGTAGGGGAATATCCAAGTGGAAACCAATAACAAGTGGTATCCCTCAAAGCTCTGTAGCAGCACCAATACTATTTAGTATCTTAATCAGTGACAGACAGTGAGATTGAGTACACCCTCAGCAAATTTGCAGATGACAATAAGATGAGTAGTATATTTGATACACTTGAAGGAAGGAATGCCATCCAGAGGGGCCTTGAGAGGTGGGCCTGTGAGAACCTTATGAATTTCTCCAAAGCCAAGTGCAAGGTGCTGCACCTTGGTGAGGGTAATCCAGTGATAGTCCAGCTTGGGTGATGAACACATTGAGAGCAGCAATACCAAGAAGGACTTTATAATACTGGAAAATGAAAACCTGGAATCAGCAATATGCACTTGCAGCCCAGAAAGCCAACCATATCCTGGATTGCACAAAAGGAAGTGTAGGCAGCAGATTGAAGAAGGTGATTCTCACCCTCTACTCTTGCAAGAATCCACCTTCATTACAGTAATTTCATGACTATAAGGTGCACCCTTTTGACTAAAATTTCCCCCGAACCCAGAAGTGCACCTTATAGTCCGGTGCGCTTTATATGATCTACAAAGTTCGGAAATTTGCCGACCCAGAAGTGCAAGCCGTGAGCCAAGCCATGAGGGGGGGCGGGACCGGGCAGCCCCCGGCCAGCAGGAGCCACGTGGGGTGGGCAGGACCGGACAGCCCCGGGCCAGCAGGAGCTGCACGGGGAGGGAGGGAGGGAGTGGGTGGCCCCGCCCTGTGCTCCCCCAAGCCAAGGGTGGCCCTACCCCACGCTGCCCCCGAGCCAAGGGAGGCCCAAGCAAAGGGAGGCCTGAGCCCAGGGCGGCCCTGAGCTGAGGGTGGCCCCACCCCACACCGCCCCCAAGCCAAGGGAGGCCCTGAGCCGAGGGTGGCACTGCCCCACGCCACCCCCGAGGCGAGGGTAACCCCTAGCTGAGGGTGGCCCCGAGCCACCCTGAACTGCAGCAACCCCAAGGTGTGAGCGGTGGCCGCCCCGAACTGCGGCAGCCCCAAGCTGCTGCCACCCCGAGCCCCGCCTTGCCAGCCGGGGATTGGCATGAGTGCTGGGGCCCTGCACAAGGGGAGGACACTTGAGGCTGCGTTTAGAGGCTACGCCGATCTTTGCAAAATATTTGCTAATTGAGCACATGCCAGTAAACCCGTGATGGCGCGATACTAATTCATTACTTTGTTGCGTGCCGCACGGCTCCTCATTGCAAAAAATGTGTGCGCCTTATAGTCCGGTGTGCTTTATATGATCTACAAAGTTGCAAAATTTGCCAACTCCTGGGGGGTGCACCTTATAGTCTGGTGCATCTTATGGTCGTGAAATTACTGTACTGCCTCTGGCCACGGGCCTCCAGCATCAGAAATACAGAGCTGTTGGAGCAAGTCCAGAGGAGGGACGCAAAAATGTTCAGAGAGCTGTAATGCATCTCCTGTGAAAAAAGGCTGGGGGTTGTTCAGCCTAGGGAAGAGGAGATTCTTGTGACATCTTACAGTGACTCTTCAATACTTAAAGTGAGCATGTAAGACATAGTGAGACTTTTTGTCAGAGACTGTAGTACTAAGGCATAGTGATTTAAACTGAAAGTGGATTTAGACTGCATAGGGGGGATTTTTTTTCTCACCACTGAGGGTGGTGAGATATTGAAATGGGTTTCCCAAAGAAGCTGTGGATACTTCACAGCTGGAAGTGTGAGAATGTGCTTTGAGCAACATCATCTAGTTGAAGATGTCCCTGTCCATGGAAGGGGGATTGGACTGGATGACCTCTAAAGGTCCTTTCCAACCCAAACTATTCTATGACTCTATAGTTCTCAGATGTTTCCTAAAATAAGCAGAAATTTAGGAAGAGACATGGGAGTGAACACAATAATGAAACCCCAGACAGAAAGCAGTTATATATATGCTGCAGTTTCCTGTAATGAAGGTAACAGGCAGGTCAATGAGGATAGAAATATAATGATTATAACTATAAGCCAGAAAGAGGTCATTGGGAACTCTGGAATAGAATTTTCAGGTGTTTCTTTCTTAATCTATAATGAAATTCATTACTTATTAATAGAACTCAAACAATTAAAAAACTAAAATTACAACCTGTTTTATGAAGTTCTACTAATCATTGAAGAATCTGGTCCAGTGAAGAATTTCAGAGGGGGTGTTAGTGTGGAGTTCTCCTATGTCCCTCATTTGTAATATGCCTTTGAGAAATGAAAGGCATAGTGAAGTAAACAAAAAACCAATGCAATAAAGAACTCTTCCTGCACATATGTCTCTATTTAAACAGTGTTATTAAACAATTTTCACATAGAGAATAGTTATTAAATTGCCATTTAAAAACACATATGTTAATATTTAGGATCACAAGTTTTCATCACTAAACATTGTTTTACATAAGCCTATTTCAAAATAGCCTCTAAAAGCTCAGTATTTTATAACCAGATTTATTTCACAAAGCTTTCACACTTACAAAATGTAATCAAAATACTACACAGTATAATATACTGAGTAGAAAATGACAAGTGTATCAGTTTATCTCTATAAAAATATATCGAAAATTATTCTATGCAAAGTCAAGTCCATGCTGCTTTCACATGCATAAGAAAAAATGAAAAATATTCAGTGTTGTTTTCCCATCTTGTTTAGACAGGAGGAGTTTTTAATTGTACTAGTCAGAACAGTTTCCTGTCCTTTCAATGCAGATGGTAAATCAGACATCCAACTTCACATATGCACACATATAAACACCAGATTTTCATTCAACTATACAACCATAGAAATCAAATATTATCTATTTCTATTTGTAATTAGGTAATTAATCATAGTTTGTTAGGATTGAATGGTACTGTAGAAATTATGGTTTTGGACTTTACAAGGGTTTACTCCATCCCAATGTCATGTAAGTATGTATATAGTGAAAATTCATTGATATATGTTCATAAGAGAAAGATCTAAACAATGT
>PYHW01010678.1:5894231-5912349 GCA_013186435.1 Turdus rufiventris
AAGGGAAGGGAAGGGAAGGGAAGGGAAGGGAAGGGAAGGGAAGGGAAGGGAAGGGAGCAATTTCACTGGATTTTGCTAAGACAAAGCTTTTCAGACTGTAATTTATGGCATTTAAGTAAATAATGTCTTATGCATTTGTGCTGATGAGTTAGGTCTTCTAATTTAGATTTAATTTTTACATTTAGAGTCATAGATCACTGAAGATCATCTAACTGAGAGATTCACACAAGCCAGGGCAAACATAAAAGTAACATCAGGTTGCTCAGCACTTTTTCCACTCAACTTTAGTGTGTTTTCAAGGCTCCATATTCCACATCCCTGGTCTACCAGTCCCAATATATGTTTACATTACTTTTCAATAATTTGCAATAGTTTTTCACTTACATCTGTTCTAAACTTCCCTCAGCACACCTTTTACCTTGTGCCTGTCATCTTTTCAAGTGTATCTCAGAGAGGAATTCATCTCCTCTATAGGTATCCATAAGTTAGCTGAAGACTATGATTAGGGCCCCTTTGTATTTTCTTAAGGCTGAGTAAATACATTTATCTGAACCACTCTTTGAATAGTGCTCCAGCCTTTAAAGTGTGACAGTAGCCCTCCACTGAATTTATTAGTTTGTCAATGTTTTTGTTATATTAAAAAGCTTGAAATAGCACACAATACTTCAAACAGTCTCAGAAGTATTGTGTACAGGGGTAAAAAAACCCCTTTCCTCTTCTTGTTGGATAATTCTTTTTGATACAGCTAAAACCACTGCAATAGCAGTCATTTAGTCATTATCATCTCACAAACACACTGCTGATTCATCCTCAGCTTGCTGTCTGCCAGGACTTTAAGACCATTTTCTGTAAAGCTGCTTTCCAGACAGATCCCATCCACCCTGTAATGTGTATGGGGTTACTCTGTCCCTGATACAATATTTTCCATTTGCTTTTATTGAACCTCATGAGGTTTCTGCCAGACCATTTCTCCACAATTTCCATGCCAGCCCTGCCCTCCCATGTATCAGCTGTTCTGCTAACTTAGTATTTTCATGCTAACTTATTAGTGTTTGAGTTTCTCATATTCTGTCGCTAGATACTGGGAGACATGAGAAGAAATAATATCAGTAAAAATAGAAGAAAAGAAAACCTGAAACACCTCAGTCATTGCTGTGTCCTCTTCTGTTCTTTTCCTTTTTATTTTCCCCCACCCTTTTCTTCTGTTGCTGCCTATTCACTTGCAGAACTGCTCCTGATTTTCTCACATTTAGCAAGTGAAATGAAAACTAGCCATCTACAGCAGGTACAGGTTGACCTCTAAAGGTCTTGGTGAGCAAATGTCCAGCCAATGTCTAGTTTTAACTGATATTAAATGATAACAACTGAGCTTTCCAGATAGATCAGGAATTTTGTGTGCCTAAAGCTATTTGAATGAGAAGCCAAACATATACATATGTTTAATTAAAAAGCCATACTAAACTTACAAAATAAAATTGTGTAGAAAACTTTATTTTGTAACAAGGAATGCGTGCAAAGTAAAAGGACAACAGAGATACTTTTGTGTACAAATTAGGCTTTTCTCCTCTACTATAGCACGCAGGATTATTTATTAGAAAGAAGATCTTGAAGTTCTTTCATGTAGTTGTATTGGGAGTTAGCACTGATGGTTATGGGTTTCATTGTTTCTTAGAAATCAAGGTGATCAGGTTTGTGAGTTTTAATTTTCCAATATAGCTATACTGTAGAAAAAAAGGACTCCATAGAAAGTAAAATAAAGAAACAAGCAAAGAAACAAAACTAAACAATAAATTCCTTTAAGTTCTTCGACCAAAGCCTGGGTATTTCTTTCATCTATTGTAGAGTTAGACACAATTATTTAAGAAGTAAAAGTCTATCTTACTCTTTTCTCTTCTTACTCATATTAATCTTGTTTCATATTTTCCCAGTTTTACCAAGATGTATAGAAGGAAATCAATTCAAGCAGCCTGACATTTTGCAGAGGAATTTTTGTCTTTTAATAGTGTTAGTATTTATAGGGTATCTTAAAAAAAAAAAAGAAAAAAGCTTTTGTGCCAAAGTAAGATTTAATGTTCCTATTCTGAAAGAATGCAGCTCAAAACCATTAATCACACCGTTTTCAGAAAAATATTCAATTTTCCCAAATAGTGATGTTAATAATTGTATGAATTATTACTGTTATAAAAATTTAGTTAAATAATAAATGTTTATTCAAAACGAAAAAAAATTCACTTCAAGTTTATACTCTACATAATTGTACTTAATAGAAAATTTGCTACTGACTTCACTAAGCTTTGTCTCAAGCCTCATTAAACAAATAGGTAATGCTATGGTGGTTAATAACAATGCTTTAAATTTACAAAGATGAGTAACCAATCTTTGTTAAGCATGAACAGCTGCTTTGTACAGAACACAACCTGAGGTATAATAACAACAAAAAATATAATTAAAATGGAGTGGAAAGGTCCTGAGGAGAAAATTAAAGCAGAAAATATGATACTACCTTGTTCCCGAGATGCTTCCACATTGATAATAGACAGTGTGCAGCCAGAAGAAATGGAGTTTCTGGGATAATCCAGACTGTAGAAATAGCCCTGTGAATATTATGGCACATATTACAGAGAAATATTCATTCAGGCAGTGAACAGACAGGGTGAAGAGAAACTATACAGAACTCTACAAAGGGAAACAGTAATATGCCTATCCAAATGTCCTTAGAAGAATAAAAATACCAATGATTATCATGAAGACAGGAAAAAATCTGGATACAATTGTAACAAGTGTGAAAAACTCCTCTGTAAAGAGAAAGAGTAATTTTGAGAGAATTCAATTATGGGTTTCAGCAGAATGGACTTAGTAAAAGTCAAAGTACAATGTAGACATGGTAATGGCTGAAAATTTGGTAAACCAAAAATCTTATGCAGGTGTGCATAGCAGACAAAATCTAGAAACGGTTGCATTCCAAATAAAAAGACTAATCTGCTTAAATTAACAGTAATATGTTTAACTGATTTTTGCTTCTGTACCAGGTAGATGGATGTCTTCTTTTGGGATTTTACTATGTAACAGTATAGAAATTGCTAGAAATTTTTACATTTAAAGTAATTTGTAGAGGATATTCAAATGCATATAGAATTGCAAAAGAACAAAAAAAAAGCTTAAATAGGAATCATAAATTAGTATTGAATAAGGGAAGATTTCTTAGCAACAGATTATATTCAATCAGTCACATTCATGAAAAAATCCAAGGGCACATTCTAAGGATGTTATTCAGCATGTGTTCGTGTTAGTACCATCAGTGGTAAGGAAGATTCTGGGTTTTGTAGTTTTGCACATAGGTCAAAACCTGGAAATTTGATTTATAATATGATTTAAATATAGCATATCTTTCAACCTAAAAAAAAAAAAAAAAAAAAAAAAAGGAAGAATATTCCAAACCATTGTCTTTCTGTATTTTGGTTTTATAAGAGTCTATTTTTAAAGCACTTTGGTACATTCAATTATACCTGAAAAGTTTGTGAGAAATTGAGTGACACAGATTCTGATAGGACAGTATATTTCAAGTATTATTACAAATTCCTTAGGCCATTGAAGAACCTCAGGAATTCTTAGCTGAAAACATTAGTAGTCTGACTTAAATGAGCAAGGCTAATTATAAAGGTCTACTCTTGAAAAGGGACATATTTCAAACAGCATAAAAAACATCATTACTTTATCTTCAGAGTACTTCATATTTTCTGCATTGTAAATCAGCCTAAGAAATGCAGGAATTGAAATAATATCTTCTTAAAGTAGAAAGCAAGCACTCTCCCTAAATTCCATTTTTCTTAATTTCAATTTCTATAAAAGGTCTACAGAAAAGTAACTTTAGTTTCCTCTTACATTCGGTACACAGAGATAGCTGGAAAAGGCAGGAGTAGTTACATGACTGCTACACTGAGTTACTGCATTATCTGATAATTTTGTGACAGGCTAATCAGTCAGGCCTGATGAACACATCATGAAATGATGCAACTGGCAACTGTAACTTGTTGCAGTGGGCAACTGGCTCACAGGTCAGACTTAAAGGGTTATAGCGGATGGATGACATCAGACTGGTGACTTGTCACCAGTGGGGTTCCACAAGGCTACATCCTCTCAGCCCTCTGCTCTTCAATACCTTCATTAATGACTTGGGTGCAGGACTAGAAGGAATACTAAGCAATGTCACAGATGGTACAAAGCTGGAGGAGTTGTTGACTTCCTCAAAGTTAGGGAGGACCTGCATAGTCCTTGACACATCAGAGGACAGGAAAGTACCAGTATGAAGCTTAACAAGGGAAAGTGCTGGATTCTGCACCTTGAATGAGGCATGAGAAGCTGGAAAGCAGTGCTGTGGAAAGAGACTAGGGATTATGATTGATGGAAGGTTGAATAGGAGTCAGAAGTGCCCTGGCAGCCAGGTGGGCCAGCTGTGTCCAGAGAAGCATCAGACACAGCACTGTCAGACAAAAAAGGGAGAGGCTTTTCCCACTTTGCTCTGCACTGGGGAAGCCTCACCTCTAGTTCTGCTGGCAGTTTTGGGCACCACAATATAAGAATCATATTAAATTATTAGAGCTAGAATGACAACAAAGTCAATGAAGGGCTTTGAAGGGAAGTTGTATAATAAGTAGCTGAGGTCTCTTCAGCCTGGAGGAGACTGAGGGAGGACCTCATCACAATGTATTGCTTCCTCATGAGGCAGACTCTGTAGTGACCAGTGACAGGACTGGAGGAAACAGCCTGGAGTTGTGTCAGGGAAGGTTTAGGTTGAACGTTAGAAAAAAGGGTTTTTTTTGTCAGAGGATGGCTGGACATTGGAACGGGCTTCCCAGGGAAGTGGTCAGAGCACCAAGCTGAAGAAGTCAAGAAGCATTCGGATAACACTCTAGGGTATGTGGTGTGACTCTTGGGGCTGGTCCTGTGCAGAACTAGGAGTTCTGACTTGGTGATCCTTGTCCCTGCCAAATCAGCAGTCTGTGACCCTTTGATTCTGTGATTCTGTGAAATAAGCAACTACGTATATGTGTACGCAGGTATAGAAAATTACAGATTGCTCTGAAGGGAATGTTTAAAACACTGACAAATCAGGCATGTCTAAAATTAAAAAATAAAAATAATAAATAAAAAAAAATTCTCAATGAATCTACATGCAGCAGACTTCATGCAAGTGGCCAGATCTTATCAATTATTCTTCATTAATGTTACACGCAAAACAAAAAGCTTACAAGTCTAGCTATAATAGCGTAGTTTAGCAGCAAATGTATAGAGCCGCACTATAAGATAAACACTGATGACTACTGTCTGTGACAATCCTCAACTGCAGAGTTTGTGACAATCAGTTTTAAGACCCCTTTGTTAAGACAAGTCAGTCTCAAAAATGTGAGTTTATCTTGTTTCTTCTTCGCCTTTGTTCAGCCATTTGTTTTTCTCTAGAATATTTCCCAGAGAGAATATCTAATTTGCTTCCAGTGATGCTTTTCTTGATATTAGTTTTTGCGGTGTGCTTCTTCTGTGCTCAGAGGAATTCTACATAATCCAAATCCGAACCCCAAAGTAAGCCTTGTATTTTCCCTGTTTTTTGCTCTTCTTGAAATTTCTCATTCTTTCTCATTTATATATATTCCCATGCTTCATAAATGAAACTCCATGTTTTTATTTGCCCTTTTGTAAGTAACATTGCTCACATATTTATGTAAAATGTTTCGGCATTTTTTCTGGCTATACCATCATGGTATTACAAAATATTTAAATACTCTTCTCCTCAACGCCATTTTAGCAAGCTTGTATTTGATTTCGAGGTAAACTCATTTCTATTACATTCTGATTAATGAATGTTACATTTATGGATTTTAAATTTATGGCCTGGATTTTGTCTATGTACTGAACACTTACAATTTTCTTCTCATTAGAACTAGGCTGTCTGCATGAATTAATAGTCTTATAAGCATGTATTCCTTTCATAGAGTTTCCTAATGATTTCCTAATATTTCTACAATTTAATAGTTTTACAATCCTTTGTTGACCACTTATATATGTGTATGTTTCTATGATATAAAATAAATAAAAATATCATCCTTATATTGTTCATTAAAACTTGACATATTCAAAGGTGGCATTACAGGTCATTGCAACTTCGCACACATTTTCCTATCCTTTGTGGTTTTGTGTCTTGTAACAGAGTGCATGTACATGAAATACAGGTTTGTCAAGGCTGCAAATATCATTGCAGCCATATTTGCAGTTCTCAAAGCTTGCAGTTCAACACTACTTCCATAGTTGTCCTTGTTCATTTCTAGAAGGAAGATCAAGTATACCATTCTGTGATTTATGGTTCTATGATTCTAATTGCAGATTCTCTTTTCTCTGTCTTCTGTCACAGGGTTGAATCATAGAATCTAATGAGAGTTTGCTATTCTGCCTATTTCTTTGCCACATTCATAGGCATGTCCACACTTGCAATTTTTAACTCTCCAGTCCTGGTGTCAAATTCCACCCTCTTAAATGCTGTCATATAGAAAAACCTCTTTTACACCTATTGTGACTTCTTTCATGACAATTTATCACGATGTATCGGCTCCATCTGCCCTTATCAAAACATCCATAACTATCCTCTGATCAGGTTTAATGTATAAATATAAGCCTAAATGTATATAAAATATAAAGTATGTAGCTGTTTTCTTCTTCTATAAGTAACACCAAATACAGAATTCAAATCATACCAAATAAGGAACAGAGGAACAAGAGCAACAGTCTTCAAGCATCATACAACTTAAGCCAGGATCAATAAAAGTAAGCATGATGAGGGCCTTTTGAGTCATTTGGAAGAAACCTAATTAAGGCTTGACTTTAATTAAGCAATCCCTACCTAACAAGAGTGTACTCAATTATATGCTTATGTATTTTGCTAAGTTGCACAGGGCTACAGTAGATGTGTTTGGCAGAGTAAACAAGGATACTTTTAACCAAAAAGATTTACATCAGAAAATGTCAATTTCTTCTGAATCATACTTTTATATACCAAGAATAAAACTATTCTGATGAAATGGTAATTGGAAAATAACCCCACTGGAGCAGATCAGCCTTGCAGATACCAGTGGAGGACATAAAATGACATGATTTTGAATATTTTGAATTGTTTTCCTTCTCCCATAGTCATTAGCAGCTAACTTCTGTGATTCCAGCACAGGAGGGTGGTAGCTGCCTCCCCCCATGGTCCCAAAAAAAAAAAAACGAAAGAAAACCCCCCAAAAAAACCAAAACCCCAAAACCAAACCAAAACCAAAACCAAAACAACCCCCCCCCAAAAAAAACAAACAAAAAACCAAACAAAAAACAACAACAACAAAAAAACAACTACAAAAAAAAAAACCAAAACCAAAAGAAACCAAAAATCCCAAAACCAAAAAATCCCAAAAAACGTGGCACAAAGGTCTATTGTGTCTCCAGCCCTGGCCACAGTCTATCTGGATGTCGCTGCCAGTGTCAGTCATGTCAGGCTGCAGGAAGGGGGAGAAAATCTTGTTCAAACAACCCTAACCAGTCAAGGCTGCCCTGCATTCCCTCCCAAGGGAGACTTGACCTGTCCTGCCCCATCCTGGAGTGGATGGGGTAAGTGGCTCTTATAAGAATTCTCCAAATGCAGTGTATTTGAAATTCTGCTGGTCATGCTTTGTTCTTTGACATTTTCTTAAACTTTCCTTTTCAATTGTCTAGAGATCCTAACATTTTTGCTAAGAACTTCACCTTAAAAAAAAAATTAAGAAGTAGATGGGAAGATGATGAAAGCTATTTCCCAATATACATTCTCTTAAACAAACAAACAAACAAACAAACAAACAAATAAACCCAGAGTTCATTTTCATTTCAGTTCATTAAATTTCAATATACATAAAATAGAACCAGAACTTCAAATGTTTTACAATTAAAACACCAGAACATTTAACAAATCTTCTGTCTCAGAAATTTATACTCCCTGTAGGTCTTGTGACTTCATGAAACAATTTATTGCTGAAGGAAGTAAACACTTTATTCTCTGTAGTCTTACAAGATGAATTAGTGGTCTCATTACTGAAGTAAAACATCTTGGAGAATCACTAGTATCAGTCCAAAGATGAATTTTGCTTCTCCTGGAGATTCTTTTCATAATTATGCAATTTCAATGCCTAAAAGAGCCAATATAGTTTCTATGTATTTATTCTTGTTGTAAAACCCCCTTTCTAAATCATGTCGTTGGAGTCCTTATGAATATGCATAAGAAGTTAATGGGCAACCATACTGATTAAGAAATTTTCTTTTTAGACTTGGATAAAGCTCCCTTATTTTGAAGTGGATATGATCAGTTATTAGCAAATTAGTTAACTGAATTTCTGGCTAGGGTGTTTTTTAAGGATGTGGAAAAAAAAGCTTTCAGATTTCTCTTTGGAAACGTGAAAAGATCTGCCAGTGTTTATGTTAGAAGACAGCTCTTACAAAACAGGTTTTTAAAAGACAATTTTTATCTCTCCTAAACTCAGAGCATCATTTTACTGCTAAGTTAAAATACTATAGGTATCTTTGTTGGAAACTTCATGTCAATTTTGAAATCGTCCTGAAGAAATATTATTTTTAATTACTGTGGTTGTTGGTAGTTTATAAATAGACATTGTGGGATTTTAAAGACTTAAACTGATAAGACTTTAATGAAAGCTATTCATCTCTGCCAGAAGTAACACAGAATTTAATCATGGAATCACAGAATGGCTGAGGTTAGGAGGAATTTCCAAGTACAGAGACTCCACAACATCCCTGGGCAACTTATTCTGGTTTTCAATCACCCTCACACTATAAAAAAAAGTGTTTCCTGATGCTCAGAGGGAACCTCTTTACTACAGTTTGTGCACATTTCTTCTGGTCCTGGAACTGCACAGAACAGATAAAGATATGGTTCCTTCTTCCTCTCTACCACTTGCCCACCCCTGCCTAAGTGTCTTAATTAAGAGATGTTTACGTCTGTTAACAAATTATAAAGTATATATTTGATCTTTTTTACGCAACTGAAAGACTTCTTTTTCTAATTGCTTTTGTTAACCTTGCCCCTCACTAGTTACAAACACACATGCACACACACTAACATGCACTTGTTAGGTGGAGCATTTCTGGAAGTTTTCAGGGAACCTGGCAGCTTCTGTTAGTTGTTTGTTTGATTGGCAAGTTAATGATTGTAAACTGATATATTTGTTCCTGATAAAATATGGGCCCACTCCACTCCCTTCCTTGGTGGACTGAGTAGCAGATGTCCTTCAACATCAAGCATTCAGTGGTCCTGACATACCAATATACTGACCATGGGATTCAGGGAGGGTATTTGCCTGAGGCTAGAGATCAGAAAGGTGTCACTTTTAGGAGTCATACCCTGTTCAAGACACTGAGTCACTGGACAAAATAAGCATTTTTTGCAATATTGTGAGGATAAACAGGAGATTAGCAAAGGTCAGAGCTCGAGACACAGGATACAATGAGTGTTGCTGTCATCAGACCCCTTCACACCCCTTGCTCAGTAGCTGGCTCTCTGGGCACAAATTCAGAAGGACCCTCTCTAGATTCAGAGAGCTACAGGCTGTCCAAGCTACTGATGAGGACCCCCACTCTGGTGTCTGACACCACAGGCAACCAACCCTCACACAAATAGGTCACACCAGCACTTGCCTGCTGGTACTTGAAGTACACATACACAGGGTCAGAGTGAGACCTCACAGAGAGTCAGAAGTTTTTATAAGAAGATATAAGAAGACAGGACAGATTGCAGTGATGAGGAACAGGGCTTTGCCAGAGAAGTGTAGTGGTTTATTTAAATGCAGCCAGTCCCTTTATACCTTCTTCTGTCTGTTTGCCTACTCTTTGTTCTTTCCTGTTTCCCTTTCCTCTGCATTTCTCCTCAGATGTTTGTATAACTCTATGAGTACTAAACTCCTTCCAGCCTGGGGTAACCCCAGTTTAACAGTCTTATCAGTTAAAACAGTGAAACAGCTGTGGTCATCAATAAAACCATTTTTGAAAACAAATACATTTTGATCTCTTCCATATGCTGTCATTTTCTACTTAAGGTTTCCACAATTGCAGGTGAAGCTTTATTGGGACAAAAGTTGACATAGTTAGTCTGCAACCTTATTTTGTTATTTCATTATCCAAGCCAATGTGATGTCAGTACCATCCTGTCAAGACTGGCCAGCAACAAGTGTTTTATCTTGAGCATCACAGAAGAAGTTAGGATTTAGTTAGATATATCTCCTAAACAGGAAAGTGGTGCTTTCTATTGAAATGGGTCGAATAGCCAAAGAAGTCAGAATGGAGACAATTTTGTCATACATGAACATGACTCATTTTCTCTCTGGAATAGTTTAGTCAGTGTAAAAAGAAAATGATCTAACAAAACCTAGATGAATCTTCACAAATGATAAAAACAAATTAAATGAAAAAGATATGCCTATGAAAAGCACAAACTTCATGATAATTATGTACTTAAGAAATAGTACATATACCAAAAGCTTCTTCTGAATTAGAAAATGCAGAGAACAGTAACTCTATGTTTATTTTCTCTATAAGAAACAAAATTGACAGTCTTTTCAAAGTAAGCAAATAACAGAAGTGTTTTCCTGAAGTTCACTTGAAGCCTAAAGGGATACTATGTTAAAACAACCTACCTTCCATTCTTTGCAGTTCTGACTAGCATTCTACAGAGGTTCTTTGCTAAGCTATAAGTACAAAATAAAATGTGAAGAGATCCAAACTTGTCTATAGAATCCACTTATGATTAGCATTCATTCTTACCATATAACATGTCTCTGGAGACTGACATTGTCCTTAGAATGAAAGGATTTCAAGAAAGTTATTTTGGAGCATCTGAAAAAAAGCAAATCTGCTCTCTTTTTATAAAAGCTTGTAATCTCAATTACCCATTTGCTTTTTCTTTAAAGAAATGTCCAAGCTCCCCAGTCTCTTTCAGCAATGTCACTTGCCAACTTTGCAGTCGAGATAGCTTTAAATTTTATAATATTTCTGTAGTAACTTTGCAGAAAAATATAGTTTGGAAATTCCTGAGTCAGTTCAGATCAGAAAGAACAGTTTTACCTCTACCTTACCGGAAATTAATGCAAGTATAGTTGCCAGTTACAAATAAACAATGCCCCTAAGGAAACATATTGACAAATGCATGGGGAAGGTTAACTGTATTTAGAATAACAGAATGACTGGCATAATATAAAGCTACCTTGTACTGCTCAACTATCACTTTTCTCTTTTTCCAAAATAATTAGCATAACATTGTATTCCATTAACTTGTGAAAGGCCCTGTGTTTCCAGGACTAGAGTGGGCTGGAAGTGGTAATGGATGTATTTTGTTAAATGCTTATCTATATCTGTCTTTGCTAATCTAGAAGCTGTTTTAGCTAATGATTTTAAATTACCAGAAAGAAGGCTCCTACAAGATTAAATTACTCTCATTCGTAAAACATGTTTGAAAATTCAGACAGCTTAAAAAATTGCTGAAAATGTCACTCTGGAAAAATACTAGATTTTTAAAGCATAAAGCAGATTCATGAAGAGGAAACACCACTTATCAGTTGAGATTGAGACTCACAGTTCATAATTTTGGGGTTTAAAAGCTATTTTTCAAATGCATTTAAATTAAAGTATTAAAAATATCACGTGCCTCTTAGTGAATTTAATATTGTACTCAAATAAAGCAAAATAAAAAAACTCAAATATGAACAAATTTAATACCTGTTTATCATGCCAGGTATTTAGCAGACATTTAGACTGCAAAGGAACTGTATTTTTTCTTAATCCTATGTTCTCTTTTTTATGCAATCTGTAGTAAATTGTAGTGCCCAGTAAACTACCTTTTTTTTTTTTTTTTTTTTTTTTTTGTGACCTTTGTCTGCTCATACATAGAATAAAGTGGGTGGAATTTGGATTAGTTTAGAAAACATCTGGTCATTTTTTTTTGCAGCATCCAGCACCTTTTTTCTTCTCTTTTCATAAGGGATCCACTTCAGCCAGTGAACTGAGTATTTCTCTTTCTAGCCATTCCTACAGTTATTTTAGCGACTAAGGCACTCACCTGGGAAACAGGAACTACAGCTTGTATTCCTTTCACTTACAAGCAGATGAGGACCCATGTCTCCTACTCTGTGTGCTGTCAACCTGCTGTTAAAAGAGTTTGGTAGAAAAGCCATTACTGTAATCTGTCAATGTATGTTGCAGTTGTAATCAGCTTGGGACTTTTAGAAAATATTCATTTGTACCTTGTCAGGGTAGTGTTGAGCATGCTAAAGTCATTCTTATCAAAACACATCTTTCTGTGACTTTGGTATTTTCTTCTTGGTCTCCAATTATCATTCACAGTTTTTTGTAGCTTTAGTCCTAAGTACTTGAGCATGGCAATTTTAGACTGAATGTCTAAGTTTATATGACAAGGAAACTTTCAGACAACCTGGGAAAGGATTGATTTATTTATTGCTAGCCTCCACAACTAAGTGCTGCTGGACTGCTGTTTCTGCTGCATCTGATAGGAGAATATAAATTCTAATAGAAGTCCTTTTTGCATGTATTAAAAGGTAAGAAAATTCTGGTAGTTAAATCTTTATATGTATCTGTATAGGAAGCTCAAGAGCTTCCATTCTTAACAAATGCAACTAAGAATAAATATCAATAATGTCGACAACCAAAGTAACATTTATAAAATGGAAAAAGTTTTATGGGAGAAGCTGCCCTTTTTTTTTTTTTTTAATCATCATCAGAGGCAAATTATTGATTATCTCAAGTTGGAAGCAAATATGGGAAAGAGTAATAATAAGAAAGATAAGTAAGTGTTACTATGCAGAAAAGCGAAGGTGGGAGCACAAAATAAGACAAAAGAATTACTAGCAAAATATCCTATTGCTGAGGAAAGCTATGAGGCATACTGAAATAACATAATGGCTCTATAATGAGCTCTGTAATGACTATAAAATGCTTTAAAAAGGAATCATACAACATTGAAATTAAAGACATGACTGAATATTACTATAAAGAAATAGGTCAAGCATGTAAGGATTTTATCAGAAAGATATAACCATGAAATCAGTTCCAGCTATGCAGAGAAATTTAAAAAAGAAAAAGAAAAAGAAAAAGTTTTTAAGTGTTTTCCAGAATAAATAGGAGACAGTGAAAAGAATATTTCAGTTTATAGAAAGGAGGTGTGAAAGAGAAGCACAGGTTGTGTACTGTGCAAGAGAGCGCTTTGAGCAAATGCAGGTTAACTGGGAGATTTCTAGACTGTGCCAAAGACATATTCTTGACTGTTGTCAAGGATTGGTGCCTTTTTTGGAGTCACTGCTTGCAAATAGCCAAGAACTCTTTGGACATGGGTTTGAACCTTTGCAGTAACCCTAAAGTATTAGGGGTAAGGGCTTGAGGAGCACGAGAAAGAAAAGTAAAGTAATAAAGATCACTGGCTTCAGAAGGGCAGACTTCAGGTTCTTCAGGAAACCATAAGGAATAGTGTAAATGGAGCTTGTCTTCAGGCATAAAAAGAGCTTCAGAAGTACTTTGAGATTTTCAGGACATCATTCTGAAAGCACAGGTGGGATCTATTCCCATGACATGGCAAGAAATCAGATGTATTGGGTTTGGTAGAGGGGGGGACTACAGGTGTGCCTTCTGTGAGCACCTGATAGAAGCTTCTCTAATGATTGATGTGGATATTCCACTGCTGAAGTAGGCTGTGACCCTGTGGGAAGCCCATCCTAGAGCAGGCTACTGACAGGACCTGTGACATTGTGGAATGGACCCATGCTGGAGCAGTCTGCTCCTGAAGGACGGCACTCCATAGAAAGTTCCCATGCTGAAGAAGTATGTGAAGAAATGTAGCCTTCACTGTGAAGAAGGTCATGGAGGAATGTTTCCTGTAGGAGGGATCCCACATTGAAGCAGGGGACAGAATGTGAGGAGGAAGGCATTGCAGAGACTTGTGACGAAATGACTACAATTCATCTTCCCACCATACTAATTGGTGAGACATATAGGTATAGAAATCAGGAATGAAATTGAGCCTGGTAAGGAGGGTTGAGCTTGTATTTTAAGATTTTTTTATATTTCTTATTATCCTACTCTGACTTGATGGGTAATAAATCAAATTAATTTCCCTGAAGCGAATCTGGTTTGGGTAATTTGTGAGTGATCTCATCCTGTCCTTCTTTTAATCCACAAGTTATCATTATAATTTACCTAATGTGTCCAACTGAGAAGATAGAATGATAGAGCAGCTTGGTGGCCACCTGGTATTCAGCCAAGCTCAAATTACCACACCAGCCTTTTTAAACAGCAAGCTATTAGCAGATTACAACTGGAAAGAAGTATGTGAGACAAGGAAAGATGGAAAGATATGCAAAGAGGGATGCAAAAATATTACCTTAGCATGCTGAGATGCAGTTAGGAAACCAAAAGGTCAGTTAGAGTTCAAACTCAAACAAGAGATTCTTCTGTCCTTATGTTAGTAGCAGGTAGAAGCGCAAGGGAAACATAAGACTACTGCTGAACGGGATGGCAAGTTAGTTACAAGCAACACTGAGAAGGCTGGGGTTACTCAGTGTTGTCTTTGTCTAGGTCTTTAAAGGCAAGTTCCTGAGTTTCTATGTCAAGAAAAAGGAGAGATCCAAAGAGTGGAGCATCAACAGCAGAAGAGGGTCGAGCTCAGGACCACCTGTGCACATTGGACCTGTGCACATAAATGGACTTAACAGGATGCATCTGAGGACCTCTGGAATTCAACATTGTGAAGCTGCTCTTTTTCTTTTTAATAAAGATCATTTTTTAAGGAGATTAAGGAAGGCCCCAGGTGATTGAAGCAGCAAAAACATTGCATCCATCTACCGGAAAAAGAAAAACTCTGCAAACTAGAGATCAGATAGCCTCCTGTCAATACCTGGGATAACTGTGGGACTAGTCAAGATGGAATATATTTCCATACACATGAAAGACAGGAAGGAGATCTTGAAAAAGCTAGAGTTGCCAAGTTAAGTCGTACTTAACCAGCCTGCTGCTCTCTCTCATATAGCAGTTTTCTCAGTGAAGTGAGGAAAGCAGTGGACATCCATCTACCTCAAATTTTACAGGGTCATTGAAATAATCTGTCTTAACATTCTGTTTGAAGCTGATAAAATATGGACTGGATGAATGAAAATTGAGTAAACTGTCCTGGTGGCCATTAACAGCTTAGATTCTTGCTGTCAGATAAATTAGATAGCGGTACCTCAAGGATTACATTAGGTTCAAAGCTTTTAATTCTCTTATAAAACTATCTGAATGGTGAAATGAAATGCACAACACCAGATGATTCCGACCTTTAAGGAGCAGTAGATACACTGAAAAGAAGGAACATAGGCATAGCTCAACAGGTTGCAAGAGTTACCAAGAAGGCTTGGATTAAACTCCAGAAAGAAAAATGTGAAATTTTGAGTTGGATTAATCCCAACTAGCAGTACAGATCAGGGTGTGATTGGCTAGGAGTGCAGTTAATCTGAGCATGACCTCTTCCAGCAGTGAAGGCTATCCATCTCCTGGCATGCATGAGCAACCATGTGGTGGACAGAAAGAGGGATGTGATAATTCCATTCTGTTGAACACATGCTATGCTATGTTAAGGTTTAACACCAGGCAGCAATTAAGTACAACACAGCCACTCACTTCTCCCTCCAGTGGAACTGGGACGACAGTTGAAAGGGTAAAAGTGAGAAAACTCACTGGTTGAGATAAAGACGGTTATTTTAACAGGTAAAGCAAAAGCCATGCATGTAAACAAAGCAAAGCAAGGAATGCACTCACCACTGCTCATGGGCAGACAGGTTTTCAGTGATATACAAGGAAGCAGGGCTCCATCATGGGTAATGTTGACTTGAGAAGACAAAATGCCTTAACTTCAAATGTCCCCCTTCCACCTTTTTTCCCCACCAGATTTATATGCTGAGTATGATGACATAGAGTATGAAATACCCGTTGGGCCAGTTGGGCTAGCTGTTCTAGCTGTGTCCCCTCCCACCTTCTTGTGCAGCCCCGACCTACTCTCTGGTGGAATGGTATGAGAAACAGAGAAGTCCTTGACTCTGTGTAAACACTGCTCAGCGATAACCAAACCATCCCTATATGATGAACACTATTTCCAGCACAGATCCAAAACACAGATCCATACCAGCTACTGTGAAGAAAATTAGCTCTATCCCAGTCAAAACCCAGCACAATACTACACTCAGAGTCAACTCTTGTGTCATACCTAAGAGGACTGTAAAAGTTAGCAGTTGCTTCTGCGTGACATCTCAATCAAGCTTTCAGCATTCTCCACAGTCTCCATAAATAAAAAGAGCATACTTCCATTAATTGGTCCATGAGATCTTCTTCAGATTGAATAGACAGTTACTACTTTCCTCCCTCTATACTCAATCCAGCTCTCCACCATACTAGATAACACACATTTATATGGACACAATATAAAACCTATATTTGAGTATTATTATTTTATATTTATTAGAATTAATAGATCAGGATTGCAGACTAGTTATGGGAACTGGATGGAAGAACACTACGAAAAAGTTCAGGGATCCTGGCTCTGTTTTCTCTAGAATACTTAGGGAATTAATAGAAACAGTCCCTGAATCTTTAGTGCTTATCAAGGACAAAGGAAGAACAAAGGCATGGATAACAAGAGGGTTTAAGTATTTTTTGAGAAACACTAGGAGTTAGAAATGACCAATATAATACAGTCCAAAAAAATCTTTGTTAAGTAAATGTCATTTATTTCTGTGACAGGATACTTAGTAGATAAAGAAAAAATTGCAAATTACATACTTGGAGGCTTTTGTTGTTGACATGATGATTTCTGTATCATATTTGGATTTTTACCTTTGCATTAAATGAGTAACACCTATTCAGTTAGTATATGAAGAACTATAGTTATGCAATCATGCCTAAGCCATCTTGACATACTCTTCCTTTACTGTCAGTTTAGTAGAATTAGTTCACAGCATCAGACTTTTCGTCTTGCACAACTGTAATTTGCTGTAAGAAAAATAATAAATCAAAAAAATATCCCATTAAATGAAACACAGCATCCACTTCATGCTTAGAAGACGAACTAGCCTAGTTGTTTGGTAGTTTTTGAATGTCAGATATGCGTTAATTCCATTATTAAAAGGTTAAAGACTTCTCCCTCCAAAAAAACCAAAAACAAAACCAACCAACCAACTAACCAACCAACCAAACAAACAAAGCCAACCAAAAAAAGCCCACAAAAACCAAAACAAACCAAGACAACAAAGCTAAGAAAAAAAAATCACAAAAAAACAATGAAGTCCCCTCCTAAGAAACCAGTGATAGGATATGAAAACAAAAGACCATGATGTATTTCAAGTATAACTAGCCAAAACTATATAGTTTGAAAGTCTATTTGATTTCTTGAAAATTCTTTGTAACAAAGAAAGGAAATTAGTTAGGAGCATACAAGCTTTAAAGAAGGACAAGTTCTGTGCCAACCACTGGAAGAAGAGATTCTTTCCAAGTCTCTCTCTTCAGAAATGCTTGACAAATAATGATTCTACAAGTAACTCTGAAATCTTCAAGAATGCTCACCAAATCTGCAATTAATCGAGTTACATATTTATTACTTCTTCTAGAAGCCCCAACTACTTTTTCAAAGCAAAGTTGTTTGCAAACTACTCTATTTTGTGTTCATTATCCTAGGATATTTAAAAAACTGAAAATTGGAAGGAATTTATACAGTATATTTTTTATCCTATTATTTGGATTACATTGATTAGCACTACAGCTATCGTTCTTTTGGCATTCTTTATATTTCTCAATAAGAAACAGACAGGAAATTACATAGGTGAGAAAGTACAAGGTAAGAATCTTGCTCATGACTTCGTAATAAATGACAGAAACTGGCTTACTCTATCAGTTTGCTCTAGAGGTGTCCATATAATTTTTCAATCTGCCGCTCTAGAAAAGTGTGGGTTTTTTTCACATATGCTATGGCATATTAGGGTGCACTAGAAGTACACATAAAGGCTACTGAACTGAGTCTTTA
>PYHW01010678.1:5915595-5972097 GCA_013186435.1 Turdus rufiventris
TAGTTTTGCATATTCTGCAAGCTGGGTAAACTCAATTTCTGTTCCAAGTACACTGTCACACCAGTGGTTATTACAACACAGCTGGCATGGGTTGATCTCAGTGGGATTCCACTTAGTAAGACTTTCAAAACTGCATTCTTTTATTCAAGAGGAATATTATTGGGACCAAAATGCATGCATAATGGTATGCAATGCTTGGAGACATGAATTTCCATCACTAACTGGGCAAAGAAATATTTTATCAGAGTAAATATGAATGAGTCAGCATTTCATACAATCATAGAATGACTTGGGGTGGAAGCCAGCTTAAAAGTCTTCTAGTTCCAACCCAACTGACAAAAACAGGGATGCCACCCACTAGATCAGAAAACCACCCATACTGCTCTTGAATACTTCCAGAGAAGAGCCATCCACAACCTCTCTGGGAAACCTGTCCCAGTGCCTCACTATCCTCTGAATAAGGAATTTCTTCCAAACACCTTATCTAAATCTCTCTTTTTTAGTTTAAAACTGAGATTATGCAAAAATTTTTATATACTCTGAAAGGTAAAATTTTGTGTTGTTCTCTCAGCTTGGTTGCAATGCAAAAGCTTATGTAATACAGAGTTTTGGTTTTAACTTTTTTCAAGAAACTAAATAAAAAGTAAAAATTGCTTTCCATTTTGTTTTGTCTGTTGGACTTCATTAACAAAGTAGAAAAATGCAGATGATGTTGTATATTGTAAATAGCTGTAGGCCAGTCAAGCCAAATTGTTACATCAGATAACCCACTTACCATGTGGTAAGAACAGAAACAAAATGCAGCTTTACCTTTAATGTAAGTCTGAAGAAGGACAAAGATGTTATTAAATAGCAACAGCTAAATGATTTTCTGTTTTCTGAAAGATGTGGTATAGCACTTCTTGACTGTGTTATTTTCAAAATACCATGTAGATAGAGAAGTTAATCTTTTCAAGATCTTGTGCAGTGACTTCTGGGTATGTTTAGCTGAAATTAAATTATGCCTCTATATATTAATAACATATTTGTAAAATTTTCTAAAAATGTGACATTTCTTCTCCAGGCAAGCAAGCTGGCATGAGTATGAAGACCTTGGGAAGGTATTTGCTTTAAAGAATAATTAAGCAATATTTTTTTATATTTTTAATGAACTTTATGGCCTTTCTTTTAGATACTCAAGAAGATTAGAATAGAATAGAATAGAATAGAACAGAATAGAATAGAATAGAATAGAATACAATACAATACAATACAATACAATTTCAGTTGGAAGAGACCTAAAATAGGCCAATTCTCTGACCACATCAGGATTGAAGAAAGGTTAAAGCACATTTTTAAAGGCACTGCTTGTCTTAAACACGCACAAGCCTGGGACATCAACCATCTGCCTACAAAGCCTGTTCAGTCAACACTGAATATCCCCTGAGGCATCTGTGAACCATTCTCAAGCGTCTTTTCACCGGACACCATGGAGAAAAAATGAGCACCTCTTCTCTCCACTTCCCCTCCTCTGGAAGGTGTAGAAAACGATGAGATACTTCAGCCTGCTTTTCTCCAAACTAGACAAACCCAGAGTCCCCAGCTGTTCCTCATGGAACATTACTTTTAACTCTTTCACCAGCTTTGTTGCCCTCCTCCGGATTCATCCAAGGGTCTTAACGCCCTTCCTAAATTGTGGGGTGCACCATTGCTGAATATAACAGGGTAATTGTTACAACAGAACATTTTTGTGTCTTTCTAACTTTCAGACTTTAAAAACAACAACAACAACAAAAACAAACAAACAAACAAACAAACAACTAAACAAAACTAAACAAAACAAAAACAAACAAAAAAAACCCCAAACCAAACAAAAAACCTCTCTAGGGGTTACCACAATTATAGTTGATGGCTATTTAATCTTCTATACTAATTTCATCTCTGTTCTCTGTTGCCTGAGGTTAAAATCCATTTTCTTTTATTTTTCTCATTCTTTTAATACCATGGGACAAACTGTGGTGAGTATTCTAAATAAATAGAGCCTGTAACGCTCCTGCTAGCCTCAAAAGCTCACACAGGTTTCCTGCAATCTGAGCACAATATGAAAAGAAAAACATGACATTTGGAAAACTGACAATTTTAGTAAAATATTAAGAAGGTTTCATCTGAAATAATGTAGTCTGTTGTTCTTGGTGCACATTTAAAGCAAATTATGTTCCATAATGCAAATTTTGCTTGTTATTTGGCCATCACACTGTAATTCTTCACTTTTAGTAGATGACATATTTCAACAGGAAACCTTTTCACTAAGAATACTGTAATAAAGAAGAAAACTGTGTCTTGCAGAAAACTCAACTAAAAAAAGATACTTAATGGGTAACACCAGGCTTTCTTATGGTAGCACAGTCTGTAATGTGAGGCATGTACATTACTCCCTGACATTGAAGCCAAACGACACCTTGCCATGCTATAATCCATCTGGCAAAAAAACATTACCTTGCCACTCACTCACTCCTTCCTAGTGGGATGGGGGTTAGGGAGGAGAATCTGAAGGGTAGAAACAAAAAAATTCATGAGTTGAGATAAAGACAGTTCAATAGGTAAAGCAAAACCCATGCAAGCTAGCAAAACAAAACAAGGAATTAATTTACCATTGCCAATCACCCTTCCCAGAAGAGCTGGGTTCCTTCACACACTAACAGTGACTTGGGAAGTCAAAACTCAACTCTGAATGTCCTTCTTGAAGAGGTTATATATATAGTTATATGAAGCACAGGTTCTTGGGACTACACAGGTTAGAAAACAAACTTCCCCTGATTTACACTAAGGCAACATGGTGGGCCAGGGGTAGGATATATAAAACTTTAATACTGTACCTTTGCAATACTGGGCATTTTAATTAGCAAGTTCTTTTCATACTGACATATATCTCTATAAAACCTGGGACCATTCTCATCCAGCCAAATATTCTATAGTTTTAATTGCCTAGGCAGTACAAAATAAGGGCTAATTTTAGCTCCCAAATATCTCATACATGAAACAGAGGCATTTTTAGTTTCCTTCCTCATTTTCTTTTTTTTGTGAATCATATGCTCTCTAATGTTTGAAGCACCACAATAAACAAATATTATTCAGTTACTCTGTTCTCTATCAAAGCCACAGTTAATGTAGTTCTCATTCCTCAAAGAACACACAAAAAGAAGCATCTTCCCAGTATTCTCCACAGAGCCTGATGGTAGCTCCACCTACAAGAAAACACATATTTTTTCTTTTGCTCTGTGAGGGTGGTCAAAGACTAGGACAGATTTCCAAGAAAGACTGAGTAGTCTCCATCTTTGGATATATTCAAAATTCATCTGATTACAGCTCTACCTGGTCCTGCTTAAGCAGGGAGCTCGGACTAGATGATCACTTCCAACCTCCCAACACTCTGTAACTCTGGGATTCTGTATACTTAGATGTCTTGTTTAAATCCCTAGGATATACCAGATTTGTGTGTGTTTAATAGTCTCCTGTGCACTGCTCTGCAAGTGCATTGAAAAAAACATTTTCACCACAAGATCAGTCTAAAGTTTACACAGCTTTCTGTCTCTGGTTCTCTTCCACAATGAAAGGTATCATCTCTGTATTCATATTGACTGCTATGAAAATGTCAGCTGTAGCTTCAGGTATTCTTGTATTAAGAAAGACTTACCAATTAAATGTTTTTATAATAGCCAGATATGAGTTTTTTTAAGATTCGCAGTTGGTTAGCTTTTTTCCCCTCTTTTCTTCAATTCATTCTCTAAAATAAACCCATAGGTGGTGATTTTGTGTTTTTTACTTTAGAAAATTAAATTTAGAAAGATGATTTGTAACTTTATTTCCTTCATTGTCCTACAGATAAGGATTTCGGTTCATTTTAGACAGTGGTTATTTTCTTTTGTCATGCTAACCTGCTGTTTGAGGCCATACCCTTTTTTGTTTCATGTGCTGTGAATCTGAGGAAATTTCAATATAGAAACTTCTTGTTCATGCTGTTGAGTAACTGTAATATTGTGGAAGAGACTTTTCCTTCACTTGCAGGCTCATTCAAAATTTAGAGTTTAAAGAGTTTTGATGTTTTAAGTGTATTAGTGCAGATGCCTGTGTTTACAGACACACACACACACACCTCTGAAACCCATCAGGATTGCATCACAATCTGTAATTTTGTGTGAAAACAGATCTGGTAACAATCAACCCTGATACATGCACGAGCAAAAAAAGCAGACAACATGAGGTCATAGTCTCACACGTCAGTATCATATACTGTGTTTTATGTAGTAAGGTTCTCAAAAGGTCTCTGACATAAGCAGAGCATCAACTACAGGTGCGAAAGTTACAAATAGCATTAGACGTCTCTATGGGGAAAACTAATTTCAGTGCACATTTTCTGAATGAAAAAAAAATCAATAAAAATGTTGGTTCACTTTGTGTTTGTTATTTAATTAAAAAAAATCTCATGTTCAGTAAGCTCTTAACATCTCCTAGGCAAGATTCCAAAGAAGTATTTGGAACCACAGATGAGCTTCCTTACTGGAGAAACTGTTCAGATCGTCTTCAGACATCTAATACAATTCAGTAGCTTAGACAGGGTTTTCTGCTGCCATTTGAATCATCCTGTGATATCCAGCATGGGACCGGCTCATTAAAAAATAGTTCTGAATTGTCCCAGACCTGTCTGGAATAGCATGTGGAGACCAAGTGAAATTCCCCTGGGTGTTTTTGATGACACTGCAAACCTGTGTTTAAGGAAGCTCAGTTTTGCCCTTTGTCCTCAGGAGGCAACTACAACAGATAAAGTACCTGTAGAGAGTGATTCAGTTCACCCAAAGAAATGTATTAAGTATTTGAAAAAAATAAGATTAATGTCATGAATGCCTTTCTCATAGAAATGTGCATGTTCCCAGGAAGAGTGCAGTATAATTTCCTACAGTTTTGTTTGATTAAAAGTGGAAAGTATAGGGAGAATTGAAGGTATATATCATGGACAGATTTATAAAAATATGTATGTGTTGCATACATACAATCTGTCATGATGATACACTGACTCTTTCATTTTTCCTTCTTTTACAAGAGAAAGCATTTCATCTCCAGTTTTGGCCTTCTTTTCAATGCAAGTCATCACTGCTATGAAGGGCTTAGTTCGGTTACTTAATACCTGTGAGAGTTCCTAGGGTATCTAAGGCATCCTTAAAAGACTCATCTATATTACAGATCTGCAGGCAACCTCTGCTCTTCTGTACCAAGAAATCCATAATGCAGTAGAAGTCTATGTGCTGAGAACTAAATCACTCCTAATTTTCTTATGCTGATCTTTATATTAATTTAAAAAATGCTTGGGATTTTTCAGTGTTTAAGAAAAAGGACCAAGGTTGCAGTAATGTACTTCTGATGTTTTTAATTAGCAGTTTGCTTCATAAAACAGTCCCAAGGCAAAAAAGAACTTCTGAAAAATGCTATGTTTTTTGTTGTTCCAAGCAGAATTCCATTGTAGAAACAGTTTTTAGAAACTAATTCATTCTAATATCTACAGGGAGCAACAGTGTAGTGGAGAATGGTGGAGAATGACTGTTCTCACCTAAACAGTTGAAAGCTTCATAGCATCCAATGGCTTAAAGTGAGCATAGTCCTTCCAGAGGAGAAGTTCACTTTATTGGAAACAATGAATATGACAATATGCCCTAAAAATAGGCAACATTGGGGTGGATGGATTTATTTAAGATTTATCTAAGTGTTTATGAAAATAACTTATTGTTGCTGCTTGCAAAAAATTGTAAATTTATCAATGTAAAAACTCATTCAATCACTTAATACTAGTGATGGAATTTCCCAGGGTAGTCAAGGAAACAGAAAATATTCTATATATGTGGTTATAATAATATGGTAAAACTAGTCAATACAGTCAAGATCCACCAAATTTTGACATTGACACTAGGCAAGGTCATTTCCAACCATTGAATTGTAGGGTTTTTTCTGATTAATTTTCATTGACTCAGTGTTTTGAACAAATATATTTCCAAAGATATATATGGAAATCAGGCTACCTAACCCCCTCAAAAATCTATCAGCTGGTGACTTTCTCTGGTGATCTACTATTAATGTAGAAAGAAGACTGATGATTTACAGAAAATTTCTTGTCCAACTTACTTAGAATTTTGGACACAAAGATGGAGCCACAAAAAAATTTTAAGCTAAAACTAAAATGAATCAAGATATTGTGATGCTTGGTAGTGTATTCATTGACTAGAAATTAATTGACTAGAAGTTAGAAAATTCAATTCAAGAAATTTTCATTCAAGAGTTGAATTCATAGTGCTGAATTAAGCTTTTAAATTTTTTTGCATAGATTACATGTGAGAATTAAATGGCATAGGAAAAAAAATCGACAACAACAACAACAACAAAAACAACAAAACAAAACAAAAACAAACAAAAAACCCCACCCCAAAACAAACAAACAAACAAACAAACAAAAAGCTTTGAAAACCAAAGCGAAATGTAAATATGTCTGAAAGTATATCACTCTTTCGTTTAGGCACCTCACTTAAGTGGCCTGTGCAAATCATATATTTTCTCTAGGAAACAAATCCCATACAAAATGCCAATCATATTCTGGGAGGTAGTAAATATTCTTTTTAATGGACTGCTCCAGCTTGGGCCCCCATGGGATCACAGGTCCTGAGAGAAATCCATGGGGTCCTCCTTGTGTTGCAGGCGGATATTTCCTCCACTGTTATCGTCCATGAACTACAGAGAGAAAAACTACACCACAAGGGTCCTCTCCATGGGCTGGAAAGCAATCTGCTCCAGTATCTGGAATACCTCCTCTCCCTTCTTCGCTGAATCTGATGTCTTCAGAATTGTGTCTCATATTTTCTTTCTCTTGTGTCTCTCAGCTACCGCACAACTTTTTTTTACCTTCTCTTAAATACATTATTTAAGAGGGGCCACCAGCATCACTGAGGGGCTCAGCTTTGGTCAGACTCAGGTTCAGCTTGGAGATGGTTGAAGCTGGCTCTGTCCTACATGAGAACAGCATCTGGTGTCTTCTCACAGAAACCACTCCTGAAGGAAAAATGTGAGATGAGAGAAAATCTATCTTTGTGGCCTGATAGTAAACAAAGTTACCTGTAATGTGAACAAATGTCTTAGTTCCATTTCTAGGTATATATGGAGGTGAAGGGGTGCTGTTCTTTGGTTTGGAAGTCTTTGTTTATCCTACAGTATCTCTAATGTAAAGGAAAGATAAGAGAATTCAGGTTTCCATCAGATTAGATTCCTATCTAATCTGTTAGAATTAGTATTTATTCCTAAAGGCATTTTAGTCCTGTTTTGCTCATTATTGCTATTTTCATCAGAGGTATTTATTAATACAATTAAGAAAAATAGATAAAGTAATACCACGTCTGGATGTAAAGCAGGAAGCAATGCATTCATATAAGACAATGTCTCATGGCTTATCAGGAATATCAAATTTAGTGATGAATAGATGAATAATTCAATATTAAATTTACATATAAATTACACTTGTAAACAGCCATAATTGCAATAATTGTAATTAATTGCATCAATCATAAAAGATGTGATTATATGTTTAAATAAAATAAAGGTTACACCTTTAAAACACACCTGGATAATTTTACAAGAAAGAACAAACAAGACAGACTACTATCTGGCAATGAAGAGAATGTGTATTTATCTCACATGCAACTAAATATTTGTCCTAGTGTCATAAAACCTGTTTGTAAAATATCAACAAAATAGATTGACTGTTCAAGTTTTGATCTACTATTTGCATATATATTACTGTACTATAACATCTAAGAATTTAACCATTTGTTTATGCACACTATTTTTAAGATTCATTTTCTTGGGAGAGTGATTTTTAGTGTTTCATAAAAAATGCAGGATGGCACTCTTTACAAATGTCTTTTTTCCATTAAAAAATACAACAAAGATGCTCATAAATATTCAGAAATATTTTATATGCATATATAATTTGCATAAAATTATTAATTAAAACTTATGGAAATATTCTAAAGTGAAATCATTAGCTGCTCTGACACTGTCATTCTAATATGCATTTGATATATGGTGGATTAGGCCTAATCACTTCTTACAAGAAACTATGCACGATACCTGTTCTGCAGGGCAGAGATTGTTCTCTAGCCTTTCATTATTTTGCCACAGTATGAGCCAGGAGACAGTGAAGATCATTTAACACATATCTGATCAGCTTCAAATTTCCATAGCGCCTTAAGGCTGCATTCTGCCTGCCTATCAGGATGAAATCTCAGAGATTGAAATATCCATTCTTTTTTTCTTCTGTAAGGACAGATTAGTGTCTGACCAATGACGGCATTGTGATGTATTTGAAGAAATCTCAGCAAACAATCAAAGAACTGGACAGCCGGGGCATAATGGCTGCACCTGCCTTGAGTTAAGATGCAACTTGCAATTCCAATCAGGCTTTCTGTAGTCAGTCACACTGCACGCTGTACAGGCATTACTGCAGAAACAAAACAAGGACAATACAAAGGCATTGACAGGCTTAGATAAAACTTCCATCTTGATAACAAATCTTGAATATATGAGCAAAACATATAGTCACCTAAGAATTTCATTTCACTTAAGCTTGCAACTTCTGAAGAAACTCAACTATAAGAATTTGTATACAAAAAAGAATAAAATAAGCTTCCCCTTTACTGTTTGAAGAGCATCTGAATGATGAACTTTGTCATGTGCTTTAATTTCAGGCACCCCTGTGAGGAGCAGAGAGCTGGCCTTAGTGATTTTTATAAGTCCTTTTTTAACATAAAATATTCCATAAATTTATTATTATATTTCTTGACATTTTGCAATGGACTTGGAGCTCTTAGAACTGACTTATAAAAGTATTCTGAGGCTCTGGTCTGAAGTGATAGAATAATGTTCCCTGACAGAACAAACACTTGAACCATAATAGAGAATAATGAGAGAGGTAGCCTTCCCCACGAACTAGATGAAAAAAATTTACTTTACTGGTATATACCTTTGGGGTTTTTGATGTTGAGCTTTTATTTTCATATTTGAATGGCAGTGATTTCAAATACTATTGATGCATAGGCATAGTTGTTTTACTTTCAAGTAGGTCCTTATCTAGGTTCACAGACAGCTACATTTAATGCCCTTGGTGCAGTTTCTGAAGTTCCAGCTGTTTTCAGTGGAGATGGTGGACTTCACTGTTGATGTGACCAGCTATGAAGATGGCCTGGTGAGAAGAGTAAATTTACTTAACAGAATAAAATGTCTGCTGAACAGTACTGATGGAAATTGTCTGCCAACCTGGGAGCTTTAGGGAACTTGCATTGGGAACCAGAAACATCTTTAAAAATCTTAGCTGCCATCTTTGATGGGTACCTAGAAATCTTGCAGTACCCTTGGTAAGTGCAAAAGCAAAGAAACTGCAATGGGAATTTAAGATCCGAAAAAAAATGAGACAATGTGGTAAAATAAAAGTGGTGAGATTCTGTAAAATAAGTCATGCAAGGATGCAGATGCTTGGGAGAATGTAGGAGAAAAAAAATAGAAAGGTAGAACAACATGAAAAAGGGCAAGAATCCCCGCAAGCAGAAATTCAGGAGTGGCAGGAAAGTGCTGGGGTTCTCACAGAGACATATGCAGCTGCAAACACTTTGCTGAGACCTGTTAAGCAAGAATCTAAAGATAGTGCTTAGAGCAGTTAGAGCAACTGTCCCTTGGAACTCTTAGTCCTGATAAATATCAGCTGTTTCAGGGTTCAGAAAATAGTCCCAGAGCCCTGGCTTTAACACAGCCAGAGCAAGAACACACAGGTTCAGTTTCAGACAGTGAGACCATTGAGAAGATACATATATAATAAAAGGAGAGTGATTCCAGGTTGCTGTTTGGGTGCTTTGGCTCAGATTGTCTGAAAAATATTCAGCGCATAAGTAATAATTTTAAAACTGAATCATAAGTGTTTCCTTCTATGTTATCAAATCCTAAAAAATAATTTCACCTAAAGGGATATATTGAATGTTTTAGTGTACAGTTGGTTTAAAAACAAGCTAGTTAATTTTAAAAAATCCTCTAAGAGGTTATTTTTCTTAAAAGTAGTCATAAATAAATTCACTTTTTTTAAATAAATGTAATTATATTTAATTTTCTGCCCCAAAGATAAGGTAATTATAGTGAAAAGGTATTTTTGCTCATGAAGAGATTGATTGGAAGAGACTTCATAGAATCCTAATATGAATACACTTTATTTATGGTTGAAACATACAATTTTGAGTTTATAGATTTCTTTGATTCATAGATTTCTTCCTACTGCCCTTATTAATTATTTGTGCAGAAATATATATATGGCATGTGTGCTACAAAACCTGGTGAGTTGCCTATGAAAACATAGCTGAAAAAAAAAAATGTTTATAATTTTGCAAGTATTTAAGGCCTTAGCCTGAACTGGCTAAAAAGTATTTTTGAAAAAATGACATGTGACTGTTCAGATCACAGATTTAATGAAGAGTCTAATGTTTATAGCATTCATATGCAATTTAATAAAACTTGATTCAATTTATTAAGATGCCCCAGGAGACTTCTATTTCCTGGAGGATTTTCTTAAATGCCAAGCTGTGAAGCATCTGAGAAAGATAAAATAATTTTATGAGCTTATTCATTGTTTAAAGACATCCTTTGATATGTAGAAGAATGGATTTGTAAGTTAACCTTCTGTTTTCAGGTGACCTTTCAGTCTAAATCACAGGCTTTTGCTCCACCTTTGTTACCTTCACCAACCTTCAACACTTTATTGTTTAAATTCTATGCAAAGTTCAGGAACCAAAAAAGTAGACATTAGAACTTTATAAATCTCCACCTGCTTCTAGGAAGCTTTTAGGCAGTTTGATCAAATTGTTCAGAAAAAAGTTCATTCAGTGCCAGAGGGCTTAATTGATATTGTTTCCCATTAAAAAAAAGTCCTCATTTTGAGAGGGTATGCAGTCTTAGTCCTTCATTTTCCTCAGCATTGTTAATAATGCTCAACAGAAAGTGTAACATTCCACTCAGTGTAAATCACTGTAACTTGGAGTTTTTAGCAGGTAGGATAATAAATACATACATATTGGACATAAATAAATAAATGAAGTTTAGTAGAAGAAGCTTTATGTTGTACAAAAAAAAAATTTACTCCCCTAGACCTCATTTTTATGTTTACTAAAATATGAAAAAAGTTGTAGGACAACAAGGGTTATGTAAACTGAAATGGAGAAAGTTCTAACCAGATGATTTATGCATTATGTATCTTTCATTTGATTCTTTTCTTGATAATAGGAGACTTGATTTAGTAGCTGTGACATTTTCATCATAAAACTGAAACTGAAACTTAATTTAAAGGAAGCACTTCTAATTTAAAACCTTTTTTGTTCTGAAAAATTTATAGATTTACACTTGTATTGTGCAGTGTTTCATAGGAATTTCTCATCCATGCCTGAGAGAGCTTGCTCTGTCCATTAGAATGACACAGACAAGGAAGAAAGGGAAACAGATGGAGGCCTAGAGAAATAAAGATGATGAAAAGTTACACTACTTCATCAGAAGAATGTACTGATGCCCTTCTCTGGGGAATGATGTGTCAGAAAATGAGGAAGCAATAATAGAAGAAGTAGTTTTGAAGAAGGACACTACAGTGCAGTCAAATAATTCCTTTTGAAGGAGAGAGGGGACGAACCACACCAAGCTTGACAGTAGCAGCAGCAGTAGAAGACAAATAAACTAAAAGGATGTGCAGAGTATTCAAGACAGAAAGAGAACTGTGGTGAAAAATCAGATACCAGGAAGGAATTAAGAATTAGGAATTACTCATTCCACTGAGAAAACTGAAGATAGAATTAAGAAAGAGAAGTGACGGTGAAAAATACTCAGGGAAAAGATGTGGAGAGAAAGGATCTTATCACAGATATTGGAAGAGAATAGTGCTGTGTCTGTGGATATTGCTATTTTTCATATGGGGGAAGAAAAAAATTATCTCACAGGGCTATAGGAGAAAGAGGCAGATCTTGAAAAACAGTGCAAGAATTTGAAAAGGAGAGGAAAATTTGATGATCAATTAAAAGTAGAATAGGAGGATTTTTAAATTTTGACAAAGTTGATTCTGTAGTTTTGATTTGGGGAAGTGAAGAAAAATGTGTTCAACATAAAAGAACAAATATTTAATAGGAAAGCTCAGGGACGTTTTATGGAAGTATTCTATTATTTTCTTCACCTGGTGACCCCAATGCCAAATTCTTCAGAACATTCATTTATGATTTTTAATCCCTACTGATTCTGTTAAGTATGCAAAAAAAAATTTCCTTTTTATCTTTTCATATCAGGACCAAATTCAGGTAAGGAAAATTTATAGAATCCTTCTTTATTTTTTTGCTTCCACTATTATCAATCAGTTTGCATTCACATGTAGCAGCACCTGATGGTTCACACCAGTCAGAGGGATGTGGGTCTGTCCATAGCTGATGATGCAGTCAGCTGTAGGTTAAACAACATCTGCCACCTCATGTCTGGCTGCATCTTATTCATGTAGTTGATCAAATTCAGGGTAAGTAAGAGTGAAGTTCATCAAAAGTCAGTACTTTGCAGTTTAGGAAGATTAATCTCACCTGGATCCCAAAGTACTTGCAAATACCTGAAAGAAAAAAAAAACAAAGCAAAAACAACAACACCACCACCACAACAAAAAAACTATCCAACAAAACAAAACAAAACACTTTCTAGCAAAAAAGAGACACATTTCTGAGCATCAGGGAAGAAAAAAACCTCATTGTCTTGATGGTTTGTGAGCTATGTGCTGAGGAAGAAATACATCTCAGTGAGCACCAAGCAGAAGGAAGGTTAAGACAGGTAGGGAGAGAGTGGAAAAGGAGAGTGGCACAAGACAGAGCAAACCTGAAGAAAACTGAGAGAATGCTGAGAAAATCAGGGAGCAAACAAAGCCAGGACTCAGAGATGACAGGCACTCTACAATAACCTGTAGGAAATCACTGAAATAAGGGCATCCATATCTTATTACTTTTCTTAAAAAAGGTTAATGTCAGCCCTCTGAGAAAAAAAACAACATAAGTAAGGAACTTCATTTTTATGTCACCATAATAAGGGTTTTTTTCCTTCTATTGCATCTTTTCCCCTCTTTTTTCTTATTTTTATTTTATTTCTCCCTCCTCTTTTTCTTTTTCTTTTTCTATAGGATATTAAGCCTTTAGTCTACAGACTCAAATGCTTGAATGTTGGTTCTGTATTCAAACACTAATATGTGGGTGGTAAAGAGATCCCAGAAAAAGACATGTTAGCTATATATTGCATTATTTGCAAACTATAACTGATATTTGGAAGGGTGGAAGGTTGAGTCATATCTGCTTTTTCATTAACTGCTCACTACAGGTCAATATTAACAGAGTTATCTGTCTAGGTTTGTCTCTGATTTGACTAGTATATCTGTTCCTATGCTAAGGGACCCTTCATTCAGTGCTGCCTCAGTAAAAATTGTACTGTTTTAAGGAAAGTAGTTTCTCATCTTAATAGCGACTCCTACAACAATGGAGCTGGCATGCTTTTCCTATTGAGTGACAGTTCAACTGATCAATTCAGAGAAAGAAAAAAAATTAAGAAACTAGTGATGAAAGCAGTAAAGGAAGAGAAGATTTTATTTTTAACAATACCAGCTTGAATAACCATCCATGGAAAAGCAGATAGTTGTTTAAGTGATGTTGATCTTAACTTGCTTTCAGGAAGAAGGGGGAATGAATTCAAAATAAATGCCTTTCTCTTTAACTCACTATTTTCTCTAGGCCAAGTCCATGTCTCATCTTGTTACCTGTAGAAAAGTTAAATTGCATGCAATTTAATTGCATGCCTAAATAGATAAGCATTGTCAGTGTCTACTGTGAAAATCTCATCCTTTTGGGAAAGTAGTACTAAGAATCAATACAAGACAAAGATAGAAGACAAAAAAATGGAAATATTATTTAGTGATATTTCTTTTATTTACAAGTTCATTTGTAGTTTATGCCCTTACAAACCAGTATTTTGAAATGGCATTAACAACCTAGTGTGAGAAGATATTTTTTAAAATGACTTAAAAATACATATAAGTTACAGACCATTTTTCTTGAGAACTTTTGTGATAAATGTATTGCAACCGAGTGGAAAACATATTCCTTTTCCTGCTGTGATTGCACATTTGTACTCTTGAGTGCAATCACATGTATTTGCAATTTCTTCCTGACAGCTTGATTAACCTTGAAAAGTTACAAAATAAAAAAAAAAAAAAAAAAAAANAGAAAAACTACAAACCTAATAGTTTATCTAATAGTTTATAAATAATGCCAGTAATTTCACTGTGTTTCTGTGTTACATAATGTATATTGTTTCATTTTATAAAATTAATAATGCCAAAATAAGAGAGTTAAAGGTTCAGAGAAATATGCAGATTTTGTATTTTGGTCCCTTTATTTGCCATAGGGGTCAAGGTTGTTGTGGAAGAGGCTATTTGGGGGGTTTAGGGACTTCTGTAAGGAGACACTGGGGCTTTTCTATGCTGATCCCAGCTCATTCCAGCCAAGTGGAATGGACCCACTCTAAGGCATGTATAAGCCCCTCACTCAAGATGGTGACACCTCAGGGAAAAGTGCATTTAAGAAAGAGTAAAGTTCTGCCTGAGGGAGAGAAGGAAGCAAAGAAAGTGGGCAACAACCTTCCAAGCACTAAGGTGGGATAAAAAGAAGCTGGTAGAGGTACTCCAGATAATGGAACAGAGGATCCTCTGCAGCCCACAGAGGAAACCAGGTTGCAACATATAGATATTTCCTGAAGAAACTACAGCCCATGGATGACCCATTTGGAGGGGGGAAAGGTATTAAAGGGAAGGAGTATCAGAATGGAAATATTACAGATTGACCACAATCCCCCATTTCCCCTATTTTGTATCACTCATCAGAGTGGGGAGCAGGGAGGAGTCAGGAATGAAGAAAAGTTGTGTCTAGGAAAAACAGGTGATGTGGGGGAAGGTATTTTAATATGTTTCTCAGTACCCAAAGCTACTTTAGCTGGTTGAGGGGGGGAAAAATGCCCAAACTGAGTTATTTTGCTTGTGATGATAATTGGCAAGTGATCTCTCATGAGATTTTTCATCTTATTTTCCTGTCCTTTTGAGGAGTAGAATGAGAGAGTGGAGAGGGTATCTGTGTTGATGTCTGGCAGCTGGCCCAGTTCAGCCTACCTTTGCCATGAATCAAATTATCTTCTGTACCGGTGCATACTATTCATCTAGAGAAAAATAGATTCAATACAAGTTTTATTTAATGTTGATCCTAGCATTTAGTCTTATCATGCTTAACTGAGGCACAGTAATAGGATGCATAGACAGAACAATAAATTACGTCACTTAACACTTAACCAGTAATTGAAAAATTTAATATCTTAAATATCTGTATCTCCAGGGATTTTTATTTTGATAATGCGTAAGTGGTATGTATTGTTGTGCAGGATTGAAAAGAATTTTATCAAAGCACACCATATTCTAAATATAAAAGGAAGATGAAGGGGAAAGATTAAACAATATAGAAAAGCCAAGATATTGTAGTGGAGTGATCAAGTCAATGGAAATGATAATAATTATGCTCCTTCTGTGGTCACAGGGTTGGTCAGCTTAATTAAATTAATATATACAAAATGGCAAAGATCAGTTGGATTCCTATTAAACTAGAATATAAGTAAGTATTTAAATGTAATCAAAATTATTTGGAAAAGGATAAAATATATCGATATTCAGAACAGAGGATGAATACTTAAGATATTAATTTTTACTGCCACTAGAAAGAAAAAATAAAATTTATTGAATAGTTACAAATAATATTTGAAAAATAAATACTTTGGCTAGCTGTCAGTTCCAGACTATTTAGCATATTTTACCAGCTGCAAACAAGTTTACTCCATGACCAATTTAATTTCTCCTCTCTGAGTTGTAATGTTGCCCATGACTAGAATTTGTATTTAAGGTATTTAATAGAGGGCTTTGATCTTTTTTTTTCTGCACATGAACAGCTGAAAAGTGTTGATATTTTTTTCTTACATTGGAAAAGGTCACATATAAAATAGGATTTCATTATAACTTCCTGGAAAGACCAAAGAAAACTAGGCCCTAAATGGTGCAAGTATGGACCTCTTTTTCCTCCTCTACCCTAGACTACCATGTGTGCATAAATTAATTTTCTGTTTACACAGGAATTGAACTATATTATTGAATTTTCCTTTCTCTGTTGGAAAAAAATGACACTGCACCTAAACAAAACTCAGTCTTCTGTGTCCTATCAAATCCAACTGATAAGAGAAAATATTCAGAAAAGTGCTATGTTTTTGCATTCAGGGTTGTGGGATTAGTTGTTAGAGAAACATGTACAGTTTTCATTGGGCTCAGCACAACAGACGGAATTACTTCATCCCACCTCCTGCCTCACCAGGCTATGGATGATACATTGTTGTCTGCAGTTAATGATGGTGTTATCACCTAACAAGCCCATGCAACAGATGTTCCCTATGTTTTTTGACAATTAAATAGTAGTCCGGGTATTTATGGACTGAATTTATTCTGTGAACCATTAGCTCAATGTTACCCAAGGCACACTTGAGGGAAGTAATTGTGTTGCACTGTAATTATACAAACAGAGATACTTGAAGGTATTTAAGCACTTTACTGCTGTTATCTTCTAATTTCAATGAAATTAGCAGTAATAAAAGTATTGGGTGCCAAGTTTTTTGTAACGTAATCTGATTAGTAACACCAAAAAAAGAGAAAAAAAAAAGTCAATCAAGGAAGTGTTATAACAATTAAATAAATCCATTAGAAAACCAAAACCCAAAACTAAACCCCAACATTTCACTAGTTGCAAATTTTGTTGGGTTCACATTGAAATCTATGATCTGAGCTAAGAAAAAAAAATTCTCCCAAGATAAACATGGAAACTTTTGAAATATTGGGGCAGTATCTTTCAGTATAGATTTGCCCTGCCTATAATTTTTGACACTTAGTTGAGACATCTAAAGGAGTAATATAGAATTGTAGAATGATTCAGGTTGGAAGGGAACTTAAAAATCATCTGCTTACAACATCCCTGCCATGGGCAGGTACATCTTCCAAGATATCAGGTTTTTAAAGCTTCATCCAACCTGGCTTTCAACACTTCCAGGGATGGGGCATCCACAGCTTCTTTGGGCAACTTGTTCCCGTGCCTCACCCCCATTTCTGTAAAAAAATTCTTCCTTATAGTTAATCTACATCTCTCTTCTTTCAGTGTTAAGCCATTAACCTCTCTACTATAAGCCCTGTTTAAGAACTGAAAGACTTCACCAAGATCTCCCCAGAATTTTTCCCTCTCCAAGCTAAGCAACCTCAACTCTCTCAGCCTTTTATCACAAGAGAGGTATTCCAGACCTCTGACCATTTCTGTGCCCTCACCTAGGTCTGCTCCATGTCTTTCTTATGCTGGAGATGCCAGAGCTGGATGTAGTGCTGCATGTGTGGCTTCACTAGAACAGAGCGGAAGATTCCAGATTCTGTGTGGATATAGACGCTTCTTCAAGCCCAGTCCTAAAGCTTCTGTAAAAGACAAAGGACGGTTGAAAATTTTAATTTCTCTAATTTCCCAATGATTATACATAGATGTTGCAGTCCCTGAATTCTATGGACAATTGCTCTTTTTCTATTTCCCAGAAAACAGAAATTTTCTTGAGGAGCAAGGAATGATCATCTGTAGGTTATCTTGGCTGTTGGTGTCACACTATTAATGTGACAGCAACTGAATAAGATTCCATTTTTCTAATTCTATTGCACGTCTACGGCTTACATGAAGCTATTGCTATATAGAAAATTGACTTCAAACCTAATTTTCTTAGGTCATTTAAATGCAAGACTGCATTACTGTCATGTCTTTTATCATTTTTTGAAAAGCATGACTTTCAGGCATCTGAATTTTTAAGCTTTGACATCAGAATTTCGATGAAATATGCCTACCTTCAGAGTTTCAGTCTCCATAAGAAATTAATTTATGACTCACGTTTGTTATATCCTGTCTTTTCTGCTGTTTTCTTAGTTTGTTGGTTTTCTGAACTCCTTCTGAACACATTGTGCTTCCCAGCATGAAATACAGAATCTACATATGTGACCTTGGAGAATGAATTCTCCTGCCATTGGAGAATGCAATAGATGGACACTGCAATACCCAAACTGCTACTTAGCACAGAGAATGCCTTTCATTTGTCATTTGCTGCTCCTTTTCAAATTAAAACTCAAAGAATGTGCTGAAATTCTGAATGGATATATAATCAGAGAGAAGCAGTAAGGATGAATGGAATATTCTGTTCATCTAATTAAACTTTCCATTCTTTAGCCTCTGTTCCCTGTAGCTTTTCTACTGATTCATTTGGAAAAAATTATGCACTAGAAAAGTGAAGGCTACTGACAGCATAGAACTGTAACAAATGACAAACTAAGTAGAACCTTCTATCCATTAGTTCAGAAGTCTTTGAGGTGCAAAATAATGAACCATTGCACTAGGTTCTTCATATGCTTGCAAGTGAATAATATTCCTTATTGTAGGTAGATTTGCTTGCATTAAGCTAATCATCCTTCCGTATTTCATCAATAATAATAAATATCTACTGATTAGTAGAAAGATGTATTTGTGAACTTCATTGTCAAATGACAAGTCAAATCAAGTTCCATGAAGGAGATAAAAGTAAAAAATCAACATATTTATTCAGCTGCCAGAAGTTCCTGTAAAAGTAAAGAAGACTAAAGAGAGAATGAGAAGGTAAAGAGACATCAAATATTAATTCTTAGCCTTTGCTTCTTCTGTTTTTCTTCCAGTAATCTAAACACCATTTCAAGAAGCATTTGGATAATGCTCTCAGGCACATGGTCTGAATCTTGGGGGGCCTGTGCAGGGCCAGGATGTGGGCTTAATGATCCTGATGGGTCCCTTCCAACACAGCATATTCCATGAATCTATGATTCTGTAAATCCCATAGCACTGAATAGAGTTTTATCAGTGATTTTAACCATGTTACATGACAAGATATAAATAATTTAGTAGTTCACTTTCTAAATACATAAAAATATCATACATGAATTACACTATTTTTTGCATTGCACATTACTGCTAAGGAATAAATGGTGTACTGTGAAAGAAAATATGTCCATAAGGCATATTTCTGGTTATTTCAGGTAAGGCCAAATATTAGGCACATATGTTGATCAACTAATTGAAGAAAGACAATTTTTAATGCAATAAATTCCCAAAGTTAATGTGACTAAAAAACTGCATTTGACTCATGACTTCATGTCAAACTCCATAAAAAAATTCAGTAAGCCATATATGCCAGTTGCAACAATACAGTCAGCTAACAGATAATGGAAAGATGAAATACAGATTTATCTCCTTTTTTTTCTGAACGAAAAAAAGAAAGCACTAACTTTATACTCCAATATAGTTCCTTCCATTACAAAAATCTTATCTATCTTCTATTAAATATGTATCCAGAAAGCAATTTTATCCCTGATTGTGCTGTTACTAGCTGTGGAACAAGTCTGAATACAAGGAACAGAATGATTTGCAGCTGCTCAAATGAATTTATTAAACCCTCTTTTCACTTTCTATTTCAGTCATGGTTTTGCTGCTGCCAGCACTTTCCCTGATGTGATGCTTAGCAGTGACAATACCAATTGGCACATACACAGATAGAAATGCATGCTTGAGAGACAGGCAGGAATTGAATAGAGCAAGTAGTGGTAAAGCCAGGGTTATTGAGATCTGTTGGTGAGAGGAAAAGCTTAAAGACTAAAAGATTGTTAAAAATATCAGATTAAATTACTTTAGTAATTTCAGACAGAAAACTAATTTTCCTCTATATTTGCATAAAATATGTTGAGCTTTCTTATCATGCTTTATATTTATCAAATCCTCTGCTTTGGAAGGAGTATTTTCTTTTCCTTTAAAAAAGTGCCTATTCAAAAAGTCACAAATAAAACAACCACCACAATCATTCATTAGCTGATGTTCAGGCATTTTTCTCAATACTGCCCACCTTTTTTTTTAAAGCAAGAGAGTAGTAAAACACTATTTCTCTTCTGAAGTCTATGTACACATGCTATCTTTCAAATGCAATAAGTCTGACTACACCATATATCACCTTGTGGTATCTAGACTTTACCATGTCAATTGTTCTTGTGTAAGTTTTCACATTGCAGTAGAGTTATGAGAAATCAGGCGAGTAAAGGATGAAATATCCTGGGTAGTCTAAGGGATATAAATAAAGGATATTCCTATCGAGGTTTTATAGGAAATCCATATTAGGACACAGCCCTGGAATTTAGATGGATCTTGAAATTTCTAATTTAATCGTTGTATTAGTTTAAATGAATGCAGTCATTAAAATTAATAAAAAATAATGCAAAAATCAGAGAAAAGAGTAAACAATTTAAAACAGGAAGAAGAATGAGAATGTGCAATAGTAGTATGGAAAATGAATACACGTATTTTAAAAAATCTTGAGGATACAAGAAAGATTTGAATTTACTTTTTCTCGTATACTTAACTATATATTTAAAAGAAAGTCATATAAATCTAAGAAAACCTCCTGTGACAAATGTTTTCATTTTTAATTAAATAACACACTATTCATGTTATCTAATAATAGTTGTAATACCCATACTATAAAGTAATAATTATTCCATAGGTTGTAAAACAGATCTCATATAGCCGCTAATTATTTTGTCTATTGTGTTTTATTTGGAAGCTGAACACATACTACTGAAAGATAAATATCCTTCATATTTCCAAAGACATTTTAAGAACTATGGCACTTCAAAAAAATTCTTGAAAAATATTCTTGAGTTATTAAATAAAAATATTTTTACAAAAAATTTAAGGTAAGTATTAACTCGGACAATGCTGTTTTTCTGGCAATATGTAGCAATCATGTTAAGTGAAGAGAGACTGGAAAACAAAGGTGGATAAGCAAAAGTCAGAGGATTTTTTTTTAGTTTGATGGGGTTTTTTTTGCTTTATTTTCTCTTATAGTTTTGGTGAGTGGGGTTTGGGGGTGGTTGTGGGGATTTTTTTCCATTTTTTTTACATTCAAACAGAAGCACATTGGTATCTCATTTCTTATTAATACAGTTCTGTAGAGTTTGTTTCATATTTTACCTTCTAACCATCTACCCATTCNAAAAAAAAATCTGTACCCCTTTACATTTGTATTGTAAAATTTCAAATAAATAAAAATCTGCTTTAAAATATTAAGGGTTTTGAGATTCTATTGTTTTCACCAGCTATTATGCTCTCAATAAAAATATTCCCATGAAGCCTTTCTCTCAAAAACTTCAGTGGATTTGCACTTTTTTTCCCATGTTACTGAGCAATGAAGTCCTTTCTTTACTGTATTTTTCCATTTTTATTACTTAGCTTTCATAAGGACATGACTTTAGGTAGTCAGACATTAAAATGTTTTTTAATTCTAATTAGAACATTCGCAACAGCTTAATACCTTTGACAAAGAAAGAGCTTCACTTATTATATGAACATCTAGGAGAGCAGATGGAAATGTAGTGTGAACAACCACATATCAAATTTAGATTCTAAAATTTTAAAGAGAAACAACAGAACTGAAGATAAAAGAAAAGAAGAAAGGGAAACCATTATAAACTTGTCAATAAATATTTTGATACTTAAAGGAAGAAAGAGGAGAAGGGCAGGAGGAGTTTGTTATGCAATCCTTTTCTTACACAGGATGCATGTATGAGAAGAAAACATTTTCAAGGCATGTTCTTTACTTCTAGTCTTAATCATACCGGCACTTGTCAAGCCAAGGAAGCAAAATAGATGTAGGTATGCTTTATGCTTCATGTTACAAGATAGATGTTAATATTCTAATATTGAAATGAAAGAGCAAAGATCAGTAAAAAGAGAAATCTGTTCAGTAGTAATCTATGTTGCTGTATGTTTTCAAGTGTACTATGTTATTCTGCCCACATTTTCTTCTGATGTAGATGTTTTTAATCAATAAGAACCTCTGAAGCAGTAAAGTGAAACTTGTTTATTTATAAGAAGTCCAGGATTACGTATTTATCATTGCTTCTTAATCCTGTTTTTCCATTCAGCATCTCTTCAATGGACATATAAGGTGTTTCATGTTTATTGCAGTCTAAATAATTAATGACTGAAAAAGAATGAAGAAGATATTCTCAATAAATTCTATTGCATTTAAGTTTATGTATTTTTATTTATTTATTTTTACTCCATTATTATAAATAATATATGTTCTGGTGTATTTTGCCCTACTACTTCATAATAATTCCAGATTGTCCCTGTGAAATATTGCAACTGTATTTCAAACATAAAACACTCAAAACATATTCTTTCTGAAAATTCACTGCTTTGTGCTCTTCAGTTTTCGCAAAACCCTCCTCACTGTTACCAACTATCAGATAACTAATCATAGTCAATGATATAAAAAAGCAAGTATCAAGAGGAAAATTACTTGCAGGGAGCAAGATATATTATGTGAAAATGTATTATACAGAAAACCAGAATTTTTTATTAGTTTTTAAGAGCAGGAACATTGAAGGAGCTTGTGTACAGCCCTGAGAGAGGCACAGAGGTGTTGCAATAATGCACTATTTACAACATTACAGATAATGGGAACCAAGACAAGTGGTCCAAAAGGTGATCAAAAGCTGAACTTTGCTTGCATGACTTGAAAATACATATTACTTTTCCTGCCACCACATATGCTAATGAAGTAAAACATGTGCATGCTTTACATGTATGACAAAAGTGTCTCAAACTTCACATAACTATGAAAAAACATCAAATGAGACTTCATCTTTTTCCAACCCTCAAAGTAACAAATATAATCTAGGGCAAGAATTTGAAGAAGGGACAAGATTACATCACCGTATCCTGGAATGGTTGATGAGCTGTACACATCTCTCCATCCCACTAAGGTAAAGTAACACCTTACCATCAGGTAAGCTTTATTCCACAGTAATACTGTTGCTTATTCTTTCTGATATCAGTGGATTCATCAACAGAAATTTCTGAACCCTATCCTGTCACAACATTAATGCTATGTATGAGTCTGGAATCTTACTGAATGTGTCTGGACTTAATGTGCAACCCACATTATTTCTGCAAATGGGATTATGATTTTGACCAGATTTACAGTGTAACCATACTTTTAGTGCATCCAGCACCTTACCAGACTTATAGTGCCAAATTATTTACTCTACAGTTTTATTTGCAAAGGTCTCCTGGGGACTCTATCACACAGATACTACCGTAAGCAAGAAAGGGAAACATCTCCTGCACCCACAACATCTGCTGATAATCCAGAAAGCAAGGAGGTTGCCTTTTCTTAATTTTTTTACATGACACTAGCCTTCCTTTCCCATTTATTGGGAAAGGCTTGGGAGGTTCGGTATTTTAACTGTTTCTGGGCCTGCTCATGTCCTTTCCATTTTCATTTGCACCCTTTACCACTTTCAACTTCAGCTGAATGTTGGTCTTCCTAAATCCCCTTGTGAATACTTAAACATTTAAACTCCTCCATAATCTGTCCATCTCAGTAATCTATACTCCCCAGTAATCTGTGCCTTTTCTACCTCGAATCTATTTCCTTTTTGCCTTTAGGCTGAGTCAGACATTCTGGGCTGGGCGAAGCTGAACTTTCCTATTACTGATGGTTTTCTCGATGCTGAGGATGGGCTGCTCTTGTGCATTAAGGACATCGTCCCTGAAGCTGCCTTGAAGGAAGAGGTTACTTGGTGAAGTAGTGGAATCACCATCCTTGGAAGTTACCAAAAGACATATGGATGTGGCTCACGGGGAAATGATTTAGTGGTGAACTGATGATGGTGCCAGGTTAGCAGTTGGACTTCATTATTTTAAAGGTTTCCTCCAACCTTAATAATTATATGAGGTGTCATGGGCTCCTTTGCCCTTCCTAGAAAGAGAGCTTTTGAGATGCTGATGAAACCTGCATCCATCCTCTTTAAGCCCAGAGTCTTTGATCTGTCTTTTGCTGTTCTGAGGATCTTAAGCTCTACGCTGTTACAGTAACAGCAGCTAACACAGTCTGGGTCAGTTCTTTTTCCTTTGTGATTAGCAAACTCAGTGATGCACCTCCTCTTTTTGGTCCACCCAGGTTCTGCATCACATGTTTTCCTCCTGGACACAGGAATGCACCTGCCTTGCTTGTACTCGCCACACTCCTCTCTATGAAATCTGGGTTGTCAGTTCCATGTAAGAGTCAGCTTCTATGATGAAGAGATATATTCTGCCAGTCAAAAAAAAAAAAAAAATCCCATCAGAGTTCAACTTCATTCTGTCCCTCTGAGACCTCTGATTACATTTGAGCTATTTTAGGTTTTCCTTAGCATTATTCTTGTTGAAAAGAGTGGTAGCTGCAGTACAGGACAAGCTTTGGAAATCTGCAGTGTCCTAGGTCCAAGAGACATGGCAAACCTCTAAAGATAACAGGCCTTTTTAAAAGGAGCCCAACATTACTTTTACATATCATTTCCTCTTTGTGTTTAAGTCAGGCACAGCTGGACCAAATGCCTTCCTTAGCAAAATTAAGTCCTCTCTAAGAACATGCTGAAAGGTAAAACAGACTTCTTTTTATTGATGGAAGTCACAAGGTCCCTTTAGATCTGTGAGTAGTAAGGCAGAGAGAGGAAAGGTTGAGAAATATTAATGGGAAGGAAGAAATATAAGTTCCTAATCATGTTCAAAATATCTCTTAGATGTAACTCTTTAGAAATAAATTTGAAGCCTTGTCTGATATTACGTGCTGTAATATCCAAGACCTTGCATTTTGAGTGAGCCTGTAATCTTTCCTTGTGTGGAGATAAAACCTGGTTAGGTAAAGTACCTTATGTAACCAAAGCAGACTTTTAATTCTGTTATAACTTAGTACAAGTATTTGTTGACCAAGCTTTCATATCTTCAGAGAGATAAAGCTTAGATCTTCCTTAGAAAATATTTGAAATGTATATCATTATATTTTTTCACTTCACTGAAAAATCTTTAGTTAAGTTTGCAGTGTTTCAACAGAAACATTTATCTTTTTTAAGTATTTCACAATTTAAATCTTATTTTAAAGTAAAATTCTTGTGAATTGCATGATGTAAATGCTGAGGACTGACTATGGATACATTATACTAGAACATACCATGAGCTCTCAACCACACAGGTTTGAGACAACAAGATAATTGAGCGTGCACTAAAACATATTTCGCTACAATCTTCATAAATATTCACTAATTGTATCTGGTAACATTATTTCTTCCCCAGTTTTGGCAACAGACTCATTCTGCCCATTCATGAAATGTAAGTACATCCACTTTACATCAAACTTCAAAGCTTTAGTAGAAGATAGACAAACACTCAAAATTCAGAGTACAAGCAGAACAAAACAGGAGAAACACTTCTCATTAAGAAAGGAGAATTGGCTAAGTGAAAGGAAAGCAACTAGTTTACAAGCCCAAAGGGAGCATGCAGGTAGGTGTTTAGTCCCTGCTAACCCAACTGACGCCTTCATATCAGATCCGCTGAGCAACTTAACGTTGGTTACATGAAGTGTAAAAAAACACCTAACAATTTTCCTAGTGCCAACAAGTACCAAATCCCTTTCTGCTAGGAAAAAAAATCATATTCTTAAAAGACTCAATCCAGTTACTTAAAAAATTAATTTCAAAATGAAATTATGACTTGCTATTATAGGCCATTGATAATTGTTTCTGGGTCACTCGATGTGAATTTTTTGCACATAAATCACCCTCTGTTTGTATACCTTTGGTATTAATTTTGCTGATGTAACTCCTTGTTTACTTATCTTATTGCTGGTTCCAGTAAATTGTTCTTATTTTAACCATCTCACCTTTTTCTGCCTCCAACGCTCAACTCCATCCCTGAAGCGAGAATGGGGAGGGAAAGGAGGGGGAGCAATCTAGTGGAACCTGGTTGGGGAGAGTCTCAGGGAGGAAGGGACATTAAATTGGGGAGTGCCATTCCTAAACCATGACACATCAGAATCCTGAACAACTGAATTTATAAATTAACATGAAATCTTCAAACCCTCAGGCACAGTTCATGAATAATTTCTTTGAATGCCATGTCTAAACTGGTCACTTAATATTTTTTGTTTGTTTGCTTGTATGTTGGACCTTTTTTTTCTTCTTCTTCTTCTAAATTTTTAGGTACAGTCTATCGATTTTGCTTTCACCTTTCAGTACTCCTGAATTTTCTATGACACCTATTCAAAAGCATAGGAATATATAAATGCATATATGTGGATATATACACACTAATAATATATGTATAATTTAACAGCATAATAAGTAATTGAACAATCTTTTTTTATCTCTTCAGAGATAAAGGTAGATTACAGCAAAATGGCTATTACTTCTTCACATATTGCTTAAAGTCCTTTCATTTTACAATGCACATTTTATTAGCCAGAGATGAAATTGTAGTTCGTAGGAAATTTTAGTGGAGCATAAACAGACACATTTACTCATACCCTCACACGGGTTTTAAATGACATATAAATGTATATATGTTATATTTTGGGGAGAATAATATATTAGCAGTAATTTCTCTAAATGTTCAATTTTATTTTACTCTGAGAGAAAGAAATCTCAACTTCCCTTATATTTAAGACTCAAGATAACAAAAAACCCCTACAAAATCAGCCACAAAACAAATAAGAAATTTAAAAGTTTCTTTTTGAAATAATATCATTAGTAGTCAAAGAAACCAAAGAGAACATTTTCTAGTCATACTGATCATGAAAAAAATTAACATTAATTTAAAAATTATAGATGAGAACATGCAGTTTATATAAAGGTCAATATGTTTTTTTCATTTCAGAAAAGGATTTAAAAATTTTAGTTGGGTAAATATTTCAAAGGGTTTTTAAGATCATATAAGTTTATAGTGGAAATAAAGCAATTTGAAACTCTAAAGATGTTAGCATTCTAATACTGAATAATAATCTTTTAGTCTGCCCAAAGGAAAAAACCTGCATAGTTATGTCTGATGGACTTTGAAACTATTTTTTTCCAAAACATTAGTAACTAAGTGGAGTGTAGAATCTATAGCCAGTTGGCTCTTCTTGTGTTTGGATTTAGACTATAGAAGTTTCATACTTGTACTCTCAATATTTTGATATTCCTTTTGTTCTTAAAAAAAACCCTGTGTGTTTTGTTATATGACAAGTGTTTAAAAGTGCTTCCACTTAGAGAAGACTAGTAAAAAGGAAAAGGAAGTGTGTGAGTTTGGGTTTTTTAGTTCAGAAAATGTGATTATTGCAAATACAATTTATTTTCTTTAACATACTACAGGTTGCATGTAATTTTAAAAATAGGGGTTTTTTTTTAATTGTGCACTGGTGTAATTACATACAGCTTCTATGCAGACACTGTAATGTATACATCTATATACACATTATCTTTACCTCTATTATGTGTGTGTGTGTGTGTGTGAGTGTGAGTGTGTGTGTGTGTAATCACTACGTCTCTAATAATTATACATTATTGCAGCTAAATTCAGCCTTTTCCTGTGTTCAGTCATCCTCACAGTAGAAAACTCCAGGAAATACTATTTTACTGGGTGGGTTATAAAGATGTGGCACAGGTTACTCAGAGATTTTTTGGAGTCTCCCACTTCACCACTGACACTCAGAGGTCCCTTCCAGCCTCAACCTTTCTTGTGATTCTGTGATTCATGGTATAAATACAAAGACTCAACACAATTAGTTGACCAAGCAACAACAGATTCTTTACCTGTATAAATGCTTACTTCTTTAACAAGATTTTTGTATAAACTTTTGACCCATCTTCAATGGGAAGATTAGAACTATTAGTTTTTGAACTGAGCAGACTTGAAGAGGAATTCTAACAGTTGAAGTCGATAGCAATTGCAGTTAATTTCAGCATAATCAGTACTCTACTGAGTATTTTTTATCTAAAGAGTACAAATATAATTGAATCAAAATGTGTTTTTCTTATTCAATAAAAGGCATTTAGCCACAGAAAGACATTTCAGTCCTTAGAAGATACTTACTTTTTATAACTTTGGAAAACATTAAAAATTTAGACTCAGATAGAAATTTTCTCAGTAAAAAAAATCGGAAGTCAAAGGAAAAATTTGTTTTATACTGAACTCTACTTAAGTTTTTCTTCACTATCTTATTATTTGTTTTCTTTTAATCCCATCACCTTTTGTGATATTTATTTCAACTCAGTGAAAATCCCCAGCTTAAAGTGTACTAGTAGTTTAACACAAATGCACATACAGAGCATCACATTTCCCAATAGCTGGCACCTTGTCCTACTTGCTGGATGATCCAGTGTGGTGTTCACACACAGAGGCTCAAAATAGGAAAGATATCCATATAGAATACAGTTAGAAATAGGATTTAGTAAGAAGATTCAGTAAGAATGTAGGACAGTCACAGTAGCACTCAGTGTGACAAGTATAATGACCACCTTCTGCTAATAGGCAATCTGTCCCTTTTATCCCTCTTTTTTCAAACTTGTTTTTTCTGGGTTGGTGTTGATCCCTCCAACATTCCATTAAAATTGCTGTATAATCTCCAGAATCTCTGTTCTATTCCAAAATAGTTATTCCCTCCAGCCCACAACAAGTCTTATGTCCCTTAAAGCAGCATCTACCCCAGTTTCCTTGGATTTACTTTCAGCTTGTTTACTTTCAGCTGCACATTTATAGAAAGACTATAGAGATGAAAGATGAAATTCAATTGTTTTAATTGGAAAATGACTTTGGGACATTCATGCTCTTTGACAGTCCTTAAAAAAACAATTAGATTTTAGAATGTGCATTTTGAAATTGCAAGATCAAGGTTAAATTTGGTTACTACCATGTAGATCAAGTATCCTGTTTTTAAACACCACTACTATTTTTTCAGGAGTATATTTTACTGAAAGCAGAGGTCTGCAACAGCTCTGAAATAGCAATGCCCTAATCAGAACACAATTCTGGCTTGCTTTGAACAAAAATGGAAGCATATTATGAGAGTGCAAAAAATTCTGGGATTAATATTTTAAAAATACGTCTTCCTACTTTTTCTTTGTTTATTTTCCCAACGTTGCTTATTAAAACTGAATGAGTTTTATAGTTATGATTAGAGGAAAGAGAGGAGATTGCTATCCATTACATTTGTACTGTAGGTTCAAAAAGCATTTAAGGAGTGTAAGAATGTATCAAATTACTAGGAATTTTGATCATGCAGTTAACATTAAACTGTCAGGAGAAAAATAGCAATTGTTTGCTTGTCAAGATATATTAATCAGGTTTCTTTTTGCCAAGAAAATATAAATACTGAAAATTGCTTTTAAAAAAAAAAAAGTCCTCATATCTTTCAGTTATCGAAAAAAGTACATAAATCCAGACCATCAAAAATTGGAGAAGGTAGAATAGTGCAGGCAAAAAGTTCAGAAGAGGAATGAGTCAAAATTAACATCAAAACCTCTTTATTTTGTCAAAAATATGCCATGTTATGTCTCTTGACATTCTGTCTCAAAGCATTTTTTGAGATGACTAGAAAATCCTCTCCTAAGTATTCATATACATTAGAACCTACCTAGTTGATAGACAAAAAAATAAGTACTTACTACGTCCAGCACTTTACTTGGTAGTTCTTGTAGCATTGCTAGGATTTGCCAGAACAATCTATCAGCTAGCGACCAGAGATGAAACACAATTAATGAGAAGATGTGTGACTAAGGCAAGTTACCACACCCAGAGTTTTGGCCCAAAGGTAAAAATAAATCTGCTCTTCATCAAAGAAAGCCACTCAATAGGTCATTTTTATGCAAGGCCTAGGGAAAATGAGAATGCTACCATTTCTGAAGGCTGTATGGACTTAACTGTGATTAGAAGTGACAACCAACTTTCCCTCTCAGCTGTGTGCTGAGATGACCTTACTGCGGCATGCCTGTATACATTTGCACTTTTAACACTGCTTTGCAGAGATGTGAGAATTATTGTCTGTAGTTTTTCATGCCAGAAATATAGCTAAATATGCTCTGTTCATCAGTTGTTAATATTGTTTCAGTTTAATAAGGGATCCCAAGGGGAAAAAAAAGTGATTTATCTTTTTTATTTGTGCCATTTCCATATGTTTCTGACAAAATATGCCTTTGGTTATATAAAATTTATATCAAACAAAAAAAAATATAGTTGCAGTCATTCTAAGACTGAAGGCTTGAAAGAACAAAAAGATTCACTATGCCTTAATTATAAATTTTGATTTTTTTAAAAAAAATTTGAAAAACTATTTTATTTTTCTTCTTTTATAAGGGAAAAAAAAAAAAAACAAGGCAAAATCAAACCACAAAACAAAGCGTACAATCACCCTTAGCAACAGTGAAGAGTGAAGTAATTCATGAAGACATAATGAGATGAAAGAGAAACCTCTTGTGATTTACTTCTTAAGTACTTACTACTTACATTTTTCATCTCTATAAATCTATCTTATAGCTCTATGTAAAAACATATTAATAATAAAGCACAGTTTTGTAAGGATGCATATGTGAAAGTTGAGTCCTCTAGTTCAATTCAGTCTTTTGTACTTGTGCTTGGACTTGCAAATTTAAATGCACTTTTTTTTCCCCTGGCCATTCTTCTGCAATTATTTTTTAGCCAGAAAGATTGAATATACACATATTTCCACATATAAACACAATACCAACAACATTCAGCTGACTGGGCAAGGACACAAGCCTGTTAACAAAGAGAAAACTTTGGATATGAGAATTTCACAGTCAGAAGTTATTATGTCTGTATTGTTCTACTATTTAGACACAATAAATGTAGCATGATCTTCATACATACTATGAGAATAGAAATACAGAAATACAGGGTTATATTCCTGAATTACAATTATTTCAGGGTTCTATTCAGTCATGCATCTTTAAGTCTCTTCTTTCATTACCATGATCATATTTTCTCATATACTTCTGAACACTTTTACCTTGACCAAAGTAAAAAATTCTAATTTCTATAAAGTGTTCATCAGATTCTGTCTAGAAAGAACCAACAGCCTCACTGTAAACAAGATGTTCTTTCCAAATAGCAGATGCATATTTGCCCTCACAAAATTAACTCTTAATTCAACACGTATATTCATATTTTCTGTAGTTCTTTGTATATTCTAAACTTTAAAGCTGCTTTAAAAGTTGCACAAAAGTCTCTTATTATGCCAGAGATTTACTTTAATACTACTACTATTATTATTATTATTATTATTATTATTATTATTATTATTATTCAGAGGAATCTTCATCTGCAGTATTCTATTTTTTACATTTAGTAGTATTAAGAATTATTTAACTACCACAGAAAGATAACATCTGCATATGGAAGTAATTCTTTCTATGGCATTACATCAAAAAAGTGGATAAAATTTATTCAGTGTAATACCAACTTGCTAAATTAATTTCACCTCTTAAGCTTCTCTGACTATGTAGTGAGCTGAGCAAAAATGAGACTTTTGTTAACTCCAACTAAAAACAAGTACAGTCATTTCACGATTATAAGCCGCACCATTTTGACTAAAATTTTGCTCCCAAACCGTTGTGCGGCTTACATTCAGGAGCGGCTTACATATGAACAAATTTTGGAAATTTCCCAACCCAGAAATCTGAGCCAGCAGCAGCACTGAGCCGAGCTGGAGCCTGCCCGGCCCCAGGCAGCGAGGCAGTGACGGCGCAGCAGCAGCACTGCCTGGCCTTGGGGCATCCCCTCTCCCTCCTCCCGACAGCACTGGCCGGGCATGCCCCTCTCCCTCTTGCCGGTGGCAGCAGCCAGGGACTCCCCTCTCCCGCTTCCCAATGGCACCAGCCAGGCATGCCACTTCCCTGCCTCCCAGTGGCAGCGGCAAGCGGGACCTGGGCTGCTCCCTGGCGGCTGCCCTGATCAGGGCCGAGCCAGTAAACCCCATGATCCCGCGATTCTGTAACTAATTGGCAACTTTGTGAAAATTGCACACGGATCCTTGCTGCAAATGTAAGTGTGGCTAATAATCCAGTGCGGCTTATATACGGACAAAGACCTAAAGGTTGCCAACACCCAGACCTTCGGCTTATAATCAGATGCAGCTCGTAATCGTGAAATTACTGTATTCAGAAATATAAATATTCCTGTCATGAAATAAGTAATGCAAAACCCTTTTCAGAACTTTCACATCATAAAGCTGCTAAAAAAAGTCTTTTCATAATGTTTTGAGCCAGATCCACAGCAAGTGTAAATCAGTATAAATTTATTGAATTAACGTATTCCTATGTGGCTCCATAATGAGACTGTGTGGCAGGAACACATACTAGACTGCAAAAGGTAAATGGAGATTGAGTATGATGGTGCAGAACATCCCTAATTCATTGTTGGAGGTTGGACTAGATGACCCCATCAGTGGTTCCTACCAATTATACCCATTCTGTGATAATTTTTAGAGATCTAATAAAATATTTATGCATTCACACAACACAGCAATGTTCGACTGCAATTTTTCTCCTTAAGGAATGATCTGATGTGAATGCTGTCTGCTGATGCTGACAACACATGAACCTTACTGGGTTGGTTATTTCACTTTGGAAATGAAGATGATGACAAAATTTCAGTTTTTCTAATCACATTGTTTAAAACAAAACAAAAATAAATAGCAAGAAACCTTTCTGTGCATGAACACATTTAAATAATTATTTGCCATATATCTCAGCTAAAACAAAAAACAGGCAAAAGAAAGGCACAAACAATTTTTAATGCTGAGGAAATACTTTCATATATATTTTATTTCAGTGATTTTTTTAAAATCCATATATAAAATCTAGTTAAAATGAAATATGCATAGTTTAAGTGACTATGTATCAGTAGGCCATGTTCCTTCTTACCTTTTGTAACCAGGTCATAATGGCAGGGTACTGGAAAACCTCTGTTATTTGTAAGTTAAAAACAATGCATATGGCTTTTTTAGTATCTATTCCTTCACATTTACGTTGAGTATATCCTTTTTTTATTTTATTTTTTTTTCATAATTAAACGGTTCACATGGTCTACTTTTCCTTTCCAGTTCTCCTCCCCACTGTGGGTGCAGGAGGGAGGAAGTGACTATTGGTGCTTTGTTACCAGCTGGGACTAAACCATGACAGGACAATAAAAACAGACCAAATTAAACAAAAGAGGGACACAGGAAAAGTTGGGTAAATTTTGCTTCTGTACAGTCTTAGACATGGAAATCATATGTGCCTGTACATACACAAAACCAAACTAAACACAGTTGAAATTGAAGACTTAATTTCAACAACTAACTTTCTCCTATTCTAGGATCAGTTTTTCTGTCAAGAAAAATAAAGTTTTCAGAGGAAGATCACCACCTCTTATCTATTATATTTTTTTATGTGCCTAAATTTAGTTGAACCAGATCTCAGCTTTATGTTCTATCTCAGAAAGGTCAGAAGTAGTCAGGTCAGATCAGCGCAGAGGAAATGTACATAAAGAAGACAGAGTTAATGGTAAGTTGAACTCTTATTAGAATATATTGGTCCACTTTTTCAATGTGATCATATTATCTAGAAGAAAAAGCTGTCTTTTACTTCCTCTGATGATACTTTAAGCATATAAGGTCACAGACTGAAAGAACTGCACTGATGTCAGTGTGTTTTAGAGGCATACCATAAGATCTCACAACTTCATCTGCAAATAAATAATTTACTTTTGTATATGAGACAGTAGTGCTGAAAGATAATTTTCATACTTCAGAAGCCTGAGATACTTTAAAATAATGAAGTATGTAAAAGTTTGCAGGAAGTTTCCTAAAGGAAAATTTCATAAAAGTTGCTTTTGTATCTTCCAAAATTTCATATAAGATGAGATATAGGGTAACTTACAATATATTTTTGCATATGATAATTATTTAAAACAACAGAATTCTTTGTAAATTAAAGATGTATTCCTGTGCACACTTGTCTTTTCAAAACAGTTGCTGGGTTTTTTTTTGAAAATCGGATCTTTTCAGGAGGAATTCCTCACTATTAGATTGGAACATTAACAAGCAGGACATGTACATTTGAGTTACTTGCTACCATTCAGTGCAAATGAAGAGAATCACGGCTGCTCAGGGAGTGATTACTTTGTTCCTGCTCTTGTTCTGGAGTAGATCACCAGAAGGAGCAACTTGTTTGGCTCTGAAGGTGACCTTATGAGGCAAGTTCATACAAATTACTTCTTTCATGGTCTTGTGCAATTATTCTAAAATAAAACAACAAGGAAGGAGTGGGGGAGGGAAATCTCTTCCCAGCTCTTAAAGTAATTTAAGTTGGTTATTTTTGTTAATGATGTGATTTTTTTTTCCCCTCAATTTTTATATCTTTTCCTTCATTCAGACAATGCTGGTACTGTTGGTGATGCTGGTGCTGCAATGCTATATTAACTTGTATACTTTACAAGGATAAAGAAGGTCTGCAGTTTTGCTCTTGGTATGAATCCATGAAAGTACAGCCATCTTTTAATAATCTGAGGTCAAATTGACCAGTTCTCTTATGGGACTTATTTGTTGGGTTTGCCTGGGATATTTTTTCTTTCTCTTATTTTTACATATATCTTTGTACACAAACAACAGGACGGGGCTGCTGGAGCAGCTGTCTCGAAGCCTTTATTCCATCGCAATCATCAGTCTCATTTTACAGAACCAAGTAAGGGAGTTGGAAAGGAATTCAGCTGCTATCAAAAGCAGACAGAGTTCTCTTTGTTACAAAGTGTTTTAACAACTTTCTAGCCAATAGCATAATATTAAAAGCTGACAAGCGATTGCTCAGACCGATTAATAAAGCTACACGTGCATCTTGCTTTGAACAATGCTTGCTTGTAATAGCTTAAAACAACGTCCAGAGCTTCATTATTAAGCTTATATATTTCTATTATCTTGCTTGACATATTTTCCTGAGGTCTATCTCTACACAGCTCACAGCCCTATTGTTTTTAGTCCTGCATCTTCAGCATTCTTGCATTTCTCCATCCTGAGATTTGCTATTACACAGCTTTCTGAGAGTATTATACCTTTTCTATTTTCCACAGTTATTAATGTCACTGTCTCTTTTATTTTTTATTACTTGTCTTTTGCATTTTAATAGTAGTATGTTCTTTGGATTTTCTGCTTGTTTATTTGCTTGTTTTTGTGCTGACTTTGCCTTTTTCTAATAGAAGCTGCTGTGAAACTTTTTTTTTTTTTAATATTTCTGCTGAGAAGAGTGTTGAGAATATAGGAATGTTTTTGGTATTGCTGGGCGTGCTTTCATAGGGTCAAAGCTTCTTCTGCTTCTCAGCCAACCCCATCAACATGTAGGCTGGAGGTGCACAAGAATTTGAGTGGCGATACAGGAGAGCTGAGCCACCAAAAGGATATTCCATGCTCCATTATCCAAAGGGATAGTGTCATGCTCACCATATTAGCTGGGAAAGGAGAAGGAAAAGATGGATGTTCAGAGTTACTGTGTTTGTCTTCCCAAACGCTGTTATGTGTAACGGAACTGTGCTTTCCTAGAGCTGCCTGAACACCTGCCTGCTCATGGGAAGGTGTGAATTAATTCCTTGCTTTCTTTTACTTGCAAGTGCAGCTTTTTCTTTATCTATCAAACAGTTCATCTCAACCTTTGACTTTCCCAAGTTTTACCTTTCTAATTCTCTCCTTAGCCCACCAGGGGAGAGTGTATGAGTGGCTGTGTAGGGCTTAACAACAACAGCTTGCTTTTCTTTCTCAGCTAGACAGCTTCTACATTCTGTCAGATAATAAAGGGTTAACTGTAAAAAAGAAAAAAAGGAAAGAAAAATAAATTTTGTTTGTTTGTTTGTTTTGGTTTTTTTTTAATGGTCATTTCTGTATTAACAAAATTTATAGGGTGTACATAGGATCTAATTTTCCAAGCTAGTTTGCAGACATCCTGATATGAGCTACCTAGCAACCCACACTGACAATCATAAGGCAGTTGCTGAGAGTTAGTATAATGAACCATTCCACTAGTGATTCATTTCAACTTCCCCTTACAATATGTGTGTGTCTGATGCAACTACAACTTGTTTAAGTTAGCACTCAGTTATCCCTTGTAAGTCAATTTCTCCCTAGGAGATTTATGCAATGGTACTGAAATCAATAGACATAGAACCAACTCCCACTCAGTACTTAAGGTGGAAACATACATACAAAGATGGAGCTATAATGTCTCTTTGATAATAATGATTGACAAAACTTGATATTTCTGTGAAGCTTTTCTTTTACAAGAAGGAGAAAATGTGTGTAAAATAGTGTGAAGCAAATTATATTCATGTATGCCTTCATATAGATTATATTCATATATATCTTCATATCAAAGAGAGCTTATAAAAAAAAAAAAAGTACTAGAGAATACTCATATACCAGTATCTGTCTATCTTGCGTATATATGATTGTTCTAACAAAGGGAGAATTCATCATGACAGAATTTTTTTAGAAAAGTAGGCAGACTTTTTTTGTGTGTTTTTTTGTTTTTTTTTTTAGTCTTTCTCCATCATAGTTAAAGTATTTCATTTGCTGGATAAAATGTAAGGCAGCTTCAATGTTCAGCCATAATAGAGACAAATGACAGCTTCATTCCCATCAGAACTGGATGGAGGTAATTACTGATACTGTCACAGGCCTGGCACAGATCATTGCTTGTAGAATAGCAGAATAGCCACATCTTTACCAAAAAATACTATGTCGGAATGAAGGATTCTTTCCTTTTGTAGCTGTCCAATATGACCAGAAGATTTTTCATTCTAAGGCCCTTTTCACCTAATATGATTAACAGTAAAAATAGTTAATAAGCCATCACTAAATTGGATGTCCCATTTGTGCATCCTCTAATGGGATCATAAGCTAATAGAAAACTCTGTGCTAAAGCTTTGATAATGTATAGTTTATTGCTGACTCTAGATTTTTGATTGTATTATGTGCCAACCAAGTCAAAGGCAGATTATTAATTGTAAGTAAAGAACCCTGATTTGACTCATTTTATATTAAAACTTTTCTTCTTTTCTAATTACTTAAAAAAATTTAATCATAACACAGAACAAAAAGCTGGCAGCAGGTGATCAGGAATCTGGAAGCTAATATACAGCTGACTATTTACAAGTCTAAAAAGTATATCTCTTCTTCTCTATTAGAAGCATGAACATCAGAAAGGAAGAAAGTAGGAAACATGACTATTGTTTATTTAGCCTCTATTCTCCATTTATGAGTGCACGAATACCTACTTTTGAAGTAAAATTAATTGAGATCTTGAGGCTTGTAATTTCCCTTTGTTCAGATTAATTGAAAGAAACAATAGATGGCCCCCAAACCAAAAGGAAAACATACAATTTCTAAAACCAAATAGACACATCAATTCACTAATTAAAGAGGTGTTGATTATTAATTTCTTTCCTCTTGAAAACTGTTGAATAACAATGTATGTTTGTGCATTTTGTGAGTGAAAGTGGTACTGAGAAATAGAACAAGACAGTCTGACCACAGCTGGGGAAAGGACAACACATGTTGTCCTGAAAGAAACCCAGAGAGGAAATTTTAGGTCAGCTTCTGCCTGAAAATGCCTGACTATGAGAGAAAGTTTCGTACGGTTTCTTTACTCTTCTCAGAGAAAAAGCATGTTATTTATTTTTAGAGAATGAAAATGACTGTACATAAGTACACTAGCCCACCATTAAATTCTCCTAATTGAAACAGTTCAAAAATTATCCAGCTTCTGGCTATTTTTAAGTGGTAATGCTTTCTTATTCTCAGGCAATTTTTATATTGGTAATTAGTTTATAAAACTGATATATAGACAGGGAGTGAAGAATTTTGTTTAATACCTAAATGCCAACCAGTTCAACTTTGAAATTTTTTGATTCTGCACTCCAAAAAAATACATTCAAAATTATTATACAATTTATAACTGAAATTATATCTATCAGCAATGAATTCACAGGAAACCCATAGACACAGTAGAAATACACCAGAAGATAAGCACCAAAAAAAGTTGAAATACTTTTTTTTTTGTACTTTTCATTTCATGAAGAAGGCAGTGATTCAAAGGCAAAGAGAGCTGTCTCCTAGCATTTAGGATACAGTGTGGAATTCTCTTCTTAGATTAGATGTCCAGAGATATTCTCCAAAGAATTTAACAAGCTACTTGGTATGAAAGTTGATCAATTTTCTGTGTTTGAGGACCTGTTCTTTCCCTTGAACAGCCATTTGTGGCACAGATAATCTAATGGAATTACCATGCAGTCGCTATTACTGTAATGACTATATACCTATATTTTTTGAGGCTGTGGAAAGATGTCTTGATTCATAAAGTGGAGAAAAATCCTGACAGCAAAGGGGTCAAAAGTATGCAGATACTATCTTTACATACTCCGAATTACAGAATGGGAAAATTTGGAAGGGACCAGAGTGGGCCATCTGGTCCCACCTCCCTGCTCAAGCAGGTATGGCCTCACCAGGGTTGAATAGAGCAGCAGGATCAACTCCCTCCACATGACGAAAATGCTTTCCTAATCCTCCTCAGGAAACTGTCAAGATCCAATTGTTGAGACATGCCTCTACAAAAATTAAGGTGCAAATTAGACCATATGTTAGAGTCAATAGTATGGATTTTATTTAACAGTAAATATGAGGTTGAGAGAGATAGAAAGAGATAGGGAAAGAGCAGAGATCAGGTACAGAAAGAGTGAGAGAGAGGCATATTAAGTAGAAAAATATCACCTCATGTGGATCCAACTGTGTCTCATTGGGTTTTTCTTCACCCTGGGCTTCTTAGTAGTAGGGGTCTCAAGGGCATTTAAAATTTTTCATTTAAACATTTCTGCCAAAAAGTAATAAATGCTTATTTGCTACACTGCTATCTTACTATATTGGTTAAATGATTCCCTCACTTCCAGTGCTAATTAGTCTCATACTCAGTCATTCTCTTGAGTCAGTGGGCCTCCTATCTTCAGTTGGTGAGCTATGACCTCCCCTGCCAAACCCAGACAGAGCTGACCTTCAGCGATGCATTCTCCTCTCCCAGCATTGTTTACCTCCCCTCTATGTCTGAGATAATTGGACAATAGTAGTATCTTTTCTTGTCTCAAATTCCTTCAGGTAGTTTAACTTACAGTCCACATTCCAGGAATTAATGGAGGCCTCTTTGGGAGTGTGGGAGTAATTTGGGTTAGGGTTAGGGTCTTGTGTATAGACATAGCCCCAGAAGGAGGTGAGGCTGACTGGCCAGTAGTTCCCTGCATCCAGTCCTCAGGCATCCCTCCCAGTTGCTGCAATCTTTCAAGGATGATCAGGGAGGCTTTGCTATAATGTCCACCAGGTCTCCTAGCACTCAAGGATGCATTCCCATGAGGGCCCACGGACTTGTGAATATGGTTTTCCTGTGTGTTTCCTGTGTGTTCTCTAACCCAAACCCTCCTTGATCAAGGGAAAACCTTCCAACATTCCTTTGTAATGATATCCTGGGTCAGAGATTACTGAGAGTCCAGCAGAAATAGGTTTTTTTTATATTTTCTTAACACTTCAATGCACTCAGGTACTTAATTAGTTTATTCACTACTTACAGAAATCACTGCTAATTGAATAGTGGTAGTAATAAAAAGGACTTTCAGCAGGAATAATGTAGGCTCAAATGACAAATGAGCACCATTTATTTGAAGTTATAGGTCATTAGTTCAGATGCATCCTTGGTTAGGAAATTACCCAGATTGTTAGATGGCTTGTGCAAAACAAGCATATCGCTTTTTGATGAAGAACTGTGCATGATAAAAAAGTACCATCAAGAATAATGTGTAATTACAGCACAGAAACAACATTTCACAGGATGAAAGCACAAGTTGACTTCTCGCCTCCTGCAGTGTTTCCTCAGATCATATTTTAAACTCTCTGGAAGCAAGAAAGATTGAAACTAGAACAGTCTCAGCTTTGTGTAACCTTTGGTAATGAATTTGATTATCAAGATTGTCAGTAAAGTTCTTTCTATCAGATAAAATTGTGCAACACTAATAAATGGAGAAAACTAAAATTAAAATAAATGTTATATTTAATAATCAGAAAGATTAATGAAAGCATGGAGTACTTTCCATTAATTTCTGTCATAATTCCTGTAGTTCATAGCATTGTAAAGCTGCAGGAGTCTCAATATTCTTCCAGATTTCAGTGATTTTTCCACCTTTTTCATTTTTCTTGCAGACTCTCTTTCAGTGCAATACCTCACTTCTTTGACATCCTTGAGCACTACTCAGACAGGAAACCAGCATATGTATGTGGTCCGATTAACTCCAAGTACTCATAGTATCATTAACCACAGCACTTACCATAGCAGCTTTTCACAATAATTTTCTTTTCTCTCTACCTAGAGAGAAAGGTTTGCTAGTCTTTAGCAAACTTACTGGGAATTCTTCTCTTTGAAATCTCTTCTTCCTTCAGCACAACTGAAATAAGATAATAAGTTCAAGAGTTATCTAGAGAGAATTGAAAGTCACCTTCTTTTTAAATCGAAGTAAAAAAAATATATATATGTATATACACAAACAGTGGAAATTTTATTTAGTTTATTTCTTAGAGAGTTTTGGCTGCAGATTTTTTCCTGAGGCTTGAATTGGAGCTGATGGAGAGCTTCTGGTTTAGAATCAAGGAAATGACATGCAAAGATGATGTTATAGGGGTGTCTGCTATAGGTCACTCAAACAGGTGGAACAAGTGAATAACAACAATAGGAGTAGCTTCACATTTGAAAGTCTTAATCCTCACTGGGGGCTTCAATCACCATGATGATTGTTGGAGGGCCAACACACTAAGGCATAAGCAATTTAGAAGGTTCTTGGAGTGTTCTGGCGATAAATTCTTCCTACAAGTGATTGAGTAAATGAGGAGAGGTGCTTTTCTGGATCTGATGGTCACCAATGAGGGAGTTGAGGGGATCATTGAAAATGCAGAGATTAAAGGCAGCCCTGTCAATGGGTCATAAGATGTTTGGGATCCTGAGCCTAGGGAGGAGAGTGAAAATCAAGTCCCACAAACCTGGACAATGGAAGAGCAGAATTTTGCTTCTTCAAAGACCTGTTCAGCAGAGACCCATCAGATAAGTTCCTAGAGGGGAGAGACCCAAGAAAGCTGGTTAATATTCAAATATTTCTTCATACAAGATCAGCAGACCTCCATACCAAATTAATAACTAGTCAGACAAAAATGCCAGGAGGCCTGTGTGGCCAAATTTAGAAATAAAAAGAGAACAGACAGAGTGTGAAAACAAAGTTAGATAACCTGGGAGGAATATGGAAACACTGTCTAAGCATCCAGGGATGAAGTTATGAAAGCTAAATCCCAACTGGAATATGAGCTGGTCCTGCATGTCAGATAAAGGGGGATCTACAAATGCAGAGGCAATACAAGAAAAATGCAGCACCAATGCTCCATGATTTGGTTACTGTGTGAGCTATAAAATTCTTTTTCGTCTCAGTCTTTGTTTACAAGGCCTCAATTATGTGAGAAGGCTGAGAGTGCTGGGATTGCAGCCTGGAGAAATTTGAGGGGCTTTTTACTCACGCATGTGAATTCCTGAAGGAAGGATGCAAAGAGAATGGAGCAAGGCCCTCTCAGAAGGGCCAGTGACAAGTCCGGATGAATGGGCACACATGAAAATGCAAGAGGTTCCCTCTGAAGATCAGGAAACACTCTTGGTTTGGTTTTTTTTCTCTTTGAAAAAGAGCACTGGAATGCATTGCCAAGCAAGGTTGCAGAGCCACCATTCTTAGAGTTATTCAATATCTGACTAAATAATGTGTTTGACAACTGGCACTTAGTGGCCTTACTTGTGCAGTGTGGTTGGACAAGATGACCTTTGGAAATCCCTTCCAGCTCCAATTCTTCTGTGATTCTTGATGTTAAAGAAAGATATTAATCCAGAATAAAAGCAATGGTGTCTCGAGATAAGAAAGCTTCACAAGTTTAAGATAACGTTTGTCTGAGAGATTGCTTCCACTCCAATCTGCAGTAACATTACCTAGAAAAATTAGTAATTAGAAGAAAATATCATCAAGTCATCTTAAATGTTGTTAAACTTCATGAAAAATTCACGAACATAACAGGGGCACCTCTACAAACTTCCCATACTGTGAAAAAAACCTGTAACAACCTGCAGGCTGTTAACACCAGAATAAATCAAGATTTTAACATCATGTATAAATTCATCAATCAGAGTTCAGTGATATTTAAAAAATCTTTAAATATGACTTTAAAATTCTATGTTAAAGCAGAGAGTTTTAAAAATACTGCTACCTCTTCAAGAAATAAGACCATTTAAAAAGCATGTGAGATAATTTAATAATCGGTTATATTTTCAAAAGTATTTGTACTTCTGATTATTCTACTGAGATTTTTTCTCCTATTCTCATTAATTTTCATTGCTTAAAAGCAATGGTAAAGGAATGTGAAACATGTAAAGTAGATAAAGGAAATATTAATAAAAAGTACGTAATAATTTGCCAAGTATTTTAATTCTGTGACTATTCCAATATTTTGTTTGAGATAGCTGTAATGCAATTTCCACATTCTTTCTAGGACTATATTGTCTATAGTTCTACCTATTTTGAATTGATATATTGCTAACTATCCATAGAAAAGTACACTAATATTTGTGAGCCTTGTGATGTGTAAAAACATACGGAATTATTAAAATAAAAAGTTTTATTTTTAAAAAAAATCAGAAATGTACTACAAGAAAAGGAACTGAAAAATTTAACACATTAATGCTTTTAATATGGCCTGTATTCCAAAATAAGTGCTTTGCCTTTATCTAGTTTAATCTATAATAGGTTCTCTCCTATTTTTTGTTTGTTTTTCTCCTAGATTTAGAAATTTATTTATAAAATTGATATGAATAAAGTAAGTATAAATAGAAATTCCAATGCATTTAGAAAATTAACTTTTGAGAAAATCAGTTTTAATTGCGCTAAAAAAATGGATCTATGTTCTTAAAAAGAAAATAAAAATCAAAGAAATTAATTTTCCTTCATGCAAATATTCATAAATGAATTCTAGATTAATATAAATAAAAGTTACGGTCAAGGTGCAATGGCTAAGATCAATTTTTCATCCATATCACCCCAACATAGATATCTATATAATTTATTGTAATTGAATGTTCTTCTGGGGTGTGATTAATTTATTTTTTAAATGGAGATTTATTAATTGGCTTCTCCCAAAGTGCTTACATATCTCTGTGAAATTGAAAAGAAGTTTGAAGTATCAGATACAGCTGTTTACATTATGCACACATAATTAAGTGAGATTTATCCACTAAAACCATTTTGATTTTGACTTAATATGAAGTTTGCATTTAAAGCTCTACCAGGTTTATAGAAATGACCTTCAATAGGCCTCTAGTCAAGGACTCTCTAAAGATAAAAAGGTCAGTTATTCAGAGACTATCCACTTAAACCTGTACATCAGATGAGTGAAAATTGCTAAGTGCAAGATCAAGTCTCATCCCTTGCTTGAGAGGACCTTTCAACCTCTGAGTTCTAATTACTTGCTCAAGCAGAACTGCTTCTAAATATATCAAGAAAAGAGAAGACATGAAGAAAGAGAAGATAGTAGTTGCCGCTCTTTCCGTAGTAACCCAGCTGTTAGGGACATACTCAGGAAAAGCTAAAACTAGATTCCAAACCTTCATGAAGCTTAAACAAATATTATGAGTGAGAGAATGATTTTATAATGGCAAATTAGGATAAAACCAGAGATGTGGATGACTCCTTGCAGGATGTTGGACAGGGCCAAAGATCTCCTGCCAGCAGAGAAACTTTGAGGGGAGTCAGGGGCACAAAAAGCAACTGTGTCACAAACCCTGGGGCTTTTCAAAACGTGCTGGGTTTTGGAGCTTATGTTTTTGTGTTTTGGGGGCTTTGGAGACTATGCTTTTGCTTTTGGGGGCCTTTTGTCTTGGGGATTTTGGGTCTTATTGCTTTTTGGGGTTTTTTTGAGACTTGCTTTTGAGTCAGGGCTTTTGAGGTCTACTTCTTGCCCTGGCCATGGCCTGGTTTTTCCCCTTTTGCCCTGGCCCCAGCTTGCCTTTTGGCTCTCCTGCCCTCTTGCTCACCTTTGTGTCTGTCCTGCTTGCCTGCGTCCCTGACCAGCACCCTGTCTGCTCCATCTCTGCATCCCTGCCTGAGACCCCTGAGTCCAACCTGCACACTCCAGCCTGCCCACCACTCTGATCCCCCCATTCACCCTCCCAGAGCTCTGACCCACCTGCCCAATCCCCCTCACGCTGTGCCCAGTAGCTGCAGGTGCTGTCCACGGACAGGCAGTGAGCACAGCCCCCGCCTCCTGGACATCAATGGCACTCCCTGACCTCCAGTGGAAACACCCTCTCTCTCACTCTCCCCTCACTCCCATTCCTGTTCTATTTTCCTTTCTTCTTCTCTATCTCTTCTAGCCCTCTTTAGTAGGGTAACTCCTTTCTATTCTGTTTGTTTTTTTGGTTTTTTTTTTTTTTTTTCCATTACCAATAAACGGTTGTCAGGTACAATGTTTTTCTCGTTTGATTTAGTTTCATTCCTGACCATCCATTTTTAAGAGAACTCCTTGCATGCAATTGAACGCAACGATTTGTTAAGACAAAGAGAAATTAAGACACTCAAGTTTCTTTTCTAACTTTTCGTTATTTCATTAAGAACTTCAGGTACAGGTGTCAGTACTAGTCATATCATTGTGACTTTGAATGGGATATGGCCAGATAAATACCCAAAGGTGCTTGCCCACTGGTCAAAATACAACTGAAAAAATAGCAATGGTTGTGAGAGGAATTCAGACATTTGTACAAACAATTCAATTTCTTGTAATACTGACTTCACCCTGAAGATTTTCATTATTTAAATAAACCTTGTCAAGCATGGCATTTCATTATTACAACTCTTAATTACAAGTGAAACATCTATTTAAAGCTCTTGTGACTCTGTATTTATCATCAAAAAACTATCTCCAGTAATATGTAAATTACACTGCAAGCTCCCACTTGGCAAGACTTACATGAATTTAGAAATGCAGAAATTATCTAAAGAATGGCACCATTTAACAGATTAATTGTGTGGTAAAAAGTACCCATAATTTTGTGTTCTGTTATACTTCCTGGAAATGCGCTTATGGCTCAAAAGACTAAAAGTAAGATGACAAGAAAAAGTTTTCCTGACAATTTGAGGTTTTGTATGACTTACGGACAAATAAAGGCCTCAGCATAGTGATTGCTCAATTACCACTTTCTGCAATTCTAAATTTTTGAGTAAGGTGTGTAGGTACATTCACATAAAAAGTCTTCAGTCACTGCCTCTTCCCACTGATTTAAACAACCTTTATAAAAATAGTGATCCTCAAATTGTATAACTGGTTAGGGCAAATGAAACTAACGCAAGTTTTGAATGATATATTTAATTTTAATAAATGACACAAATTATTCATAATCTACAATATTTCTCAACATGTGTATGGTATGTTGTTCTAATATTTAACCTTTTATCTCTGAAAGTTACATATTTATTTTATTATAATTATACACAATACGATTTTTGAAGCACTGTATATAGTTAAAATATAAATTTTCCTGCCAGCCTATCACAGTATGTTAAGACCAGCCAAAGTTCTATACAAAGAACCTGCCTTCAGGTGAAAAATCAAACAAATAAAGAACACTCCTAGCTCTCCATTCAGAACATTCTTTCTCCGTTTATTCCTGAGTTTCTTTGTTATCTTTAAGTCTGATTATGCTTATGAGCTCATTAATCATAATTTTCTCCAGCCTTCTCACTAATGCTCAGAAAAAAGAACTCAAACAACTTACATTGTTGATCTACCTTCTTTGAATATGTTGTTTGCTCAGCAGAATTTAAGTCTCTCTTACCCCAGCCCCCAAACCTTTGATGTATAGAAAACCTTTAAAATAATAATAAATTTTAAAACTGCTGTATTACTTTTTTTTTTTTTTTCCTTGAAAAGGAGTAATGTTGATAGGAAAGCTAAACAGCTAGCTACTAGGAAATAAGAATTTCACAGAAGCAATTTCAGAATTCTAAGAATACTGATTAGTTTTCTGTATATAGCAGTTAATAGTGACTTGAAGACTTTGAAGAATTGCTTGATAAGGTAGCACAGGTGAGGAGTTTTGAAAATTGAATTCCATGAATATACACACTACTTAATTTTTGGATTTCTCCATCTTCCAGTTTTGACTCATTCTACTTTGTTGTCTCCAGGACGATGTGTAGTTTGTATGATTCTGGGGATATTTTATTACAGGAACAGTTCCCAAAAGGTGCTGCTTCCATCTTCTTTTCACAGTCCTCCAACACTATTTCATTATGTGTTCAAGACATACCCTCAATTTCATGAAAACATCACTCAGTAGGACTATGAGAGCTTCACATTATTTAAATACTCCCAAAAGAACAATCCACAAAAGTAGCAATTAAGACACAGAAAGTCAAGAGGTCAGTATGGGACCCAGGAAAAATACTGTGGTGAAAATAGTCCACTCTAGGAGATGTGTCCACATGAGAAACATGGAGATTTTCAGTGTTCACAACTTAACAAACAGATCATGAACTCTTTGAACCTGAAGGATTTATCAAACCTCTAGCACATAAACCAGATTCTGGACCCAAGCTGAATGTTGAAACATATATGGTGATCATTTTACTGTAGAGGTGAGACTAATCCTTACCACATACCAATCTAAACTATCGAAATAGGAATGACTATATGGGTAAGATTTTGATTCCCTTTATTGCACATTACTAATCTTTGGGCTACTGCCCACTCTGTAAATAAAAAAAACCAAACAGCCAGAAAGATCATCTAAATCATATGAAAGCTACACTACAGCTATGTTTAATTTATTATTACAACTGCAAAGTGGGTTCTTGTTTTTGAGAGGAGACATAATTTAGATGATTATTTTAAGAGTTCATCAGTCATTGTGGGCAGAGATATAATTCTTAATTGCAATCTGGAAAGAAATAAAATATAAATAAATTATGTTGCATCTTACAAAAGTCTTACATTACCAGTTAACCTAATGAAATACAGCTTTCCTCAAGCAATGTTTTTATTTAACTTTGTTACCAAAATACAAAAACTGAAAACCAACTGCTCCATTTCTCTTTATTGACCTAAAAACTAGGATGTAAGTACACACATCCACATAACAGGGATGAATCTACATACAAATTTGTTTACCATTTATTTACTTTCTAATTTGTTACTAAGGCAAATATTTTCACCAAGAAAATACCAATTATTTTTAAACATTCAAAAGTAGTTTTGTCAAATTTGTATTTAAAATCCATATAAAACAGAGAATACTTTTTTTTTTTTTTAATTGCTCTGTAGATGAGCTTCCCCTTGCTTGCTTGATAACCTGAATGTCTTAGTAGCTATCTTTGAGACAATCAGCCTGGGTCCTATTATCACTTAATAGATACAGGCACTTTCTGGCACACTACATCTGACCCATTATATTCCATACCCCTGCACATGTATTTTTTATATACGTGTGAGGAGTTAAGTTTAATGGTGGCTCTTACACTGAAGATTTAAAAATTTATTTATCCAGGTAGCACCTACAGATAAGAAGTTCTTCCAATTTAGACAAACTCTCAGTACACTTTTGTACCTGAATTGATTTGTCCTGCTTAGAAATAGAACTCTATGGTTCTGTGTCCTAGTTATATAACCCCCAGGTCCTGGATTACAAAAATTTTGGTGCTTCTTTTTTTTATGTGCTTATTCAAATCTAGTCATACTAGCTCTAAGACCTGCAGTGCACTGGACAGATCTCAGAGGATATTAGTACTAAAGAAGGCCCAGAAACTTCCAAGAAAATTCAACAGGGAAATACACACGTCATATTGTTTACTGTTATGTACTACTTTTGGCTGAGGACAAATCAAAAGTCTAAGAAAAATGCAACTTTACTTCTTATTCCTTTGCTAACACATATTTCTGGAACTGTAAAATAGAGATTTGTTAATTTCTGACATTGAAATGGGACCAAAGTATTGCTCTATCCTAGGAATAAGCCTGAACCTGGAAGGGAAAGTGGAATTGGAAAAAAAGAAGTTCTGTACTGAGAAATTAATTACAGCAATAAAGATTCAAAGCCAATAGATTGTCTACTAAAAATTAGCACTGTATCTTTATCAGCAAGTCTGATAATATAGCCGCACCTTCAAGCACTGATTACAGCACAGTTGCATATACAGCACCCTGAGGAGCCTGTATGCTCACACACCTGAGAAGGCCCTATGGATCAGTACATCTGGTGACAATCTCTAGGCAGTAATATACGTCACATTCTATTTTGACCCCAAATCCAAAATTCTAATTTTCAGTACCTTCAGTTCTGCTATTTCAGTACTTTGATTATGACAATTATGTTTCCCTAGTCTCTAGGCATTTCTAGCCCAAGAACTGTAGATGAAGGTTTCTAAAAAGTCTTTCTATGGAGTCTCCTAAGGGTGCAGTAAAAGCCTATATGAGGCACATAAACACAGTTCAACCACAGTTCAATCCACTTCAATGGAATTACTGACTTCATCCCTGTACTCCCCTGCCCTGGTCACCAGCTTCCTCTTTCTCACCCCAAGACGGAAAGTATCATGACTGGGCAGAAGTCTTAATGCTGGGGCATCTGGTCCTGGATGCAGTCTCTGCTCAGAAAAAAACACTCGATAATGACTTCTTAAATTGCTGTTTCACACTGACTGGCTTCTAGGAAAGGGATAATAACATATTGAGTATTAAGGAAAAGAAAATGAACACTAATGGATGAAGGTAAGAGAAACAGACAAGAATCATTGCTGACTTAGACTCCTGGCTGACACTGCTCACCTGCTGATTGGTGGGTAGAGTACAAAGGTGGGTATTGCTACCTTCATCTCCCCATGCCTCTTAGACAGACAAAAGCTGCATGGAATGGACTCCGGTGGAGTCTAAATCTATACAATCTGTTTCAAATAGAAAGAAATCCTTGAAGCTTACAGAAAAAATTTACTAAATTTAGAAGAAGCAAAGTTCAAAAATTCAGTGTGCATAGCTCTCCTGGTCTCTAAGGGACACAGAGTTAAAAAAAAATAGGAGAGGAGAGAGATAGAAAAAGAAACCAAGAAAAAGTAATTGACCTGAACAGGAGACAGTATGAGCAGAGAGAATGAAGATAAGGTCCTTGAAGATACTAACTACTTCAAGCTTAGAAAAGATATAAAGAAAGGCTGACTTTAAAGCAGACTCAGTGCAGAAACTAAGCAATACTATAAACATGAGTAAGAGTGAGGCACTATGAGCTCACTGACATGTATAAGGTCAGCTCATTCATTTACATTACATCAGGTAAGGAAAAAGCAAAAACAAACCAACAAAACCAAAGCCAAAATAGAAAACAAAAAAATCAAAACCACACCCAATCCACCAACCAATCAACACCCCCCAAAAAAAACCGAAACCAAAAAACGAAACAAAAAATAGCAACTATGAAACGAAACAAAAAAACCCCCACAATCAAAAAAGCATCCCAAAATTCTCACTAGTTATGTGGGGAAAAAGAAATGGTATGTAATTGACCAAGAAATCAACACCTATGAACAATCATCTAATTAAAACCTTGATTAAAAATTTAATAGGATGAAAAGACTCTTCTAGCAGATCTTAAGAAATATATAATAATCATTATGGTAATATTTATGGCATGCTTCTTTTGTGGTTTGATTAACAGTGGCGAATTCTGGACTGAAGTTCTTGAGGAGAATGAGCAACCAATCACCAAAAGTCTTCCACAGGGCTCAGTCCTATGGCCAGTCCTGTTCAATAGATTTTTGAATTGCATGGATGCAGGAGGTGAATGCACCTTTAGAAAATTTTCTGACAGTACTAAACTGGGTGGTTCCATTGACTCCCTTGAGCGATGATAGGAATAATCAGGGATTATTATGATAATAATTATGACTATATAATTATTATAATAATCAAGGATTATTGACAGCAGGCTCAATGGGAGCCAGCAGTGTTCCCTTGCAACCAGGAAGGCAAGCCCCTTTCTGGGCTGCATCAAACACAACTTCTCCAGCCAATAAAAAGTGGCAATTATTCCAATGTATTCTGCATAGGTAAAGCCTAACCCTGAGTACTGTGTGCAGTTCTGGGCCCCACATAAGACTGACCTGAAGGTCCTTGAATGAACAGAACTGAAGATAACAAAGCTGCTGAAAGGGCTGGAAGGCATGTCCTGTGATGAGTGGCTGAGGATGCTGGATTTGTCTAGTTTGGAGAAAAGGAGGATGACAGGTGACCTCAAGTTATGTGTTTACAATATAATTCTATGCAATTTTTATTTAGAGATAAAAACATTTTTCACTTGTTGATTTCGGTCGTTAAAGGTTTTGTTTTTATTTCTGCCATATGTTATTACAATATTTCTTCAGTGCATCTTCTGCTGTTGCGTAATATTGTGCCACCAATTAAATAACCGTGCTAGAGAATTTTTCTCTTGAAAAGCAGAAAAACTTCAGTGTTGTGTCAGCATAAGAAATAAACTCCTGAACACCACAGCAGCCAAACCTGACGTCTTTTTCTTAATCCAGTAAGATGGTAAAACATAAGGTTAAAGTGCAATGTTCTTATACACTACATGTAAAAACTTTGTTTTAATTTTCTCTTATGTGGCCATTGCCTAACTAAAGATACTAAATATTAGCAGTTCTCACCAGAAGACACAGAAGTATCTTCACTGTAGATATCTTTCACTTGACAAAGAAAGGCTTTCGGTTATTCACTGTAAAAGTCCACAGCTCTTCCTTCCCAGCAGGCACTCTACTCTCACTCTACTCTCTTACAGTATAATGTTATGGTTGATGACACATACAAATGGCAAGTATCTTAGCCTGTTATTTTACTATGCAGTCCTAATGAAAAAGGAAAAAAAAAAAAAAAAAAAAGGTAGCAGAGTTAGAGTTCATTAAAAACAGCAAAAGTGATTTTTTTTAATACTTGTTCTTTTCCAGAAAAAAAAAAATCAGGCTCATTTTTGAAAATTTAATTATGCATGGGGGGTACTTTATTAAAAGATCTTTTAGTAAATTATCAGATACTATTCAGCTATTCACTATACATTCAGGGAAAAATCATTGCCTTGCAGTTTTTTTAATGAATTAGCTATACTAAAGAATCTGTAACTGCTTATCCATTTACAGATGCCAAAAGCCCACAGTAATTGTTTCAGCTGTGATTTGGAGTGACCTATCAAGGTCAGGGTGCAGCCTTCCTGGAGTTTTTCTATTCCTTTTGTTGGACATCAGGAGTTCAGATCCCTCATTTAGGAAGACTGTTTACAAACAACCAGAAATAGATATTAAAAATATACTCACATTCACTACCTAACTATTTGAATTTTGAAATTTATTCCAAAAAATTAAATTATTTGAAATTTGAAATTTATTCCAAACAGGAAAAAATTTCAAACCAAATAGTTTTGATGCAGAAGATATATTAAGACTTGTTTTGAGATTTTTCTTGAAATTACAACCATAGAATCCACAGAATGGTTTGGGGTGAAAGGGAGCTTTAAAGATCATTAGTCCAGCTGTCATGGGTAAGGACAACTTTCACTAGATCAGGTTGCTCAAAGCCCCACTCAGCCTGGTATTGGAACTTTCCAACACTAGGGCATCCAGCCCTGCAAAACGTGCTCTGGTGTCTCACCAACTTGAGCAAAAAAAAAGTTTCTTCCTTATTTTCAATCTAAATCCTCCCTTTTTCACTTTAAAACCAATGATTCCAGTCTTGTCAATACAGGCCCTATTAAAAAGCCTGTCCTTTCTTTCTTATAAGCCCCACTTGAGTATTGAATAAACCCAGTAATATAATCCCAGAACCTTCTCCTGACTGAACAATCCCAACTCCCTCAGCCTTTCTTCCTAGGAGAGATATTCCAGCTTTTTGGTCACAAATGTTGCATCAGGAAACACATTGCCAGCAGGTTGAGGGAGGTGATCCTGCCCCTCTGCTCAGGCCTGGAAAGACCACATCTGGAGTTTTGAGTCCAGTTCGGTGCTCCCTAATGCAAGAGAGACATTGAGCTCCTGGAGCAGATTCAGGGGAGGGCAACAAAGGCAATTGAGGGACTGGAGCATCTCTCTTACAAGGAAAGGCTGAGGAAGCTGGGCTGTTCAGTCTGAGATGACTGAGAGGGGACCTCATCATTGTCTATCAATATCTGAAGTGAGGGTTCCAAGAAGATGGAGCCAGGCTGTTCTCAGTGCCAAGCAATAAGACAAGAAGCAATGGACAGAAATGGATGCACAGGAAGTTCCACCTTCTTTGCTTTGTGGGTGACTGCACACTCTAACAGATTACCCAGAGAGGTTGTAGACAGCTTCATTGGAGATACTCCAGAACCATCAGGATGCAGTTCTCTGACATGCTTTAGGATTACTGTCCTTGGGCAGGGAGGTTGGGCCAGGTGACTCACAGTGGTCACTCTCAGCCTGACCCATCCTCGGGCTCTGTGATTCTCTGCTCTGCTGCTCTATCACATCCATTTCTTTCTTACGCTGTGAACCCCAGAGCTGGATGCAGTACTTCAGGTGGGTTGTCACCAGAGGATAGAAGGGCAGAATCATCTCCCTAGACCCATTGTCCATGATGGTTCTTTATGCAACCAGAGATGTAATCAGATTTTTGGTTTACAAGCACACATTGCCAGAAAAATTGTCCATTTTTAAAATCAACTAGTATTCCCACGTCATTCTCTTTAGGGCTCCTCTCAATCCATTCATCCTCCTGTCTGTACTGATATTGAGGATATTACTGTCCTAACCCATGTCTAGTGTATTCCATAACTGATGGTAACTTCCATTCCAATGTGTCCTACTGAAATTAATGAATTTGCATGTGGGAAATACAAAGTTTGAACCAAAAGACATGGTGCATATGAAATAGAAAAATACAAAGTAATGATCTCTGGTCATAGTGGGTTTAAAAAATGAAAATATAGATGAACTACAGCAATTGAAATAGCTATGCCAGCAAAACAGACATGCAAGGTTAGTCCTTGGACAACTCATTTAACAGTTTCATATAGAAAAACTTGAAGATGTTAGCTTCTGGATACTTAAATCTAGTACATTTCATTGTTACTCCCACTGTCAACATTAATGAGAACTCTTCAAGTATATTGAAGATAAATAGATCTTTAAAGGATTTCATTTATTTTTTAAAGGATCACTTAAATCCAAATTAACATTAAAAGGAAAGGAGTGCTGAAGTAGAATTGCATTAAAATTACATTAATTCTCTTTCGAATGACTGCCATGAAAGTATAAATAATGTATTGAAGACGAGAGAAAGAGAAGTGAAAAAGGAAAAAGAATATTTGCAATCAAATAAGAAAGTTTTACTTAAAGTTTATTAGAAAGTATTTTCAATTTGATTATTATAATCAAGTTTATTTTAAATGTGTGTATTATTCATCTTTGAAAATCAATTAAAATTTTCCTTTAATTCAAATATTTATGGTGAATAATTTTGTACATAGTAGAGCATGAATTTCTTTACTCCTTATATAATGTACTTTAAAATACAATATATTTATAGCTTACTCTGCATAACTATTTCTTGTTGGCTCTTATAGAGTCTGATACTCACCCAGTCACTGGGTCACTTTCTCTCCCCAACATGAAAGGAGAAGAAAATAAGAGGAAAAAGTTTGTGGGTCAAGATAATGACAGGGAGGTCACATACTGGTTGTCACTATGAACAGAGTACAGTTGAAGCAAGGAGAATTCATTTCCCCCCTGAAATTTAAATTTTTTGATAATGAGAGACAAAGGAAGTACTAAAATCTCCTTTCTTGCATCTCTCTCATTTTTCTAGGCTCAATTTCATTTCTCCAAACCCTGCTCCTATGCCTCCTTACCCTATCCCCAAAGGAATATACATCTCTCTCTCTCTAAATATATATATATATACACACCAGAATTGGTCATTGTAATAGAACCATCTTTTCTCCTTAGTTTCTTTTATTAAAAGAAATTTGAAGAATATATGCTTCAAATTATTTAAAACATATATGTATTATTTAGGATATAATTTGCAATATCTTTTTCCAGGAGCTCCAGGATGATATTCTTCCAAATCTTGCAGGTGAGATTTTTATTCTCTATAGTGAAGTTTTGGCCACCTAATCTATGCCCAAATGATAGACATTTTGTGAAATGTTACAATGAAGAATAAATATCTAATTTCCAAAAAGTCAATGCTAGGAAGTAGATGTTATCTTCCAGTTGTCCAAAGGATTTTAGAAAAATGTATCTAAAATAATATAATCAATTTTATTTACAATGTTAAAAATTTTATCTAACATTTTTTATTTGCTTGACAGCATTTCTAACACAAAAAAATTAAACACTCTGGGTTGGCTTTGCCAGCTGGTAGAACTAGAATGATTTATACCATCTGAAGATAGGATCTCACATTTTTGAAAAATATGTAACTAAATGTGATGTAGTACAATACGTTTTCTTACATGACAGCATGTCTCAAGTGTCAGTACATGATTTATAAAGGAAAATTTTAAAATGCTATATAAAGCAAGAAAATAAAATAAAAGAGACAGCATGTATGGAAAATTCTATATAAAAGCTTGACTAGCAGCTATTTCTAACTTGAAATAATCTGTAATGCTGATTTCTTTTTAGTATTACAAAGTGTATCAGAAGCAATATGACTGTGTTTAGCCATCAAAAAGACAGTCTTTTGACATGTCTGAACACTTTACTACACAATTCCCTGTCATGCTATCTTTTGCCACAAAAGTTCCTCTGTATTCAGGTTCCAAATTTTGCTATTAAGTAGAGGGGGGATAGAGAGATAGAAGAAGGGTATTTTTAATGGTTCTTAATATTTCTCTTCTATTGCTGTTTCACACTGTCTTTCACAGAACTTTCAAAGTCCTGCTGAAGGTTTTCCTGTAACATCTGTGAAGAAAAGTTAATCAAAACAAATTCAAAGTTTCGTGATCACCGTTTTTTTTTTTTTAAATACCAACACTTGGTATATATGGAAAAGGCTTTTACACATCCTTTGAAAAGTCAACTCTTTGGTTGCTATAATTTTTGTCAATGAACTACCACTGATAAGGGCTGCTGCAGTGACTTTGAACACAAATAGAAGTTTTGTGAACTTTTTATTGTCAATACCATGACATGGATGACATCTCTAAGACCTTTATCAAAATTTTTTCACAAGTGTTCCTGCTCACTATATGAAGAGTTTCTCACTAAGCACAAAGAGCTAGCAATAATAATAGTGGGTCAGTATTGTTTGTCTTTTCAACATTCAATATCTACAGTCAAATGTCTTTAATTTAAAATAATTAAACAAAGATTTAAATGTTAAGCAATTCCTTTAACAATGTATGATCACCCCAACATCTTTTTCAGTGGAACTTCTCTATTATACTTAATCAGGTTATCAAAGTCTGAGGTTTGCTTGTCATGGATTATTCCTAAGCAGATGTGTAGGACAAAACAAAAGTAACTGGAAATGTATTGAGTTCCACTGTCAGTGTTGTACAAGTCCTCGTATTTATCAAGGGTTGCATCAAGTTTGTACACAGATACGAGCAATAAGTGTTCTTCAGACATGAGAACGAAATTCATCTGGCGTCCATACAGTCCATGGAGGTGCTCCTGAAGAACAGGCTTACCACCTACTTATTGGGAAAGTCTACAGGCCATGTTTTTCTCTGGACAGTACTCAGGGTTTGTCTTTGAATTGACTGGCATGCATGAAAAATCAAACAAATGGGTAATACTATTGAAGAGTTCACAAATGCTTAATTTAACTCCATGTCTGATCTTGTGTAAGTTTTAATGTAACCTAAGAATTCAACTACATTGTTCTCACAGCCAGGAGGGCATCACAAGTGCCAGTAAACTTACAGTAATTTCACGAATACAAGCCGCATAATTTTGACTAAAATTTTGGTCTGAACCCAAAGTGCGGCTTATAATCGGGTGCGGCTTATATATGGACAAAGAACAAAAAGTTGCTGTTTCAGTTTGGAGGACAAGTGTCTGCTGAGAAAGGCAGGAGCTTCTCTTTGAAACGGAGAATGTAAATCCCCTCCCTCCAAATTATTATAATTTTTGAAATCAAGGGGCTTTCAGGCAAAAATATGGGAATTAGGAATAACAGTTCTTTACTAGGGAAATTAAAATAGAAATACAATGCTAAGAATGCAAAGAAAAAAAAATGCAAAGAAACAAACCCCAAGCCCTGACAAAGTCAGAG
>PYHW01010678.1:5989786-6029647 GCA_013186435.1 Turdus rufiventris
GTTTATTATGCCTTAGGAACTCTTAGATGATTCCAATGATTTGAAGTTCAAGATATACACGTCTTAAAATCAGTGTGTGAGGCAGGGGCCAAATTTACTTATGCAAAAAAATGTATTGAATCTTAGAGCTACTAAAGCTTATAGTAACCTGCCAGGCTTCCAGCTGTTGCTCCAGAAAAATATAGGTTGTCCATAAGTCCTTTGTATTAACTTCCAGCAGCTATTTTTAAGTCTTCTTAAATAAAACTAGGTACCTCTCTATAACAGACTGAAGAGCTCTTTAGATGTGGAATCTGCCATTTTATCTAGCAGAGAACCAGGATTTAATTCTGTCGCCTAAATGGAGCTCATTAGCAGTGTCTGAAATGTCCCAGGTTATCTTAGCCTATCTCCAGTGGTTACCTTGGAAGAGCACATATCTTCTTTCTGTCCGATGTAGTGCCCAACAGCCTCATGCTTGCTTCTGCCATGTCAGTACAACACAAGCACACAATTATCTAAAATTTCACCCCAGATCAGTATGTTCAGTGTTGTCAAAGGAATTACTCAAATCAAATGAGGCTTTCAGTCACCCAGAGGTGGGCATCCATTTCCATGCATTCCCTAGGATATCCAGGAATAGTATTGAATGGAGACCTGCACTGTTTTGGCCTGGCTAATGGAAGCCAAACCTTTCAGCAAGAAAAATAATTCCAGGTATATGAAGTTTTGGCAAACAAGAAGGTAACTGAAGGTGCTTTGTAGAAAGGTGCCCATAGGCTCCCTTGAGGGTGTCACCTAATTCTCCACTGAGTAATAGTTGGATAAATTCCTCTTTCACAAGATTACATCTTCATTTAGAAGTTTTAATCTGGAGCTGCTTTCTTATTTGATCAGATAATGTGCCGATTAGACCATAATAATGAAGTAAATTTTAAAATAAAATTATAGCTATCAGTTCAGATATTAAATTGCCATACTGTGATCAATAAACTAAGTCGTAAAAAGAATATTAGAACTGCAGTCTTTAGACCTCTAGTAGGGAAGATACTCTGATTTTAAATAAGTCTGATAAGTCTGATTTTAAATACAGCAAAACTTAGAACACACACTGGAAGAATAGCATAAAGATACTTTTTCCCTTAAAAATGTATTCAAAAAAATAAAATTTTAACACTTTTCTACCAATTTAAAAATTATCCACAGTTAACCATTGAAGACAGTATGTCAGTTTATTAGTGTTTGAATGATAATACAGTGATAACTGAGTGGTCATTGAAGAGGATGCACTAATTATAATTTAACCAATTTAGTGTGATTTTGAGGGTACACAGTAGCTTTACTAGTACTTCAGGCTAAACACATATTTTGAAAGTAAATTCTCCCTTTTCCTCTTTAACACTCCCATGTAACACTTGCTGCATCATTCTTTTTTGACATTGAAACAGACAATAATTTAAAGCATATCAATAGCATCTAAGAGAATGTGCTGCTCCTGAAAAAAATTTAATTATAAAATATTGTCTTGTTCTCTGCTTTCATTATATTAATGATTCAGCAGCTACCTCCATTATCACTCTCTAAGTTCCAGTTATAACAGAGCAGCATGCTTTTTATTATATTACGTGCATACAGGCTCTTTTTTGGTTCTTAACTCTGTAAAAGAACTGTGAGTGATTGCAGATGTGAAAAAAAAAGAAAAGAAAGAATACTTGCTTTTTAGAATACTTTCAGGATTTAATGCATAGTAAGTAATTCAGATTCTCTGTGTATCATTAAAAAGTACAAAAAAGAAAAACATTATTGTACTGTATTTACAGCATAGTGATGTTTTCTATAGCTCACGTATTTATCCTGTGTATTCGGATGTTGACACTACAAGTGCAGCTTGGTGAATCTGTTTTGATTTCACTGCTGACCTATCTGACAAGCATTCACATCAGACAAAAATTCAAGCTGCATGAAACTTCTTTGCTCCTGCCATGCGTTTTGAAGCTATAGTACAAGTAAACAAGCATACACATAAAGCCGGAAATAATGAAGTTTATTATTTCCTTATGCAATTAGGTGATCTCTATGTAGTAAAGCATGAGCAAAATGGAAAGCTTGGGTTATTTTGCAACTACATTCTTAAAAATGCAATAAAAATATTACACGGTGTCTTATTTTTAAACCCATGTAGACTTACATGCCATGCATGTTAGGATGTTGGTAGCATGGCGTCTGAAAATGGAAGGGAGATGAATTCAGATAGATGGGGAAGAGTTAGAAAGAGTTAGAAACTTTTGGTTCAACTTGAAAAGTTAGTCTTGCCTCAATTACAGCACAGGATGGCAGATCCCAGGGGACACAGTCCCAGCATGGCCAACAGAGCCATGGGGATTGGGACAGGCTGACAGGCCAATATAAGGGCTCATGGGCATTTCAGTGTGCTCTGTAGTGCCAGCAGAACCTCAGTACTGGACTTCATCTGAACTGTCTGGTCTGAACACTTTTCAATTAACAGTGCTTGTTCCTTTCAAAGCAATCCTGAAGACTCATGCTATCTCATATTATATGTGCATTAATATGTGTTGGATGTGCAAGTTCTTGACCAGCTCTTGCCAGTCTTTGTCCAAAGCAAGACTAACAATAATACATTCTTCATCATTAACCCCAGTCTAGTTGACCTTATCACACAAACACTACTGGTGACAGCTAAGCACCTTCTTTGGCAATTCCCTGTGCCCCTTCATCCTCTCTAGTCATAGGACTCTGTCTGACCTTGTCTTTGAGGTGCAAACCTTTCACAGCACCAGGAGAAGTGAAGGAAATGGTGGTACAGCAGAAACATTCATGATATAAAAAACATTAAAGCCATTCTCCACTCCCTCTTCAAATCAGGTTAGGATGGTAAACTAAGATGCGTACTTAGTTTCAGTTGTCCTCAAGATAAGTTAATTTGAATAAGGTACCAGTCATGAGTAGTTAGGCTCAACTCCTCTTTTTGTTTTCCTGAATACTTAAGTGAACACCTGTAGTATTACTCATTTATTGCAGACATCAAAATTCATAGAAATTAAAATGAAGCAGTAGCTGCTATTTATACACACTTTATTTAAACATTTTTAAACTGTTTATACAAGGTTTATTTAAACACTCTTAGAGTGTTGTGCATTTTTATTACTTTTCTACATAACCTTTTCATTACTAGTTAACCATGTTTTATATAGCATCAAAAATTAATACTAAATCATTGAAAATTTCAGTAGTAATTAAAATCAACACTATTAGTTTATTCAGAGAAAATAAAATAAATCCTTTGGATTGCAAAAAACCCCCATACAAATCAACAAAGAATCAACAAAAAAAGAAGATTTCAAAAGCTTTTAATTCTTAGTCTCAAATTCAGAATATAAATCCCAAACCCAGAACTGCTGTCTTTCTTATTGAAGAAAACTGCTTCTTGGTTTCCTGTTTTGCCTCTCAGAAACACAATATTTTTGTTGTTGTTTTTCTATTTTGTTTTTTATGTCTCTTTGCTGAGTAAATCAGTTTTATGACATTGTAGTCACAATAAAAATAAGTGTCAGTATTCATTTTCTTCCTGGAAAGGATGGTTTACTCATTATTCAAGATAAATAAAGACATTTGTGTAAAATTAATGCAACTTTCCCTGGAAAAACTGCACTTCAGAATTTAATTTTCTGTTATATTTTCCATTAAAAAAATACATCTTAGGCTGTGAATATTTCCACTGACATTCCTGTGGCTCCAGCATTTTCCTTCTATAAGCAAGGTAACTGTGGTTTAAATTTAACATAGCTTTTACAATTGTGCACTTATATTTTTATCTTTGATGCCACATTAATGGGTAACAATGTAGTTCCTTGTACTGAAGAGGTTGGTGTAAATTATCCATACCTAGCACCTATAGGGCAGAACTTTTCTACTAAAAGGTTAAAGCAAGACAAAGCCCTCAAAAATTTTTGTTTTCCATTGTCCCATTGAGACAGCAGTAATAGTTGCAGAGTAAAGCCTCATTATTGGGAAATATTAAGCTATGTCATAGCATATCATGATCCACATTTTCAAAATAAATAAGTTGCCCAGAGCATGCAGAAAGATATTGTCTGAGCTCAACTTTAGAAATAAAGTCTTTCAACAATTCTATGAAAAGCAAGTCATGAAAATTGATTATTCTAAAAACAAAGCTGTTTTGCTTCTCTACTTTAGACAATTTTAGCTTTTAAAACTTCCCCATTTCAACAAAAGGTCCAAAATAGTATTTGGGAAAAGTTTGCTTCAATATATGTAAACGGAAACTGGCATCTCCCTTCCCACTATAATTAGTATACACTGTGTTCTGCGTTTTCATTACTTCTTTGGCCCATAGTCTGTTTTGTTTTTCCTTTTTAATGGAAGCCTCGTGCATATGTGTCCATGCTTATACACTTGCATAGCATGCCTAGGGTGTACACGTGTGTATGCTTCAGCTGAGTAGATGTGTGTGCGATTGGATGTGGGCTGAACCCGATGTAACCAATTTTAAAATCTTCCATTAGCCTTTGATACACTTTGGCTGCATTTTTTCATAAAGTACAAACAAAATTTAACATCTATTTGAGCCCATCTTGCTGAGAGCCAGTCCCACCACTGCTGACAGTAATTGTTTGTTTGTGACCTTGCTTTTTGATTATGCTGAAATCATATTAAGGAGGAATCTTCAGGCAACCATTCTGGTCTGTTCACTTGAATGCAATTTATTTAGAAGTTTCCTGCATGCTTTGTCCATCATTTAATCTCTGTTTCTAAGGGAATTAATCTTGAGTTTCTTAGCTTCTAAATGATTAAAGTAAACACAAGCAAGAAAGGAGAGAAGAAAGAACCATAGGAATCTTTCTTCCCTTTTATTCTTTAGGGAAAGGTACATTCAGTGCAATGAATAAAACTATCTTTCATGTGGAAATACTGCTTTACCAGCAATGCAAAGTATTTTATTTCTGAAGATGAGTAAGCTAATGCTCATTAAGATGAAATATAATGAATTGTGAGGGTTTTTTAAAGTCCTAGAATTTTTAAAGACATCTGGGACTTGGAATATGATGAAAAATAAAGTACAACACCAAATGAGAAATTTTCATTACCAGAACAAAAAAAACAAGGGAATGCTTAAAATTAGTTTATAGGTTGAGGTACTGGAAGAGTACAGTAATTTCACAATTACAAGACGCACCATTTTGACCAAAGTTTTGGTCCGAACCCAAAGTGTGGCTTGTAATCCAGAGTGCCTAATCTGTGGAAAAAAATTCTGAAATTTGCCAACCAGAAATGCAAGCCGGCAGCAGCCCTGAGCCAAGCCCACATGGGGCAGCGCTGGGCCAGGGAGAGCGAACACAGCGGGGTCCGGGCTGGCAGCCCCGGGCTGGAGGAGCAGACGCGGCTGGGGCTGGGCGGAGCGAACACGGCAGTGGCAGGACTGGCAGTGCTGGACTAGGGCCAGCTCACCCAGTGCCGGCTGTGCAGGTGGGGCAAGTGAGCCCGGCAGCGGTGGCCGGCCCTGAGCAGCCCCGCCGAGCAGCAGCACTGAGCTGGCTCACTCGGCCCCGACAGCAGCCCTCTAGGCAGCCCCGAGCGGGCCAAGCCCGCATGGCCCTGAGTCGAGCCAGTAAAACCCTGCAATCCCGCGTTTCTGCTACTATTTGGCAACTTTATGAAAGTTGCACGGGGATCGTCGCTGTGAACGAAAGTGCGGCTAATAATCCACTGCGGCTTATTTATGGACAAAGAACAAAATGTTGCTGACACCCGGACATGCGGCTTATAATCAGTGCGGCTTGTAATCGTGAAATTACTGTACCCCCACTTCCCAAATGCAAAAGTGATATTGATAAGTACAGTAATTTCACAATTATAAGCTGCACCTGATTATAAGCCGCACTTCCAGGTGTCGACAACTTTTTGTTCTTTGTCCATATATAAGCTGCACCAGATTATAAATCACGCTTTCGTTCGCAGCGAGGATCCGCGTGCAACTTTCATAAAGTTGCCAGTTAGTAACAGAATCACAGGATCGTGGGGTTTACTGGCTAGGCTCTGGGCCGAGCAGGCTCTACTTGGCACTGTTCTGCTGCCGCTGGGGCCGGGCAGGTGCCACTCTGAGCTGCCCTGCCACCAGCGCCATACGGGCTCGGTTTGGGGCTGCCCCAGCACTGCCAGGGCTGGGTGGGCTCCAGCTCGGCTCAGAGCTGCACCAGGCGCGCAGTTCCGGGTTGGCAAATTTCTGAACTTCGTTCATATATTGGCTGCTCTAGGGTGTAAGCCTCACTTCTGGGTTCGGACCAAAATTTTAGTCAAAATGGTGGGCCTTATAATCGTGAAATTACTGTAGCATAATTAAGGCTAAGATACATTCTGTAGAAAACTGGTCTGAATGAAGTAGCAGGAAATTTTAAAAATGAGAAAAAAAAAACAGGAAAAAAACCAAACTGGTGACATGCAGCTACACTAGCCTTGCCTCCACTGGTCTGCTGAATTCAGCAAGCCCCAAAAAAAACTGATGCACATTTACAGTCTATTTTATGAATTTGTATGTCTTTTTCTCATGAAATACATGATTATTGAGAAAACTTATTGTCAGACTTGAAATGGAAATATGCAAATGTGCCTATGGGACTTTTGAACACTGTTTTACAAAGAGGCACTTCCACAAAGAGATCTCATATAGCAGAATTTCCTATTTATATTACAACAGAATGCTTTGTTTGTTTGTTATAAAGGGCCAATTACTCTTCCTCACATTTTGCAGCATTTATTTTTACTTCATGTTCATTATCCTGCTCTTCAAGGTGAATTCAGTCTTTCTAGCCAGTGGTCTGATTTTCATTGGTACTTTAGATTTTCTTCAACTTTCTGTAAATGTGTTGATTTGGCACAGCCGAGTTTTTGGTAATGGAGGGGAATCCATGGGGGATGCAGAGATCCACCCACAGCCCATGGAAAAGCTGTCCGTGCTGAAGCATCTGGATGCCTGGAGGAGGCTGTGATCCAGTGGGAGACCCATGGAGAGAGTGGGTTCTTCTTCCAGGTGGAGCAGCCTGTCCTTGGAAAACTGCACCCCATGGAAAAGGGACCCACACCACAGCAGTTTTGGGAGGACTGTATGCCTGTGAGAGGGACTCACATTGCAACAGTTTTGGGAGCACTCCTGCTCAAGAGTTAGGAGCCATACTGGAGAATTTCATGGAGAATTGTTTCCCATGGGAGGGACCCCATGGTCTCACAGGGGAAGGACTCCTCTCCCAGAGCAGCAGAAGAAAATCCTCAGGTGATGAACTGACCAAACCACCATGCTCTCTCTCCCTGTGCTGTCGATGGAAAGGAGGGAGGGGTTGGGGGAAGAAAATGTGTTTTAAGACTTATTTTGCTTCTCATTATCCTCCTCTGATTCAGTAATAACTGAAACTTTAAGATGGGCCTCTTTTGCCCTTGAAGTGTTATTTTTTTTTTTCACCTGGTCCTTATCTCAACTCATGAGCCCTTCATTAATGTGTTTAATGCTGTGGGAGGAGAGGATGAGAAAGTGGCTTTCATGGGTGCCTGGCTTTGGGCCAGTGTCAAACTATGACAAGTAAATTTCCTTCACACATTCTTTCACCCACAAATTTATGAAATTATTAAACAGAATCAGTCTTGGGGCTTATCTTACTTCTAATATTAATGTTAACTCTAATATTCTGAACACTTCTAATAGCCTGAGTCTGAAGCATACTCTCCATCTCAAAAACTGCTTGGCATCACATAACTCTTACTCCAATTCTCGACTTCTCCCAGATAGCTAATATGATATCCTGTGTTTTACTACATAAAATGATTTAATAAATCCAGGTCAGCAACTTTTCTGTGTTCCCATTTTCTCTAAAATTTCTTATCAAGAAAGCCATCAAACTTACCGTTATATACTTGTAGTAAATCCAAGCGCATTGGTAATGTTTCCTCTTTGTAGTACAGACATTATGGAAGACTTGGTCATACACTGGTTTTGAATTGCAGAAATGGACGTTGCAGCCTGGAACAGAAGAAAATTGGTTTGACTGTAGAGTAAGACCTTGATCAATTAAGGAAGTGATTTAATTAATTATAATAGTACATGCTAAAGAAAATACTGAAAAGGCAATACAATCTAACATATATGCTTTTATTAAAATACTAGATAAACTTTTTGTGAAATAAAAAATAAGTAGAATAACTTAATTATGAATATTATTTATATAAGTACCTCTGTATAGAAACTGTAACATGTAAAACTAAGCATTAGTAGAGCAAAATATAAGGAGATGGAGACACTAAGTATGAAATGTTCATTTTGCTAAATTAATTATACTTCATGATGAACAATCTTTCTCCCATCCAAGAAAATACTTCATACATCAAATGCAAGTCAGAAGCAATCCATTGTTGTATGAGTAACATAATGCATTAATGTATTCTGCTGGAAAACATCCCAGGGTACTCAAAAACCCTGAGTACTAAAATAAAGAATATTAATGATAAAACAAAACTGTGTGGCTGGTACAGAATCTACGTTTTATTTATTCTCTACAGACACGCAATTGCATCCTTTACTAAGTTGTGTATCATGACAGCTCATTAAGAAGAGAAACCATGGAAAACAATTTTTGATGAAATTTTTTTTTATTGTCTATGAAGGGATAAGAGCTTTGACAAACAAGATAAAATAAAAAAAAAACATACAAAAATGTAGTGAAGCAATTTGAATACTTCTAACAGTGGTTAATTGCCATAAAACCAGAGTAAAATTACTCAGGCTATATACAAACATGATATAAAAGGAATTCAGTCTTGAATGCAATGACATATTTGTGATTTACTACTATTTTTGAATTAAATCTAATTCCCTTTCCAATTTGCTAAATATCATTGAAATACCAATAATTTAACAAATGTTCTCAAAGTCTTACTCAACATGCTATAGCATGGATGTGGCTGATCAAATGTATTTGACTTTTACAACCCTAGCTATTCCATTACAGGCTTAGGTTATACTAATTTAAATGAATGGAGCAATGTTATAAAAACTACAACATAACTTGTGGACACCTTCAGGTCTAGCACACTACCAGCACTCTCTAAGTGTCAGAAACAGGTTCAATTAACAGAGTGTCATAGACAGCATGGGTATTTTTATAAAAAATTGTTTTAAGAACCTGAGGATAAATATCCTTAAAGTTTGATGGTGGAAGATTGCAATGACTTCTGCTGTCTCAGAACCTGGGGGTTTTAATTCAATTGCCCCCACAGAGGCACCTCTATACATTTGAGTTTTCTCATGAGATCCATCTGTCCTTTAAGAAAAGAATCCCAAACATGAATTGTCTTAATGTTCTCTTTCATACACCCACAAGGATATGTCAAACACCTACAGCCTCTCAACTCAAACAGAATTTAGGTGTGGATAGAAGAAAGGTGTTCTGAGTTCTACTTTTTTGCTAATCCTCCTAGACTCCTCTTAGAGTCAACAGGAGAAATAAAGACACTAGGGCAATTAATAGAAATTTGTGTTCTGATCTAACACCATATGTATTTCTTTGGGTGATTATCAATCTACCTATTGCCTGTAAAATTAACTGTGGACAATCGTGGACAAAAATGATCTTAACAATGAGTATTTGAATGTCTAAGGTTGAGAAAGAAGAGTCCTGCCTCCCCCAAGACTCTACATTATCTCTGAAGGTAGAACTTACATACTAGGTCTTTTAAGCCTTGTAACACTGAGGAGGACTACATTAGTCTACCTTTAATAATAATGATTACAGCACAATGATGAGAGAAGTCTGTGTCTTCATATCTGCATTAAAATATTTCTTATTAACTCCCTTGAAGTTCATATAGCTTATGTCAGCTGTTTTCTTTCTAGTACTTTAGAAAGACTTCTTTGTCTTAAAGGTCAATGCCATAGAAAACCATTTTGTATTGCTAGAGGGAGGCTGTAAACAATCTCATAAGTTAATAGGACAAACAACTAAAGAATATTTCTGAATTCAGTTAAAATTTTGCAGTGTATAACTTCTCAGTGAAACACAACAAACTGCCATGACTAATTAATCAGATTTTCTCCAGGCTGTTCAAACTTGCACCAGAAATACGTATTTGATTGCCATATTGTATATGTCAATAATTTACCTACATATTGTTAGAGTGGATTTCTCCACATCCATAAAAAATGCTACATTGAAATATTGGAAATTTGAATCTGCTTGTAGCTGTAATGTATTTGATTAGTCTCCTTATCTTCAGGTCATAAAAAAATGGAAAGATACATTTTGATTTCATTTAGTCATTATGAAAGACTTTACCATCAAAATTTTGTGATCATTTACTACTGTCCTATTGCTTGTCATGCCTTAGTGGTACTTCTGGTCTGTAGAACTGAGGAATCCAGAGCTCTGAAGATTTTACTGCCACATCACTACTGACTGTAAGTGGAGCTAAGAAAAGATGTGCAGTAAAGGGCAGAAACCACTAAGATTTCTAACAGTTCTAAGACCTATAGTAAAGTGATGATGAAAACGCAGCTTAGTTAAACCAGCACAAGCAACACAGAAGGGCACAGTGTACCTTGCATTGGAGAACTATGAAATTATTCCACAAAACTGGTATAAAAAATGATCAGAAATATTATTTTCATGAATATTTGGGTGTACTTATACTGTACAACGAGACATAAAATATATTATGTTTTGTTTATGGTCTAGAATGAGAAATTTACAGATGTGTCCTGTACACAACGTGAGACTGTAACATTTTGGGTACAGAAATCGTCAACTGGGTTCATACATTTTTCTTCTGTAAATATTGCTTTGGGACTGACACTTAGTGCTCAGCTAAAATTCCATTAGCTTGGTGGGTTCTAGGCTTGTGCACATATGTGTAGGGAAATATGCAATATCTACACACTTAAATCATACAATAGATGAAGATTCAATATGATGAAATATTTTCAAAGTCTTGTTACAAAAGGATGTGCATATGACATTTTTCACATTATTAGCGATGAAATTTATTGTTCATCCTCATCATAGAGAAGTACAAAGTTCTGCACCATGGAGACAGTGACCATCTGCCTGAGAACAGCATGAGAATAAAATGGCTGAAAAATAGTTTAGCTGAAAAGTTCAGTTTTACTGCAGGCACCATTATTGTAAACCCAAAGTCTGCCTTCCATTACAGGTTCAGTGTATAGTGAGCTACATCAAGAGGAGGAGAACCAATATGTTGAGTTAAATTATTATCCCATTTTTATTATTATCTCATCTTGGCCCTGGGGAGGTTACATTTGAATTACTGGACCCAGTTCTATTTTACTTGTCCCCATAGCAAAAATTCCTCAAAAATAAATGTTGAGCAATTGGGCAGGGCCTCATGGACAACTACCAAGATGGTGAGAGAACTTGAGCATGACCTAAGAAGGAGGTCAAATGGAAAGAACTGGATTCATTTAGTCTGGTAGAGAGGTGCCTGATGATCTGCCATTATAATTATTTGGAGGGGAGTTTCAGAGAAAGCAGATTCAAACGCTTCCTTGTTATTGCAGATGGTGTAGCAGAGTTGTTTTGTGGGGGAGATTAAGTATCAGAAAAAACCTTTCCAGTTGGCAGAAAGTTCATCACTGTAAAATATTGTCCAAAGGGGATGCATTAAAAACCATGTCTGTGGATTTTTCATGCCTCAAATCTTACTGAATTGGCTTTGTCTTGATGATAATCCTGTTTAGAGAATGACAATGGACAAGGCATCTCTAAAATCTGCTTCAATGCTTCAAGTAAGGACTTCTGGTTTTCTGTCTTGCATAGATGACAAACTCTAAGGACAGCAAAGTCTTTTTACTTGAATTCATTAGATTTTAAACTTTATTTTATTATTTCACTATTTTAAAATCCTTTTCTCAGGATAAGAGAAACATTAAGGAACCTTTTCTTTAATATATTCTTATTTTTCGGTAACTAATAACCTTATTCTGTTTTCTTTACTTAGCATTAGGTACAGTTGAGGAGAAATATTTAGGAGGTTGGTTTTTCTCAGTCTATCTGCGCCACATAAGCTTAATATTAAAACAGTTCATCCAAACAGAATGGATGGACTTGACATTGGAATTGAATGTCTACATACGGAAGTAGCCTGGTCGCTTCTTTTTACACTAAGTTTTATGGCAGAGTTGCCACATATATGACTGCTTTGTTCATGACTTTTTAAGTGACACAAATATCCTCTTTAGATCAATCACTTTTTAACTGAATTCCAGATATATAAATATATGTTCACATGAGTAATTTCCATTATTGGAAAGAAAGAAATCATAGCGGCAACTCCTTTGGAAGCACTTCACCTTTCTATCATGTTTCTATATATTTATCTGGAATAGCCTAAATCCAATGGCTTTGTTATATGTATTGAATTATGTTCTCTTCTAGAGTTAAGAAGTGCAGTGGAAAAATAGACTCAAGTGTGGCTTCACTCAAAAATGCTAAATTTTAGTCTGTATAGATAATTCAAAATGTTTTCATCTTATTTTAATGTTTTTATTTTAATCTGAAAATGCTTTATAACAAAAATGGAAAAAGATGAATGAAGAGTGATTGAATGAGAAAAACCTTGAATTCATAACTGTGGGTCATGCAGTCCCTTCAAATATTAATTAATCTGTGATGAACCATCTGGTTTTCTTATCTTCAATTAAAAAAATCAATTTAGTCAGCTACCCATTCATATATTGAATTTTCAATATATGAAATCCAGCTACAGACTGTGTTCCAGTCTGATATTTATGAATTGCACTTCAAAACAGAGGCTTGTGTTTTAGTCATGTACATCATAGTTAATAAATATGCAGAGAATGAAAACATACTAACATAAAAATATAACTAGAGTGACATACCTATTTTGATTTTGAAGTAAAGATCCCAAGGCAAAAGTCTCATTTAAATTATTATTGAGTTCAAATTCAAACCTTTCCAGAAATGAGAAACAAACACTGCCAAGGTATAATAAATACTTAAGCAAAATCATATTGACACAAAAAAATGACTTGAAATTTCAGACTACATACAACAAAGAAGGGACATTAGGCTTCTGAGAGTTTCAGAGGGGAAATGAAGTCCTGACACCATCTTTTCCATGGAAAATTTCATATATAGTTCAGTCACTCAACTTGAAAGACTATCTAATCTGGATCAGAAATGCCACAGGAATCCCACATTGAGGCTATCTGTGACTAACAGTGTAGGAGGGACCATGAGTTTGACCTTGTACACCTGGGACAAGGATAGAATGCTACAGGCGGTAGGAAAAAATGAAGAGGTTATGTTTAAGGGCATGAAGATACTATTCTTTCTTGATGTAGGTCCAACTTCTGTTAAAAGAAGAGAACTGAATGAGAATTAAAAGGCTTCCATGAAAGAAAAGGTTATGGTCACAGTGCTCCGTCTTGCAAACGGAGAGTAACTTTTAATAACTGCACACTGGCTGAGTAAAATGGCAGCAAATAAGCTTTCATACAGTCAGAAAAGAAAGCACCTAGGAAGACCCTGAAAGTAAAGACCGTGGAGAATGAATACATTGCTGTTTGGGCCTACTTGCATCTCTAGTTTTACATGGTCTTCAAACATCACATGTTAAGCTTAATTCAGAATGTCCTGCCAAGTCTACAGCCAGTGTAATCTTAAACAAGTAGGTAAAGGTCATAGTTAAATATACAGTGTCTACTTTAGTATTCTTTAAAGCTAGTATCAGTACTGGAATGTGGAATGTCTTGTTCTTATATGTATATTAACAGGAAATAGAGACAATTGTTTTGTTGCTTTGTCTTTCTTAAACAAATAACTGATTAGAAATCTACTGTACTTATAAACTTTTCTTCTACAAAAAGCAGAAATAAAAAAAAAAATAAAATAAAAAGACTTCTCCACACAGTTACACCATTTTTTTCCTCTACAAATGTCAAGCAAGTATTGGTTTAGTGCTACTTTCAGTCATTCATAAGATTCTTTTTATTACCCTTACTGGAAGCTCTGAAGATTAGCATGTTAATGAGGGTTTAATATTTGTTAGTTTTCTCAAATTAGTAACAATAATAATTTAATTTTTCTAGTATCTATAATTATATTTGTAATGGCTTATAACTGATATATTATAACTATTTTAGACATTATTTTTATTGATACAATTCCAAAATATACAGGCCACTTTTCTGATTCAAAGGCATATCAACTCATATTTATTTTGATACCTACTGTCCCATCAACACCTACCAGAATTATGACTTTTTTCCAAGTTTTTAATTCACCCAAGTTAATACCTAAATTTTGTATTGTTTCTTTCAGGTCACATTCTTTTTGCCATCAAATATTACTTTAATTCAAATTGAGAGCTAGATAAGAGGTGTGTCAACCTATTTAAGCACAGTTACACTGTAATTACAGAGAACCATATTTTATCCAGAGAATAGAGAAAGAAAATAAAGGACCTTAGATATTTTCTAAAAATCCCATTTTCTGTAGACAATAAATAGCCATATGGCAATAGAAAAGCAAGAAAATTATCAACTTCTTTTTTTTCTTTTTTTTTTTTTTAAAGGAAAATAATTGAAGTGTGCATTGAATGTATTTGCTGCATATATTGACAGGAGTGTTCAATATTATTTTGCCAAGAATACCAGGAATAGTTTTCCCTTTTCATTTATTTTATTTCTTCTAATACTAAGTAGAGGTAATTATTTATTTCAAATGCATGTGGAATACATAGAAGCATAAGAACAATCCTGCAAATACTAATAAGACTAAAATACAATCAGCATGAAACTAAGAATGTTTTCTTGTATTACCCTTTATTTTTAATTTGAATACATGTGATAGAAGAAACTTTACAGAAAAGGATAACACAGTGATGTTCACTAATAAGGTAGAATCCAGGAAAAATCCACTGAGAAATCACCACATGACAAAACGCCTCAAACTTGGAAGTGATGCTGGATATTTCAAGAGAGTGTTCACATTATTGTTATCCATGGAACAATTACTTTGTTCCCTGGCTGATGGTTCATCCATATGGCTATTTCAGCTGTTTGTAATCAAGTAAATATGTCTTTTATACTAGAAATTCATCAAGCAGACCTGATTTGAGACTTATACAATTTTGATTTTGAATAATGTAACTCTTCTTTTTAATTTCCTTTCATTATAGAGAAGCCACAACAGATTATAAATCCCTATAAAATACAAAAATAAAATCACCCAGTATTTCTTACAATCAGCTCCTGAGAATGCATGGGGTAACATGTTTCTTAAAAGATGTTGCATATACAAAACCTTGTTAAACTGAAAATACTGAATTCATACCTTGAAATTAATTTCCTTAATTTAATATCAAATTAATTCCAGCCATTACCACAATTTTAAAAATGAAGTAACATTATTAGAGAGGTGAAATTTTAACTTCATTAAACAAAAATTAAATTAATTTTAAGCCTGAGAGCCAGTCTTTTCTCCTCTCTTGGGTTTTTAATTAATTTTGAATCAAGCACATTCTATGAGGATGCATTATAATAATCATACTTCAATTTAAAAAAAAGTCCCATTTTAAATAATTTTCTGTTTAAATGTTCTGGGCAGTGAACCTGCTTATTTGTGAGAGACTAAAGTCAAAGCTCATTTTACTTAATGGAAAAGTTAAGTCTATGACAGGACCTAAAATGAATTCCATTTACTTTGACCTTTAAGTTACACATATTTATGGAACAACGAACCCTGCACCTTTAAAAATTAAATTCAGAAATACTAAATTCAACTAATTTGGGGAAAATAAAATAATTAGAAGTGGGCTTAAAGTTTTAACTCACGAATTAGTATAATGTACCAACATGTCCTTAACTCCTTTTAACCACGATTAATTTGGAAATGTGCCTTTGAAAGATGTACATCGCTAAGAATATTTTCTTTTGATAAAGAGTATTTATCTAAGAATTGAAATATATTGCATGATNAAAAAAAAAAAAAAAAAAAAAGATTGTGTAGAGGGCAAACGTTTAGGCTGTCTTGTGTTATCCTATGTATTAATGGTGCAGAAGCATTAAAAAGTTCCCATAATGAAAGCTTGAGTAATTTGGTTCGGTTATCAGATGATCAGGACTATGCTTTCTTTAATTTCTAGAGTTGCTCTGCACTGTCAGCACACAGCATGTCTGATAAAAATTCTCCTTCCACATCGCACTGCAGAGAAATGTTACTAGTTTATTTTCATTTCTGTATTTTCTCTATTTTTATTTCTGTATTTTGATCTATTAGAAGGATCAAAAGCAAAATTACAGACATAGTAAATATATATTTTACATCATTGGAGTACAAACACTTTACTCCTATATATGTTGAGAAGCATGGAATATAGGAATAACAACGTGGAAAATGGAATATAAATTCTAGTACAAGAAGGTCTTAGCTGAGTATAGAATGGGCAAATTTTTGATTACGTTTGATTCCATTCAGTTACGTTCTTGGAAGCATGTCAGTGTTTCAGTGTATACCCAGACTGACTGGGTGGTGAATTTTTTATTTTACTCCTTGAGGCAAATTAAATGCATATTTGTGCTTAAACATGAAGAGATTTAATGAGCAATCATAGAATGGCTTGGGTTGGGAAGGACCTTCAATATTCATTCATTAACCTCTTGCTATATGCAGTGACACGCTTCATTATATCAGGTTGCTTAATGCCCTGAACTCTTGCAATATGGGGAATCCACAACTTCTCTGGACAACCTGGTGTTAGATGTTTCACCATTCTCACTGTAAAAAAAATTTAAAAAATTATTCCTTATTTCCAGTGCAAGTCTACCCGTCCTCATCTTTCTCATGAGCGCTCTTTAAGTATCAGGAGGCCACCATAAGGTTCTCCAAGAACCTTCTTTTCTCCAGGCTGAACAACCCTTGGCCTTTCTTCATAGGAGAGGCGTTACAGCACTCTGACCCAGGTGGAGGACGTTGTACTTGCTTTCTTGAACTTTACATAGGCTTTGAGCCAACTCCTGCCTCCATAAACGACTCTTCAAGGAGTCAGTGAAGATATATAGCCAATTACTATGAGCTTATTACTTATAAACCCTTTCAGCAAGACAGACCTTGTGGGCAACATCATCAGATGGTTGATTATTTAATTCACCAGCACCAATTCTCTTCACCAGAAGGAGGCCTTGAGCACTTTAATTCCATGATTCTCACAAGAAAGTACTTAAGAATTTCTTACCTCATCAACAAACTTCACTGTCTTACATGGAGTAAAGATATATAAATATATTTATATCTCTTATCTTTCCATTGTTGGGCCTGCTTTATCTTCATGCCATATCAGTCCTTGGTCACAAATTACTGCAAAACTACTACAATGTGAATTTTCACTTCAATTACTAAAAACGCAGCTTTCCTGAGCACATATAAGACTACTTCTTAGGTACAACATTTCTGAAAGAATTAAATACAGCATTAAAAATACTTTTACATGCTTATTAAAAATAAATAAAAATCACACTGCTATTTAAAACTCATCGAGCTGCCAGTTTTCTCTGGAGCTCTTCTGTAAGGAGTTGAACTTTAAATTGTCTGGTTTAATTTCAGGTGCTCCTTCAAAACTGAGCTTGTGAAACATGTCAGGTAACTAGTATCACTTTTTAGTCTAACCTTTGGATTGTGAGGGCTTACATGACCTTCAAAATAGGTATATTTGAAAAGGAGTGATCAGAAGAAAAGATAAATCACATTGAAGAATTGATTAGAAACATAAATTCAACCTCTTATCTTTTGGTTTTTTTTGGTTTTTTTTAATATGTCTCTCGAACTCCATGGCTAATGGAAACACATTTCCAGAGTATTATTTATCTAAAGTTTTTAGGTATCTGCTTCATATTAACATAGAGTACTTTTCTAGTTGCAAATTTATCTTTATTTGTTATGAAGGAAATATTTGCTGACTAGTACAGGCTTGGATATTTATTATTTCAAGCTCAAACTCTGTTCTAAATTATCAGTCTGAGACTTGGACAGAAGAATTCCTGACTAATGAGTACCCTAACAGTTGATTATACAATGGTAACCTTTCTTTTTCATGAACTCTTTCACCCTAGATCTGAGAAAATTCAGCTGATGTGGTCACTGTGATCAATATTATGCATATTTCAGCACATAGATGCTTACTGAAACATTCCTCATCAGTTCCAACAGACTCCATTACCAACTGCTGCATGAAGAGTGGAAGTTCAGTTCACTCAGCTAATCCTCTCCACCTGTACACTCTGTCAACTTTTCATTTGTGAATTAATTCAAGCTCTCTTGGGGCTGGAGAAGAACTCAAGGCACATACCTAATTCAGAGCATGTTTCTGAACAAAAGCACAAAGCCATAGATGTTTCCTCTTCTGTGTACTATTAGACAGATTTCTACTTTTTCTTCACCTCTGACAAGATTAAACGACTAGGATTAGAAATAATGGATCAATAATTCAATGAGGAAAAAGAAATTGTTTTTCTTCATTCTGACTTCTTTGAAATAGTTGCTGTTATTAGCACTCTGTGTGCAGCAGGATAGCTTAGTACCTTAGCATGGTGTTCTAAGGTAATAAGTACAATTAAGTCACTGTAATCTGTTGTGGGTTGTGGGGGATTTTTAAAATTTTGATTTTTTTTTTCACATATTTATTCATTTAAATGACAATTAAGAAAATTAAGAATGAACTATAACTTTGTGAGGGTGCTTGTAACTATATGCTAATTTTCTACACATCCCCTCCTCTTTGTCCTGTGAATAATTTCTGATTCTGTGCGATTTCAGCCAAGTTTCATGAAGGTCTCTCAAGCAGCCAAGGCAAAACAAGTTAGATGCTGAATACTGCAGGAAGTATTTAACTGATATTTTTATAAAGCCTAGTTTAAGTTCTGGTGTTCACAGAATGACAAATTTTAAGGTTAAAATTTAAAAGTTTGTGTAATGCTTATTTGCTCATTGTATAATTATAATGATAGAAAGAAGCTTTGATTTTTTTTTGGTCTTTTAAACTTTTTTTACCAAAAATAGCTAATCAGAAGAAATATTATTTCTCTACAATACCTAATAATCAACTATGTACTTATCAATTTACAAATAATAGGAATGAGTTTTTTTCTTTCATTTGTTTCTTTTTTCCATTAAAACTATCTTATATAAAATTTGCCTTTGCGTTTTTTCTTCCCTGGTCTCTACTCCTGTGTTGTATTTTACTAATTTCAAAGTCTTGGAGATAGGCATTTTACATAGACTCACCCCTCCTTGAAATTCTGTGACTTTTAGAAAAGAACAACACAAATCATTGTCTCATAAATAAAAAATTCTGCAGATACAAAAAATTATCCTTTATAGTTGGACAGGAACTAAGAGTGCAGAAGACTCTATGGATGGCCAGTCATTGCAAGCAAAACCCTGGATAAGTGACAGTAGACCGAGCACATGCTGTTCCTACATCTCTTCTTTACAGAAAACTTGGACCTGGCAGACAAGCTTATATAGCTCAATATTCAACCAACAATTTAATTGCTGCATTTTTCAGTCTGCTGTTTTGAAGATTACATCATTTGACTATTCTCAGATAAAGAAATATATCATTGTAAGACTCATTTAAATCATTATCTTGAAGCAGTTAGGACATTACAGAAACTTTTGGATAAAGTGGATTGGTATAGTCCTTAAGAAGTCTTGGCAGATTTTAATGGGGAGGATTCCTCTTCTTTCATGGAACTATATAAACTTCACTGAAATTTTCCTTTTTCTAGAGAAACATAAATTTTATGAGATAGAAAAGACTTAAGGATAAATTCCATTTTAGGTAATGATATTTTAAATCTTACAGATCATATGAGTACAGTAATTCCACAACCATAAGGCGCACCGGACTATAAGGCGCACCTCCAGGATTCAGCAAATTTTGCAACTTTGTACATTATATAAGGTGCACTGGACTATAAGGTGCCCTTTTCTTTTGCCGCAAAGATCTGTCACGCGCAACAAAGTAACGAATTAGTAACGGAATCCTGTGATTGTGGAGTTTACTGGCATGTGCTCAAATTGGAAACATTTTAACAGATTGGTGTAGCCTTGAAACGCAGCCCCAAGCACCCTCCCTGTGTGTGGGCGGGCCCTGGCACTCCCGCCCACCCCAGGCTGGCGAGGTGGGTCTCAGGGCGGCTGCGGCTCGCGGTTGCCACGGTTCGGGGTGGCCATGGCTCACACCTCAGGGTTGCTGTAGTTCAGGGCAGCTTGGGACCGTCTGCAGCTAGGGGCGGCGCAGTGCTGCCCACTCCCTCTCTCCCTGTGTGGCTCCTGCTGGCCAGAGGCTGCCTGCTCCCACCCCACATCGCGGCTCAGTTCTCCCATGGCACCACCCCCCCTTGTGGCTTGGCTCACGGCTCGCATTTTTTTTTTTGCAGCAAGGAGTTGCGCAGCGTGCAACAAAGTAACAAATTGCTGGCAGGTGCTAAGTTTGCAAACATTTTTCACAGATTGGCGTAGCCTTTAAACGCAGCCGCAGATGTCCTCCGTGTGCCGTGGGCCCCGGCACTCCCGCCCTCCCCTGGCACCAGCTGGCGCGGCTCACGGCTGCCACTGCTCAGCCGCGGGTCCCAGCTTCCCCTGCCCGGTGGCCACAGTTGCCACAGGCCCAGGTACTCCCGCCCGGCACTGGCTGGCTCAGCTTAGCTTGCGGCTTGGCCGCCACAGCCTCTGGCAGCTCCTTCCCCCTATGCCGGGGCTGCGGCTGTCGGTGGCTCCTCGTTCCCCCCCATGCCTGGGCCGGGGCTGGTGCCTCCTGGAAGCTCCTCATTCCCCCCGGACCACGGTCGGCGCCGCCCGGCTTCTTCTTCTCTCCACACCAGGGCCAGGGCTGGCGGCAGCTCCCTCCCTCTGCGCATGGCTCCTGCCGGCTGCGGCTGCCCGCTCCCACCCCCTTGTGACTCGGCGCTCCCGCAGCACCGCCCCCTCATTGTGGCTCACACTTCCGGGTTGGCAAATTTCGCAACTTTGTCCATTATATAAGGCACATAGGACTATAAGGCGCACTTCTGGGTTCGAGGAAAATTTTAGTCCAAAGGGTGAGCCTTGTAGTCGTGAAATTACTGTATAGATAAATCCTGTAACAAAAACTGAATGCATATGATTTTCTCATTGAAATAAATGAACCATAAGTGTTGTTAGACTATTGTAAGCAAATGAAATATTTAATTTTGTCACTTGTTATTCTAAACAATTTGTTATCTATCAAATATTAAATACTAATTTGTAGTTCATCAGATAAGCAATGTTGATCTATACTTGTCTTGCTTGAATACACATTTTTGTCTCCATTATCTTTCAATATATAGAAGATCAAAGCAATATTTTTTTTCTAGACATAGTAACTTTATTTTAGTAATAATAGCTATTTTCCCAAAGCTGACAACTTCTTTCAAGTATCAGTTGAATGGAAAGATGAAGAACAACTTTGTAATAAATCTAATATTATACATTACTTATATTTTGAAGTAAAAATATTTTGAAGATGCAGTTTTATAGTTGAGGCAGAACTTCTTGTGTTTTACTTTATGACCATCATTCCTTGTCCTGTTGCTGGGCACCACTGAAAAGAGTGTGGCATCATCTTTGTGACACCTCCTTTTAGGTATTTATGTGTTGATGAGATCCTCTCTCTTTACATTAAACAGACCCAGCTCCTCATAAGAGAGATGCTCCAGACCCATCATCATCTTTGTGGCCTCGCTGGCTGTCTCCAGTAGCTCCTTTTCTTCATTGAACTATGGAGATCACAACTGAGCACAGAGCACCAGGTCTGAGCAGAAGGGCAGGATCTCCTCCCCTGACCTGCTGGACACAATCTTCCCAATGAACACCAGGATACCATTGACCCTTTTGGCCACAAGGGCACACTGCCAGCTCATAGTCAACTTGTCATGCACCAGGACTCACAAAATAAATCTATCAAAAGCCATTTATAATTCAGCTAGGTAATTAGCTTTATTCCGAGTTGCCATGTTGTTGTGAAATCCAAGACAGTGAAGCAATGGAGATGAACAAGCCAAAGTTCTGTCACTTTTTATCTCAATTTATATAAATAGACCGTACGTCACAGCCTAATATTTTTTTTTCTTCAATTGATTATACACATCCACTAGATAAAACACATAAAACGTCTCAACTGTTTCACCTGTTCAGTAATGGAGTTCCAACACACCACTGGAAACGGGGAAGTCGACCTCAACTTGTTTGATAAAATCAGTTCACAACCAGAATGTTCAGAAGACTAACCTCTATAAATCTGWTCTTCTATTATTGTCTGATTGGTTTTGATTTTTGCATGGAGGATTTTGTCAGATGCACATGAATCTTTGGTCTGCCATGCATAGATCAAATACTTCTCTGTTCATCATTTAAAAAATATGTTTTTTCTCTGACTTGCTCCTTCATGTCATTAAAAAGCTAAACCAAACTTATCACTGGGCCATAGGTATATATCTTTGATTTTCAAATTAATAGAGTTCAACTGTGAGGACTGCTTCTATGTTTTTATTTTTTCTTTCTTTTTCCTGAAGAGTATATATATATTTAAATTTTTATTACAAATCTTATAGAAAATATTGCTATTCTTTGTACACAAAAAAAAAATAATATTAAAATTCGATTTATTGTGATAATTGCTGATAATCACTTATACATTTGATTAAGAATTAGTTTTTGAAATTGTAGTGGTCTATATTGAAACAAGTTGTATTTCATACTGTGCCTTAGAAAGCCTCATAAGAGAGGCTTTAAAAACTACTTGAAGCTCTTTATTACCGTGGAAAATCTGATCATCCCAAAATATATCCCACATAGTTTCTGCTGCAGAATTGACCAAACTCTGTATTGATAATACCTGTAACTAATGAGCATAAGCTGTTTCTGAAGATACACAATTGGTCAAAGAAAACAGATGTTTACAAATAGTAATGGTGGTTCAGAGTGGCTATGCAGTCCTTTTAAGGTAATAACTATAGATGCTGCAGATGCTTGGTCACGCCTGCTGGATATAAAGATTCAGTTGAGTCATCTTGATAAATCTCACCTGATCCACAGAGACCTTAGGAAGGAAGAATCCTGTAAGTCTGGAAAGACAAAGAATGCTGTCTGAAATTCAGGAACTGAATTTCCCCTTAGTGACCCTTTATGTTGTGACATCCTTACACTCTATTTTATTTTATTTATTCTATTGAATTTATTTTTATTACTGAATCCTCTTTTGCAAAAAGGTTCCTTAGCTGTACAGTCCTAGTTAATTTCTTTCAAGTAGGAGAGAAATTCCCATTCCTCACCTCCCACACAAGGCAGATTTCACCAGAAAGCAAAAACTAGACCCTGCATGATCTTTGAACAGCCATGGCTCCTTAAGAAAACAGCTGTAGGTTTACGTAATTGCATGAGTCTCTCTTCACCTGTATATGTATCTATGTGTTTATATAGTTTTATTAAAAGCATATTGATATATATGTGTATACTGGTATATATTGCAGGAGAGATTGGAAATAAATGATCTTTAAGGTCCCTCACCACTCAGATCACCCTAGTATTCTGTATAGAAACTAGACATTATTCCCTGTAACCAACAAATTTATTCCAGGTGTTACTATTTTTGTGTGTTGTAACATCTTTAAAAGCTGATGTATGAGTCAGCACAGGTCAGCAGCTAAGACAGCCACCCGCACACAGCTAAAACACTGACTAAACATATTTCCATTGCCTTGCTTACTGAGACTATCTGTCTCCTTGCTTGCAGGGGAATCCCTGAAGGAATACCGGGCTGTGGTATACAAGCAGAGACCCAGGCACTGTGAAACTTGTTCTATGCTGGAGGATCATTGGCCTCCTGTTAACACAGGTTTATCAAGGGTTATTTTAAGATTCAAGGTCCTTTGCAATCCTCCTTGCCAGTGTTCTGCTTTTAACTCATTCCTCCCATGAGCTATTTGTTTTCAGTGAGACAACAGAAGTCTCAAAGGGTATATGTATCCATGCTTCTGTAGAAAAGGTAGACAAAGTAAAAGTTTGAACACCTTTTGAGCACTACGTATTTCCTATCTCTATACTTCCCACCTCAATTTTGAGCCAATCCAACTGCATCTCTAGCATAAATGTGCCACTGAGTCTAACCTAAAATAAAGGAAATAAAGTGAGTATGTACCACCGTAGATTTCAGAGTCAGGGACATGTCTGTGGTTTGTTTTATTTTTTAATTTATTTATCATAATAGACAAAAGCAAGCTGTTTGGCTCCCCCAGACTTCAGGAGCACATCAGACTACATACATTTTTGGCACAAAAGTCAACTATTCAGCAACTGCCAAATCAGCTGTGACTCTGCAATAGGTCTCATGAGATATGAAAAAGATTTAAGTAAGCAAGGAAACAGATGCTCTTTGTACAGGTGAGAGCATTTGTTTTCTCCATGTGTCCAAAATTTCACAGTGTTATGGTTTCAGCACTGAAGTTCAAATTCTGATATATATATATATACACTGATTTGTATTTAACTTGCCTTCTGAACAAGCTTTCTTCTTGCAGTTTCTGTAGACTGGTAGACAAAGTACTCACACACCAAAACAATTATCTGAGAAGTTTCAGTTTTCATCAGCAACGGTATTCAAATGGGGTTTTTTTAGTGGTGGCGGGATATTTTTAGTTAATGTCTGGTTTTATTTGTTTGTTTTCTATCCTCCATATTGGTCTTTCAGTTTACAGTCAAACTACACATTAACCTCCCCAAATACTAGCATTTCAGCTTTCTCTGCAAGTTTTTTTTCCCCTCTGATATACTTGGTGGTTTGTATACTCTATTTTTGTCAGCATTTTGTCCTTAATTATGCCTTCTTAGATCAAACACAGACATCTGTGCTGTCTTAAGCATTATATGAAGAATTATTTCTGGCACAGATTCCCTCATGCATAGCTTTAAACTAAGAGCTATTACTCTAGTAGTGTTCCATACTAGAATATTTAGCTCAACTCTCATTGCAGTTATAAACTTTGTAAGTGTTGGAGAGAAAATGGATATTATAAAAAGATTGGAGAGACAACAGCTGTGGACAAGCTGTACAGCTGGCACATTTCAATTCCTCATAGCTGTAGAATGCAACAGACAAGTGTAGTTCATTCCCAGATTTTGATTGATTTCTTTAGAATTTACAATTGCTCAACGCAAGTGAGATTTCTGTCTTTTGGATGAAAGAAAAGAGAAAGAGAGGAAAGACAGAGACAGAAGAGGAGAGTATGGGAGGAAGGATCTGTCTTTATATAAAGACAAAAGAAGAAAGACATTGTGTAAAGATTTTTTCAGTCCAGTAATGGTTTACCTCAGAAACATTGGTTGAGTTTAGCGAGGGCAGGGAATACCTGCTGCTCTGTCATGAAAAATTGCAACATTTGGCTCAAAGACATTTTAAGCCATGCATGTTAGTAATATAAATCTTCCTCAACTAGAGATAGAAAATAATTAAATAATAAAGTTTTATACCAGAAACTTCTAAATAGATGTTTGTGTACCATATTTAAAGCAAAATGGATATCTTGAAAAAACAAAAAAAATCTAACAATTTAGGCAATGGTTAACTAGCAAAGTTATATAGTCAGTTTAAGTGATTTTTTTTTGCAGGTTCTACCTTAGTTGTATTAATTTTAAACCTGTAGAAACCCTTTGGGGGGAAAATATGATTAGGATTAACTGAAAACATTCTGTAAGTAAAGCAAACTTCATTACACAGAGATACACAACTTAAGAGTCAGATGTGCACTTCAACACTAGATCACACATATGTGCAATTCAGTTTCTGAAGGTGGGTGTTTGCCTACCAGCTGGGTGTCCAAAATTCTCACTGTAGTTAGTGAAATCTCGATGTCTATTCAGCTTACTGCAAAAATATTCTTGTGTTTGATCAGCTGAAAATTTTCTCCAACTTCGCTGACTGTACAGTCAAAGTCTTCACACAATACTGTGCAATTAGTTATCTATCACACCCCAACATAACTGAGGTGGAGCAGAGTATCTTAGACATCACCACCCAATGTCTTTGTATATATATTAAGCAGATGTGGATTTGATGAGTGGAATATTTAATGGATGAAAAATTGACTAGGCAGCCATATCCACCAAATTCTAGTCAATGACTCTGGGTCCAAAAGGAGAATGTTAAGAAGTGATGTCCTCAAAGCTCTATATTCAACTAGTATTGTTGATGACATAGGGACTGGGATTGAGTGCATCCGCAGCAAGTGTGCAGAGCACATCAAGCTGAGTGGCTTGGCTGATTCTCTTGAGGGACAGGATGCTGCCCTGAGGGACCTTGCCAGGCTTGAGGAGGCAGCCCACGTGAAACTCATGAAGGTGAAGGAGCAATGTGAACTCACAGCCCAGAAAGCCAAATGTATTCTGGGCTGCATATAAAGCGTGGCCAGCAGGTTAAGGGAACTTAGATTCCCCTTCAGCTCTGCTTTTTTAAGATCCCTGCCTGGAGCACTGCATCCAGGTCTGAAGCCCTGTGCTCAGGTCTGGAGAAAAAGGACATAAACCTGTTAGAGCAAGCCCAGAGGTGGGCCACAAAAATTATTAGATGAATGGAGAACCTCTCCTATGAGAAAAGATTGGGAGAGTTGGGACTTCTCAGCCTGCAGAAGAGAATGTTCTGGGAAGACCTGATTGTGATGTTTAAATATATAAAGTGGACTACAGGAAAGATGAAAAGATACTTTTTGCCAGGGTCTGTAGTGACAGGACAAGGAACAATGATTTTCAACTGAGAGGTGTTAGATTTAAATTGGATAAAGAAGAAATTTTTACATTGGCTGTGATGAAACACTGGAATAAGTTTCTCAAAAAAGCTGTGGATACCCCATCATTGAGAGAAGATCAAGACCAAATTGGACCTTGGGTTTTGAGCAACCTGATCTAGTGAAAATATACCTGGAAGGGGAGTTGGAACTGCATTATCTTTAAAGGTGTGAGTGACTAAAATATTGCAGTCAATGTTTAAACATGTTTATGAAGGATTTTTTTGCCCCTTACAGCAAAACTGTATAAAGAAGCTGCAACAACCTAAGCTCACCCTTCCCTGAATACACCTCCTGAACTGGAAATCCAGACTGTGAGTTAAGTCGCCTAAGGGAACCTGAGATAAGACAAAGGTGACACTATTGTCCATTTATCTCAGGTCTAGGCAGAAATAAACAAGGCTGAGGGAAAAGAATTTATCCACAAGAAAATCAATCCCAGCAGCTGTCCTGAAAATCATACCTGGCTTGGTTTGGAGGGCGGCCATAGCCCACAGGCCCATCTGCTGAGGCCAGGTTTGCACAGGTTCCCCCACAAACAAGGAGGGAGAAGGATAGTTTTGGAGGTGTGATATAACCTCTGGTCAGAGGGAGTGAACACCCATCCTCCCTTAACCAAACTGGCTCAGTGGTAAAACCTCCCACTCCAGGGAAGCCACACCCACAGGACATTAATGTGAGGGGCAGCTGAGGATGTTTTATAATCCATCAAAGATGCCCAAAATTCCCCCAGACTGATTTCTGAGGCCTTACATTGGAGCACTGCACTTGATGCAAAGAGATGAACAGATGCAGTCTGTTGCAAGGGACAGTGTCAAGCCTGCCTGCCCTTGTCTCCTGGTCATTCCTACTTGGATATTACATGGACCGGAATATCTCAGATTTGTTCAAGTTATCTGCATCATTATGCCTTTTCCCTGGCTGTTCCACACCTCCTCATCTGTTCATGGGGGAATAAGGAGAGGAACAAAGCACCCACTTTTCAGCAAAAGCTAGAATGTTGATGTGTTATCAGTATTCTTGTGGATAAAAAAATCAGCAACATGTGAGATGTTTTGAAGAAAATTAACTCTATCATAGCCAGATCCAGTACAATATTTTGCAATTAATTTGCAATTTTGCTATTTGGCGCACAATTATTATTTCAAAACACTAAATCATTAATTCTTCCAGTAGTTATATTTTTCTATGATAGCTCTCTTTTTATTTCTTATTTCTTTGTTTTGTCCCTATAAATAGTGGTTTAAAATTTTGCATCATGAAAAGTAAAATACAAACTTAGTGTGGAAATTGCCTGTGGCTAATCTGCAGTCTTATTGATCATTTTTTGTTAGCTTATGGCTGAAGTTTTTTTTAAAATAATTTAGTAAGGTAATTTTTTATCTTTTGGATCTATAAAACGGGACATACAATGATGTATTTTTGTTACTATTGTATATTGGATCACTATAATATGGTATTGAATCAAATCCACCTGCTAACACCAGAAAACAGGAAATCACTAACAGATTCAGAAACTTACAGTCATTTAACTTGATTTTTATTATGCACTGTTATTTCAAAAAGAATGATTTATTTGTTGGACAACTTCTGGCAAAGAACAAAATAATACCACAGGAGCAGTTCTAAAGAGACAATATTTTAAAATGTAAACATTTGAAACCAGTTTAAAACAAAACAAAACAAACAAACAAAAAAACAAAACAAAAAACCCTAAAAAACCAAAAAAACCCCCAAAGAACCCCCCAAAAAACAGCAAACCAAAACCACATGAACAAAAAAACAACAACATCTGCCAAGTACTTTTGTAGGGAAAATAAAGGGTTAACGAATCCCCCACATATTTCAACTGCTACTAGCATGACAGCAATATGGGTAGAGTGACAGCAATATGGGTCACACTGAGGAAGGACCTGATGTTTAAGAGTATCAGATAAAATTTTGCATTAGTATATACATGAGTCTTGAGGGGGCTGTTACTACAAATCTTGGTGCTGAAACACCAAACAAACAAATATCAGAGACTGCAAGTTCTAGATGAAGTAGAAAGAATTTAGACCAAAGACCAAAGATTTATCCCCCTTCTCTTTCAGAAAGAAGTGATATTATTATTCTATATGGACTGCATGTACCCAGAAGATACAGTAGCAAATATGTTGTGTCTTAACTTCATGAAAAGCATTGATTTTTTCATTACTGGATCAGAAATAAAATTGACTACAACCACTTTAAATTACTGTCTAGGACACAGTTGGAGTAAAAAACCTCAATACATAACTCAAGTTGCTAAATATTGATTCAGCAAAAATGCACACACACACACACGCACACACTCACACACACACACACACACACACACGCACACAAAACCTTCTGACATAAGATGTCTGGAAAGTAAAACAACGGAGAACAGAAACAAATATATTTTTAAAAGAGAGAATATGAGCTCCAAAAAAAGAAAACAGTAAGAATTTGTATGTAATAAAGAATGAAGTACAGTAAGGACTAAAGGTTCTCTATTATGACCTAAACAAATAAATGAATAAATTTGGCCAAACATGAATGAAGGTTTTTTCTAAACAGGTAGGAAATATCACAATCTATTTACATACAAAAACTGACAGACTAACATGCAGAAAACAGAGAAACACAAGACTTTCACTACTGTGGAAAGCACTTAAATGCTGAATTTATGCCTTTTCTGCAGATTATAGCTGATAGTAATAGAATTGTAGTAAGATTGATGTTAACTCCCAAGCTAAAGCAAGAAAAACATCTATTAAAGAACAAATGACTGGATTAAACATGCAAATTCACAGGCTCTGCTAAAATATACCTTCAAGATTTTTTGGAGTGTTTATTTATGTCTAAAATGCTGGTAGTTGTTCATAAACTCTATCAAAATAATAATGACTCTTCTCTCATAGTCAGCCAGTGTTATCTATATTGGTTTTATTAAATCCTTTGATGCATTCACTCATCCTATTGTAATTTTCAGAATTAGGCTTTTCTAAGTTAATGGCAATTACAATTAATATGGTGCCTGAAAATCATTCATTAGTGTTGAAATTAGCTAACATATCTATCCCTCTCTCCAATGTATATGCATTGTAAAAACAAAAACTTTGATGACATTTTTCATTTCAGAAGCAGAAAATTATGTTTTTAAACTTTCATTAAGATATTATTTTTGTTTTAAATATTGAACAGAAGCATTTTTTATATTCTAAAAAATATTTTGCATAGAATACAATTCCAATGCTGTGAAGTGCCGATATTTTAATCTCACTCAAAAGAGACAGGAAAAATAATTTCTGCTTGAACTGAATCAAATTTTTTTAAAAAGACACAGTTGCTGTTGCTGCAGGGGACCCAAATAAATGCCAAGTACTGGGGAGATGTCATTTCACTGAGAACTAAATTGTTGTTTCTCTATTGAGGAGTTTGTAAAAAAAAAAAAGCATCTGTTCAAATTTGTTGATCATGATATCTGTCAAACTAAAATAATTTCTCACTCTGTTTGACATCTAAATTAAATGATATATGATGAAGAGAAAATCCATGCTGAAGAAATGCATAATTTGTTGGAAAAAACATCCTTACAATAGTTATTAGTAATATGCTCCCAAACTGGAAGATTATTGCCTGTTGTACCTTAAGAGTTTCTTTTTTATTCCAGTGTTTTTTACTGATTTATAATTTTCTTTATGAAGAAAAAAAATTTAAACACTGAATGGCTAGACTGCAGTTTGGAATTTTCTAAGTGAATGAAATTAATTTCTGGTCCATAATATTGATGTATAAATTTAAAAACTTTTGCTTGGGGGAAAAAAAAGTATATATTTCTTTATCATACTGACTTCCAGGCTATACTTTAGTAATAAAATGCCCAAAGTACCAAGGATATGGGTATAAATGGAGGCATATACATGTCAGGAGCCGCCTAAGAGAGGTATTGATTCTTAAAACAAAATAGCTACACATGGGAGATGAGGCATCCAGCCTGCACAAAATTAGATATGAATTAATTATTCAATTCCCTTAGATAACAGATAATGAGAAACATAAGGTAATGAATTTTGTGAAAATTTAAGAAACAATAGAAAAGCAAAAGAATTTAACTTGAAAACTAGTTACACATACTTTGTAGAGTAAACTTTCAGAAAGTAATCTGAAGGTTTCTCAAGCATTTCAAGACACTGAAAATTGTGCTGTTGTAAAAAAGAGGGAAGATGTACTGGGAATATCAATAAAAGCATGAAAGACATGAAAAATGCTATGAATCTTTTCTGGAAGTATGTAGTCAGGTTCTGTCATCCTCCCTTCAAAGATGAAAGGACACTGGAGAGTGATATCTTTATTTTGTTATGCCTGTATGCATACATACAGACATGCATACTTATACAGACCATCCAGACACAAGTGCTCATGTCCCAAAATGACATGGTGCAGTCCAGCTTCAGTCCAAAAACTGTGTTGCTACATTGGATGTCAGAGGGATTGAGATAATAATCCCAGTTTCTCAAGTGTATCATTATGCTGGCAGCATAGGAGGCTTTGAATCAAAACGCTGCAATGTTGAGCCAGTTTGGATTGGCAGAACACAAACTCGAGTCTATTTCTGTGAGATATTACAAATATATTTCCACGGGTACTGGAAGTAAAAGACAGTAAATATACTATAAATGAAGTATGAACAGTTTGAAAAAAATGGAAGTAAAGAAAATAACCTTGTCTTTCAAAATAGTTTCATGGAATGAAGAAAAGCAAAAAGTGTGGGTCATAATGTGATTCTGTAAATGTGATTTTAAGATTCATTTTGCTAATTTGTTAAAGGGTAGTGGGAAATCCACTGTCAAGTGTTATTTTTCTATCTATTATTTCCCTGAAGGCATTAAAATGTGATTCACTGACATGTTCCAGGCAGCACTTTTAAACATTTGTTTTAAAAATCTATGTAAAAGACATCAGCTCATTGTAACAGGATAGCAGTTTCTTCACTTGCAAACACCCACCTTCAAATCCAAGGTAGAAGGTCATCATTGTCTTTGGTTTTGAAAAATATTACATGAAAACCTTTCCAGATTCTCGACTTTTTTCTTAAATTCAGTCATAAGGATGATATGATTTTCAGCTTTGTTCTTTTAAAAATATTGACTTTCTTCTAAGGTTTCTTCTAGGTACTTTAGTAAATAAAGAATGGTTAGAATGCCTCAAAAGGATTGTTTCTAGTCAAGCAGTTACTTCATCTGGCTCACAAATCCCGCTTCTTAATCCCAGGGCACAACCTCCCATTGTTACTCAGGATTTATATTCTGTATGATTCAAGATAGCAATATGGGTCTAGTTTCAGTCACATATGTTCTAACATTAGTTCCGCAAAAGAAAAATTAGTTTGGGTTTCTCAATTACTTCCCCCCCTCCTTCCCCATGGCAATGCACCACTTTTTTAGGACTTAATTTATAAAAAAAACCAACCAACCAACCAACCAACCAAACAAACAAAACCCCAAAACAAACAAACAAAACCGCAAAAAAACCCAAAACCAAAAAAAAGCCAGCAACAAACCAAACAAACAAACACCACACAATCCCCAAAACAAAACAAAACAAAACCACCAAAAATACAACCTTTGAATAATCTCTGTGTTGAATCACTGTTCAATCCAGATCACTCAGTATCTCACTGGTAAGAGTACTGATTTTGTACATGTCATAGAATTATAAAATTATAGAATGCTTTGGATTGGAAGATGTCTTACTGTTCATTTATTTCAAATCAACTTGCCACTTGCCTCAGGGAAACCTTCCACTAAACAAGGTTGTTCCAAATCCCATCCAACCTGGACTTGAACACTTCCAGGGCTGGAGCATTCGAAGTTTCTTGGGGAAACCTGTTATAGTACCTCATTGTAAAGATTTTCTGTCCATTAAGACTCATTAACCTGAAGACCTCAGGAACATATACCAGGAATTAATTTTAATATATGGGTGTGACTTTGTTCCCATTTATAGACAGATAAATTTAAACTAAATCCAGTATTTTTCTTCAGCAGTGTTTAACTGTCTTCTATGGAAGTTTAGTCAGAAGATGTCTGAGTATCTCCAGCATGAAAAATCAAGAAAGGATCAGAAAACTTATCATTAACTTTTAAACAATACTAGTGAATGTAGTAGTTCTTTAGCTTGGTAATTTTGGAAGACTTATCTATATGAATTTTAGTTTGAACAACAACTTTTAAAATATATTATCGGACAGTACCATAAAACTTAAAAAGTGCTTATATTTAAATTTAATTATTTTGAAATTCACTTATTTTCATTCCCTTTTCTCTTACTGTGTGTGTTGCTAATTTACAAATCTCATCTGTTTTCAAAATGGCCAGAGAAAACTGTATTTTGATCATTTCACCTTGTCTGACAGTGATTCTTTAATATTTTGATAAACTCCTTTAAATAGTCTTCTCATCAAGGACTGAAGTGTAGTTTAATTACAGATTTCTGCAAAGACATGTTTTCATTCACGTATCATGTTAGTCTCATCTGTTCAGGACAGAACTGGATACATGAAATCTGACATCCTGTTTTAGGGGCTAAATTGACTGGGGACCAAGGTCACATTATACTCACCTAAGTTTATCTGCAACAAAATGGCTTCTTCCAAAAACTGGGTTTCCACAGGAGACTACTGCTATGAACTAGATTTCTATCCAAAGGAAATTATATTGTTCTACTTTCAGAGACAGTATAATAAAACTGAAGCCAACTAGCTTACACTAATGTAAAATCAAAGTAAGCGAAGAGGTACCTAAGGAGCTGTAGAGAAATTGCTCTTATAGAGGACCTGCATGGAGGGGGGAAAGAAATGCCTCAGCTTATTTAGAAAATACAGAAAAACTAGAGAAATAAGAAATGAGGTTTTAATTGGCAATATGGCTGGAGTTATTAAATATCAAGTTGGACTCCAGCTTGTAGAGAGGCAAATTTGCATGTAAAATTAGATGCCTAATATAGCAGCTGTATTCTGTACTTGGAAATTGGTTCAGTGTCCTAAACAGAGCAGTCTGATACTGCTTTAGATGACTTGAAGTGTGACTCCTAGATGTTGTTTAGCTACTTATGCATGTTGTGACATGTATGATACATTCATGGAGACAATCTACCTAAGGATTTTTAAATACTATTGAACCCCTTTATCTAGGTATTTAGGTGCAAGTATGTACGTGTGAACTAAGAAAGGAATGCAGCTGCCTGCCACTGCTGTTCTAGCAGGACTAAGACCTCTAGTTTCAGGGTCACACCTGTCAGACAGGAGGAAGTGCTGTCTCAAATGCCTCCGTGTCACTAATCGTAAGTTTAATCGGTAAAGCCCATGTCAAAGTGCCTAACTTGCTGCTGCAGTGGAAATAACTTAGTAGTAGTTTTCAGCAATACAAAAAAAGAAAATTTACTTTTATTTGGTGGGTTCTGCAGCATCTCATTTACTTTCCAGATACTGCTCCAGGAAAGTATAAATTTTGGTTGTCAGAATTATCATCTTACCTTCTCAAAAGCATTCCACCTAATGGTATATGCCTGTGATCTAGAAACTGAATCATGTCATTGGACTCATGCCTAGCCAATTTGAATGCTAAATTTAGATCTAAAACTTGGTGACGAGCCCACCTCAAGGTTTAATTCTTTAGCCAGATCTTAGGCATGCTAAGACTGGATGCATGAATTTTAATCAGCTAGAATTTTCTGTGATAAATTTTACTATTGGAACCAACCCATCTAGACTACCTAACAGACATAATGTTTACTTTCTACATTTCTCATTTAAAAATTTGGTTTATTCTTTGTATTTTAAAGCAGTTAAATTATTTTTTAAAAACCCACTTAGAAAAGCAAGACTTGCAGGATTTTCATTAATTAATAAGTTTGGATTTTTATGTAAGATTTGTTTTGGATGACATCCAGAGGGGAGGTACTTTCAAAGTAATGGGTAATTTTTTATGAATCTCAAAAAAAAAAAATATTAAGATGGAAATGGTTTAGGCTCTTATTCCATGTACTTCCTAGATCATTACCCACTTTCTTAAACTGGTAGATACAGTGCTTAGTGAGGTCTTCACATAGTGGAAAGAAAATTGAATTAGTTGTCAGAGTTGATTCACTTGGAACAATTTTATGCTGTGTATTAAACAAATGAAGAAAAGGGATTAAAACGCACTTTCCAGTGTTTTTCAGATCTACTTTAGGGCACAGCACTAGTAATTACTTGATTAAAATCAAATCTGACATGTTGATAATATTTTAATTAGTAATACTCCTATGACTTGCTGGGAGGTGACATGCTAATTTTGGCATGCAGCTTGAGAGACTGGCTGGGAAACAGATGGAGATAACGTACAGAACGGTCTCCCTCTTGCCGTCCATTTTTATGATCTGTGGTAAAACGAATCTTCTTTGGTAGGGCTGAAAAAGGTGATATGAATTCTCATTCTCAGAAAATCACGAGCAAGCTTTGCCTTTCTGGTTTACCTTAGAATTTATCAGCACAACAGAAATCTGTGTAACACCTGTATTGCTAAGAATGTTCATAGAATCATAGAGTATTATTTGCAAGGGATCTTTAAAGATTGTATTGTCCAATGCCCCTGCAATGAACAAGACATCTTCACCTACATCGGGTTGCTCAGAGGCCTGTCCAACCTGATCTTAAATGTTTCTAGGGATGGGGAATCTTCCAGGTCTCTGGGCCACCTGTTCCAGTGTTTCAACACCCTATTCAAACAAAGTTGTTACATATATTTAAATCTATCTTCTTTTTATTCAAAACAGTTATCCTTTGTCCTATAGCAAAAGGTCTATTAAAAATGTGTCCCCATATTTTTTGTAAGCCCCCTTAAATACTGAAAGGCAACAATATTATCTCCCCATCTTCTGTTCTCCAGGGTGAACAATATCAACTCTCTCGGGCTTTTCTCATACAAGAGAATTCTAGTCATCTGTTAATATTTGTGGCCCTCCTCAGTACCCACTCCAACAGGTCCATGTTTTTCCTGTATTGGGGACCCCAGAGCTGGATGCAGTGTTCCAGGTAGGCTCTCACCAGAGCAGAGGGGCAGAATCCCTTCCCTTACTCTGCTGCCCACGCTGCTTTGGATGCAACCCAGGATACAACTGACTTCCTGTGCTACAAGCACATGCTGACAGCTCATATCTAGCTTTTCATGCACCAACATCCCTGAATCCTGCAGTCCCGCAGGACTGCTATCAATCCCTCTGTCACCTGGACTACCCCAATATTCAGGTTACCCTGACCCAGGTGCAGGACCTTGCACTTGACCTTGTCAAACCTCATGAGATTCCCGTAAGGCTTTCCTACAGTGGAAGGCTAAGAGACTTGGGATTGTTCAGCCTGGAAATGAGAAGGCTTTGGGGTAACAACTCTTCTCCCATCCTTGTTTTCAAGATCATTTAAGATGTATGTTTACAAATGCCTTGGCTAGATGTCATAGATTTTCTCTGTCTCTGCTGAGGTATTAGGCTCATTCATCTCAGTTCAGGAGTGAGATCTTTGCAGATGAAGTTTACTTTCAGCTTAGAAACCTCAAGCAAAATACAGTAGGCTCATGACTGTATTATGACGTGCCCTATTATATCATGATAGTTTTAATTTTTTGTCAATGGGATTTATTTCCCACTTATTTTATACATGAAAATTATCTTCCTTTAAAATGTTTTCATTTGTTCCTCAAAGTATATGATTATCTTCCTACCCCCTACTAACCCCTTTGCATTTAAATTCCTATTTGTAGTAAATTGTGTATACATTCATGAGCTGGCTCTTGATTATATTTCTGTTAGAGGTAAATGACAGAGTGGGAATATGTGTAATAGAATAAACAACTGTTTCAAAAAGGACTATTGGAAAGTGACAGGCATTTAAACATAAGCCAGTCTGGTTCAAAGTAACTACATAGAAGGGCCAAATTAAATCCAGCAATTCTATGAAGCTTAAAGATAGCCAATATTTTAATTAACTAAGGAAAACAATCATATTTTGTCAGACTCAAAATAACTGGTAACTCCAGAGGAAAGTATAACAAAGGAATTGAGCTAAGTCAGTGATTCTCATTAGACTTCAGTTAAATTACAGTTCCACAGCAATATAAGTTTTTAGGAAGAGGCCTTAAAAAATTATTTTGCTGACATTAACTTTACACATGGAAGTCAGATACTGCAGAGACTTCACAGTGGCCTTCAGCATGGCCACACGGAGAAAATAATTCCTCCTGCTCTGATGCCAGAACAGCAAAATTGTAGAGATAAGCAAGACAGTGCTGATAGAAGATGCCACTCTTACAGTAGCATAACTTTTGGCTGTGGGGGTTTTCTTCTGCATTGTGTGATGAATCCTTGAGCAATTTGAGGGAACAGGCATGATACAATCTAATAAAAGCAATTGAATAGATAGAAAATGGAGCCCGCTCTGTTTAATTTTAGTAGGAAATGTCTGAAGACAACAATGAACCAGAGACAGAAAATAATAATTTCTGCTATTTAAAAAGAAAAAAAGAGTGTAATGTAATGTAATGCAATGTATTTTTTGTAAGCGGTTTTATATACTAACAGAAAAGAAAACCTATACTGTATTACTTTTATAGTTTATTTACTTAGTTATGAAGTCTAAAAATATATAGATAAAACTTGCGAAATATATTCTTAAAATGATGACTATGACAACATAGTTCAAAAATAAACGTCATAAAATTTGAATTAGGATGCCTATTTTCAGTGACATCCTTGAAAAATAGGAGCTCGTTCATATTGCAGATATTTTATGAAAAACATTTGCATAGCAAAAAAGATTTAAGAATTCTGTCAACAAACTCTTTGTATTGGTTGACCTCTTAATATTAGCCAAGTGCTATTCCAAAAAGAAAAAAAAGCCATTATATTATATGAATATTAAAATACAATAATTGTAACTACTTACTGTATGACAGAGTGCAGACAGATTTGTTGCTTCTCAGCTTCATTGATGAAGATTTATTTCAATCGTCAGTAACTTACATTGGGAATAAATCAAGTTAATATTAAAACCACTTTTAATATAAAATAAAGGGGGTAAAATCAGATACATACCTTGTCCATTTTGCTGTTATGCAGTTAAAGAGCTGTTGAAAACATATTAAATATTCAATAAATATATTAAACACATTTATTATATTAAATCCAATAAATCTATTATATATGTCCTTTATTTCTGATAATTCACATTTAAATACATTTAATCTTAAATATATTTATGAATATATGTATGTGTGTGTATGCATATGTAAACACTTACCTTTATATGCATGACATATGTATCTCTCAAATATATTAGCACACAGAAGCCAATTACAAAATTTCTCATGGAAATAAATTTGACAGAAGGGAAAAAATACTTATGTAAGGACTGAAAGAGAACAGTTGCATGTCTCAAATATTGTGAAGGCTACAGAAGGGGTTTGCCATGAGATAAGCACGAAGGGAGTGATGGGATGATGGTGATTCCAGACCTGGCAGAGGTGAGATCTAGTTTGTGTAACCTGGGTACTGCAGCCAGACAAACATTCCCCCCATGGCAAAATTTGTAAAGAAGCAACTGCCTACATGCACATCACTGGTCAAACACACCAAGTTATGGGACTGATGTCATCTGTCCCCCTCCTGCCCCAAATATGAATACCTGGAACTTGGACTGTAAATTAAGCCACTGACAAAAATTGAGATAAGATGAAAGTGATAAAATTGTCCAAACATTGCCTCAGACTAAAGTTGTGGTTAGCAAACCTGGGGAGAAGAATGTTCCACTAATAATGGACAAAAAGGATGAGAATAGTAAGAGAACTGTGTGGGCAATAAGCACTAATTCCTCTGTTATCTAAAATGTATCAATAGCGGAAAGTTTTGAACCGCCACCGCTGGGAAGCACAGGGTAAAGAAGAACCAATGGGGCACCACTAGATCCTAGGATGGTGACTATTTTCTGCTTAATCCATCTGTCTCTCTCCCTCCCAACCTTTTCTATTTCTATCTCTCTATCACACATTGTTTTTTTAAATAATATCTGTATGACTTTGTCATATGGCCTTGTTTGCACCTTAATTCAGGCAGAGGTGTTTCTTGGTAAAAGAATCTTAAAAACTTGATCACTGAATTTTCTTGCCCTGTTACGGTTAATACTACTGAAAGCATCCACTTTTGTTTGGAGGAGCCAACGCACATTTAAAGACCAGATAATAGCTTACTGTAGGTCTATTAGCATTTCTCATAAAGTTCTTAGAAAGAGTATTTAAGATTTTTTAATTGAAGCATAAAGTGTATTCTCTAAATTTATTGTGGACAGCACTATATAGTTTTTACATTAGATGCAGCCAAAGTAATAATGAAATAAGAAAAAAAAAGGAAAAAAAGACAATAAACATCAAAATATTTAAGCAAGACCTGCTTGGATAGGATGGAGAAATGGGCCAATAATAATGTCAAATATTTCAGCAAAAGGAAATTCAACGTACCTGAAAAGAAGTAAGTCCATACATGAATACATAAGTGCTGCAAAAAAGCTGGAGAAGAGCTTGACAATCAGGAAATTGAAAATTAGTGCAAAATTTTTTATTGTAGAAAAAGAGGCCAGCAACTTCCTAGGCTCCGTTAGGAAGAATATTGTCAGGAATGTGTGAGAGTTAATTATTCTTCTTAACTTAGCACTGGAGAGGCCACCTCTGGAGTGCTGTGTCCAGGTCTGAGCTCCTCTGTAGGAAGAAGACATGAACATAGTGGAGCAAATCTTGCAAAGGATCACAAAAATCATTAAGGACTTCAACTGTCAGATATGTGAGGAGAGGCTGGAAGAGAAGAGAAGAGAAGAGAAGAGAAGAGAAGAGAAGAGAAGAGAAGAGAAGAGAAGAGAAGAGAAGAGAAGAGAAGAGAAG
>PYHW01010678.1:6029718-6124466 GCA_013186435.1 Turdus rufiventris
AAGAAAAGAAAAGAAAAGAAAAGAAAAGAAAAGAAAAGAAAAGAAAAGAAAAGAAAAGAAAAGAAAAGAAAAGAAAAGAAAAGATAAGGCTTGGGGAAATCTTACCAATGTGTCTAAACACTTGATGGGGTACACATTGCTGGGGGCATGAAGAAGAAAACCATCTCTCAGTGATATTCAATGAATGGACAAGACACAAATTTATATACAAGAAATCATGTGTAACCACAAGGAGAAGCTTATTTTACTGTAAAATGGTCAAACCTTGAACCAAGTTTCCCAGACAGGTTGTGGATACACCCTTTTTGAGACATTGATAATTCAACTTGGACATAGTCCTAAGTAGCCTACTGTAATTGATCCTCCTCTTAAAGGGAATACTGAACTATCGGAATTCCAGAGGTTCGTTCTCACCTGAACAATTCTATGATGCTGTGCAGTAAAATCACTTTTTTACCCAAGAAGTACTAATTTGTATTGATTTCATCAGCTTCTCTATCTAAGCCTTCACACACTGTTCAAATGGATGAGATGAGATTGATGAGATGGATAGCAATCTCTCTAGAGACTGATAATGTCTAGACTTGTTTTATTTCTTATTTACTTTATTATAGAGCTTGCTTTTGTGTAGAAAGCAGCAAAATGAAAATGTATTTTTGTTGTATTCTTTGAAAAACCGAGAATATTAGTACCCTTTTTTTCTTTTCAAAAGGCCTCAGTACCTGATGCCAAATCACACTGTGATTTTTTTACTTAGATGAAATTCATGCTGAGCATTCTCAGTTTGCCAAAACACTCAAGAACTTTCAAAACAAATGCAGTGTAAGCTGTAACTAAAAGGACTGTGGCTGTGTTGTCAGTTTGATGAAATAGAGATAAAAACAGTGGTAATGCCCAGGGTTTCTAACTGCACAAACTGAAATAGAATCTTCCTCTGTCTTATGCATTAATTTCAGGCTATGTGGCTTTGCTGTCACAGTGACACAAATGAAATCAAATCACTGAAATGGTCTTCTTTGCCTCAAATGGACGATAGAGAAATATATATACACACATATGAATCTTTCTTCTCTATTTCATATGGAATGAAAAATAAAAATTATTTATTTATTTAATATTTTTAGTCTAAGAAAAGCTGTCTGGCATGCACTCTTGGAACAGTATGGTAAAACATACCTACACTATTTCTTTCGAAAAAAGCCCTAAACATTACCTATTATAGGTTTGAGAAATTTTTATTTTAAATCTTTTTTCAAGATAATGCTATTATTTATACTTGAAATGAGAAACTCTGGAAATTGATTTACAGATATTATAGGAATTTAATAAAATTCAAGATTTTAATGCAAAAATACTATTATATTAAGTTTGAATCTTGTCTAAATTATATACAAACATGCTTTCATCTTCCTCTCCCACCCCCCAGAAAACGTGAAAATCCAAAATAATTTAAAAGTTTAAAAATACACAATTTTCCTGAAATGTCATCTATTGTGTAGATGCTGGAGATGTGCAGTGCAGTTGACATTCTTACCAATTTCCTGGCTACAAAGACAGAATGTCAACTGTGCCTGTTATACTTCAGCCTCAAGGGTTTTCAAAAGGTCTTGGAACATTCTTATTGTTCCAAATATCTATAATGTCAATTTTTTTATCCAAGCTAAACATTCAGATTAACTTTAAGGAATTGGCACTCCTAGAAATAATTAATCCTGTCATAACATGTATTCCAGCAATTGATCATCCATTAGAGTTCTGTTCCTGACTGTGCCTCAGCTGTGAGGAATCAAATATAAGTAGCTCAAGAAGAGACTGCTGAACATGGTTAAAAGTACCTGGGAAAAAGACACCAGATTTCTTGGCAAAAAGTCAGAGTTCTGGAAGAACTGGATCACCAGCCACTGGGTGATCCTGATAGTTTTTTACAGTATCAGTGACAGTGGCAGTTCAAAATTGGGGGGGGGAGGTGGGGGAAGGCTATTAAATCAGTGAATCAGTGCTGGGACTGAACTGCTTAGAATAGTTGAATAGTTTTGCCCAGAAGGCAGAAAACATGGTTATACCTAATGTTTTTGAGACAGTCTTTAAAGCTCCCACAATGACTATTTTATGTGAAATGTGTCTGAAAACAACTGGTTTCACAATCTGTGACATTTTATCATCTGTTCTTCATATTTATTACCATTTGCTTTGTAGACATTTAGAGCTAACATTGGTAGCAAACTATGCTGTGAAATAAACATAGCAAATCCTGAGGTTAAATAGGCATAAATATAACCTATGTATATGAACCTCAGAAAGCAAAGCAAGGCTAAGCACAATATACGTAAGGACCAGCCAAAAGAGATAATATAGGAAAAAAAGAAACATAGCAAGAGAAAAGGCATTCCAGAAGGACCAGTCGTGCAGACTGTGCTGGCAGAAGTTGCAAATGCTACAAAACTGAGAGGTATTGGCAATGTGTCAGAACTTTAGAACATTGTTAGTGAAAAATAGGGTAATACAATTGAATTCTGGAAAAAGGAAGATATTTCTATGTACTAAAAGGTAGCTCTGGCTCGTGAAAGCCAGTGTTTTGTTGAAATTTGGCGTCCATGACTTGAGCGAAATAAAAGATTTACATGTCCTAAGAATAACAGAGTAGCAAAACCAAAACTAAAATGTAACCATGAAGAAAGTGCACAAAGAGGTACTCTCCCATTCAACATGCTAAAGGTGATCCTGGTAGATAACTGCTTCCACCAAGAGTAGGAGTATTCTATAGATCCTGTACTATATTCATCAACCCTATGATAATGTCTAATTTATCCCAGCACATAGGTAACAGCTCTGGGTGGATTGAAAATTCTGGACCTTCAGCAATACCAACAGCTTCACCAGGAGAACTAGGGAACATAAAGGTATTATAGGATGTCAAAACAACATATCAGCAGATGTGCAAGCTGCTGTGCTCTTTACTAGTTTCAGTTACCAGACTGATTTAAGTATAATTCCCTGAAGAGCTCATTACCATACTCTAGTTTGGAGTATTTAAATTACCATCATGTAATTTAATAATAAGGAAAACAGACACATATTATAAAATTATAGTGAATAAAGGATTTTCAGAATTCCCTAAAAAATACCTTATTGACAAGTCCATTAAGTCCATTAAAGCATGGACATTAAAGCAGTAAAAAACCAAACAAAACCCTCCAACTGACAACCCCCTCAACCAAAACCTAAGTGACCTAATGGGTACCACCCCTAGCACTTCAAAGACAAGCTTTAAAGCTGTTCAGATTGTTTTTTTCTCACTTCATACACCAGGCACGATGCCCAAATTTATAATCAGTTTTGTCAACTATTTATAGACAGCTTGGAATTATTCAGTGTCCTCATTAAATGTTTACCCATCATCTCTGTTAAATATGCTTCCTTTTGCCCATATTAATAGGAATATTTGACATCATCTCAGTATTTTGAGAAATGCAAAGCAATTTGCAATGAGAGCAAAAATACTGAAATCAAGACAGGAACTCAGATATCATTAGCTTTCTTTTAAAAATGCAATTAATATTTTTCCATCATGTAGATTAAATTTTTATTATTCATAGATCCATAGAACTGCTAAGGTTGGAAAAGACCTTGAAGACTATCAAGCCAAACCATTAACCCAGCACTGCCAATTCCACACTAAACAGTGTTGCTCAGCACCACAGCTGCAGGTCTTTTAAATATCTGCAGGAACGGGGACTCAGCCACTTCCCTAGGAAGCCTGTTCCAAAATTTGGTAGCCCTTTTTGGGGTGGAAATTTTTCTTTATATCCAGTCTAAATATCCCCTGGCACAACTGGAGGCCTCTTATTTAATCTTGTCATGTAACTTGCTACCTGGGAGAAGAGACCAACCTCCCTATCACCATGTTGCTCAGTGATTGATGCTAATAATGCCGAGGACATGGTTTCAATACCTGTGTGGGCCATTCACATAATAGCTGGAAGTCCCTTCCAATTCAGAATATTCTGTGGCTCTGAATTCTGTGATTCTGCACCTCCTTCCCAGTGCTGTAGAATGGATAAAGATTTCTCCTGAGCCTCCTTTTCTCTGCTTAAACAACCTCTCATCTGGCCCTCATAAGACTTGTGCTCCAGACTCTTCAACAGCTTTGTTGCCCTTTTTTAGACACACTCCAGTACCTCAATGCTTTCCTTCTAATGAGGCACCCAAAGCTGAACACAGTTCCTTATGTCCCCATAATTTGAAAACTATGTTTTCATTATTTCTGTGCCCAGAATGGCCTTTAGCCATCCTATCACCAACTAATTCTTGTCTTTTCACAAGCAGCAGGTCCAGTGGGGCACCTCCCCTGGTTGACTCATCCATCAGCTGTGTCTGCAAGTTATCTTCTTTACAGAAGCAATTTTGATGCAGGTTGTAGGACAACTTACCCTCAGCCACACTCCTAACCTAGATGAACTTCTATGCTTGTTATTGTTCAGTTTCACTTGCAAAGCTCCTGTGAAGTCATGGCACTGCTCAGTGATGTGTCTGCTGTGCCATTCAGGAATTTATAACCATTGCCCCCAACTGCTTGAGTCAACCAGGTAGTTAAAATTTAGGGAATGCTCCATACCATGTGTCCTGTCTGCCTGTGTGGCCTGAGCCCGAGAAACTGATCAATGGCATATCTAGTTGAAGTAAAATATGCCTTTCACAAGATTCTTGTAACATTTTTCTTTTCATATGTTGTCATCCTTAAAAGGCCTACCTGGATATATTATTAGCAAACACATTGAGATAGAGCATTGTTTGAAACAGAATAGAATTGTATTTATTGAAAAGCTTGAAATAAAATGAATTGGTAACAAATCTGATATTTTTCTTTGCCCTTCTTGGGTAAGATTGTGCTTTTTGCTTAGGTCTGAGTACAGAGACTCACAGGAAAGTCAATACGCAGGAAGATTTCTTTTATCTTTTTGTTGTTATTTGTTGTTTGGGTTTTTTTTTTGTTTATTTCCTAGGTCTTTTTTTCTCTACCTTCCTTTGTGTGATTCCACATTACCTTCATCTCATCTAACTTTCTGGATTTCTCCAAACTGCTTGTGATAATTTGGCTATAGAAAAACAGCAATCCCTTTTTCCTTCTCTGAAGTTTCATTTAGTTCAGAAAGTATTATCCAACAATAAGGTAAATAGCTGATTGCCTCTTTTGGTATTCTGCCACATGCTTTGAACAGAACACAAATAAAAAGGGCATGCAGTAAACACCAAAGAAATTAAACAGTTGCATCACACACCTCAGTTAGGAAATTCTTATCAGACTATGTGTAGGAATATGAATGACATTTTTCATTAAAATAGGCACAGTAGTATCCTCCCCTCAAAGTCTTCAAGAACCTTCCTAGTAAAATCTTTGGTAAACTAAATGTATTTAAACTATCTAAATATTTATACTTTATTTTTGAAGAATTGAATTTATGCGAAACCTAATTAGGCCATTAATTAGTTTACTGTGGTGGAAAATCCTCCATAATTATGATAATAAAAACATTTTAAGCCTAAAAAATGTGTAGATGGTAAGGTGATTTCCATCTGTCTGTCCATAAACAGAGTATTAAGCACCCTAATTTTTCCTGTTATATTTAAGAGGTTTGATACACTTGCTGGAATTAAATATAAGATCTGATGGATTGTAGTCTCTTGCATTAGAGTATTGTGGTTTTTGTAACAGCTACAGAGTTGTCTGAAATGTTTCCTGCCATTCAATTAGCGCAGCTGCAAAGAAAGATGTTCCATGAGAACTTTATTTAGGTCTCCGAGCCAATGCAATTGTGAATCTATTCAGTAGTGAAGTAATTTATTAAAAAAATTAGTAAGAGGAAAGATTTTTCTTTTGTCTGTTTAGATTAAAGCCTGAGCATCTGTATGAATTTAGGCAACTTAATAAAATAATAATACAGTGATGAACTTTTCAAAACCTTGCTCAACTCTTTCTAAACCTGAAAGACTCCTACGCAGAAATTTTTTCTATATGTTTTCCAGAAATTCATGGTAACTTGTGACCCAAGCTGAACTAAAGTTTATTCTCAGACCAGTACTCTCTACAGATAAATTATGTACTGGTCAGAATTGGAAATTATATATATTTTCAGAGTCTATACAGGAAAGAACCTTCAGGTTGCCTCTTCTGGACTTGAGGAAGCCAGATGAAAAATCCATGTTTCATAATGTAGGGAATTAATCAATAGCTTAATATGTATTACAGGTGAAGATGAAATTTTGGTCAAATTCCCTAATACCTCTATTTTAGCAGGAGCTTGTATGTAGAGATAGTAGACTTTGCATAGGCAGAAAACAAAATGATCACGGGATCATCTTGACAACATGTGGATCATCATTTCACATTTCAAAAGCAAATGGAAAGGATTTCTCCCTTTTCTCCACAAGTCTGTTTATTAAGAGGTAAGCTGCTTATTGGGGAAAGACACTTTCCCATGTGCTGTATGTGAAAGGGAAAAAAAACCCAAACAAACAAAAAAACAAACGAAAAACCTTTAATTTTGAATGTGAACTCATGGAATTTAATTGGATGTCTGTGTGTTTTGGAGTAAATGTGCAAAAGTGAGTTCTTGAACTTTCAAAGGGAAGCCTGATAGTTGATTGTTGTCCCAGGTATGAATTTGCTGCAAATTTAGAAATGACTTAGATTAAACAGAAGTGAATCCTCCATTCAACAGAGACAGTAGACAAACCCAGCAAAATTACAAAACTGAGAACATTTGTGCACACTGACAATTTTGATTGTGAAAACCAGGGACATGATTTTCCAGAAGGAAAGTGCTACAAAAAATAAGGAACTGTGAAACAAAGAGGAGGTTTAAGAAAGAAATTCAGAAAGAATAAGGGGAAGATCCTAGCTGTAGGAAAGCTCCCAAAATTGGAGAAGGTCCTGGAGATATGAGAGAAGCATGGAGGCAAATACCTGACCTTAACTAGTGATGCCCAGGACTGGTAACTATCAGCAGCCGCATAGCAGGAACAACAGAACTTTATGCCTGACCTTCACAGAGCAGCAAAGATGTTCCTGCAGGGAAGGGAAGCCAACATCTAGTGAACTAGTTTATGATCACTAAAGTCTTTTTCAACCTGAATGATTCTATGAGTCTATAAACTTAATATTGTGGGAAAGTGAGGGAGATAGCCAAGCAGAATGACAGTTCTAACTTCTTTTTTTTTAAATTATTTTTTATTTTCTATAATAAATTTGCTTGACTAAATAAAGGTTTATTAGCTCAGGGACTCATCCCATACCTTCTGCTATGTGTATTGGTCTCCAAATCACAACCTTTTTATTTTATATTCTCTTTCTTCTTATAAATATTTTGGTAAACATATCCCAGTATACAAATACTAAACTGGAAAGGTGTAAGACCTCTATTAGTTTATCCAAAATCTTCATAACTAAGGCTTTCTCTGAGTTTTTAGAATAATTTTGTCTATCCTTTTAAAATTGAGCTGGCAGCAGTTGTGGCTTTTGGGAAGGATTAGTAAAAAAATGAAATACTTGTCTTCTTTCTGTCCCACTCCATACCAAGCAGCTGAGAAATTATTAACTTCTAATTGCTACTTAAGGAGAAGACTTTTGTGAAATTTCTGAATAGGAACCAATTACCTATTCCCATCAGTTATCTGGAGTACCACAACAGGAATGACATAAACTCACATGGACTCAATGCACAAGTATGCATAATGGACTAGCATACTGTGATTTTCTGCAGACAATGAAATGTCTTGTGTCTGACACTGCTTACAATTTAGGGACTACAAATTATTTTTATTCATTTCAGCACAGTGAAATTTACTTGCCTAAAGAGAAGTTAGCACCCAAAGTGTAGCAATTGACTTAAATAAATACTATCAGGAACTTTCTCCCTCATCCACCATCACTCCTTTTCATAGAAAAATCTGTGAAGAATAATTCTAAGCATAATGTCTCTAGAGAATTCCTTTTTATTATTTCTTTGGTATTTCTGATATCTTGCAGTCAAATAGAAATAGAATAGAAAAAGTAATACACGCACCAAATACAGAACTTCACCTCTCCTTTGACATAATTACATGGTGGAAAATATTTAATCTCCTCTTCTCAACTTTAATGGTCATTAAAATGACATAAAATGTTCTTAGTATTCCTCTCCTTCCCCATTCCCCCAACTCCCAGTATTTTCTAGGGTTAAAAGAGGTGTCTGCTATCACTGTTTTTGTTATTATTAAGGATTTATTTTGACCAACAGAGAAAAGGCATCAGTTGTAGTACTGCAGTTATTTCACAACTCCAGCAATGTAATTTCAGAGTTTTTTGAAAGTACTGTCTCTTCTTGACACTTCTCAGAAGATTGCTGAGGAGAAATACTCGTTTGCTAAAGTGACTGAAAATCACTGTCACTCCAAATCAACACAGCCATTTAATGAAAATGGGCTTCTCAGTAATATAATAGATGCTGCCAAAGCAATGATCAAAGAGAGAAGAAAGGGAATGAACTAAGGAACATGAGCTGTTAGAAACTTCAGCTGTGTTTTGCTAAACTGTCTGCCAAAAGATGATATCTGCCCTATTGAATAATGTCCTTCACCAGCTTCAGCTACTTGAAAATGTCTTCTCTTTTTTTCAAGGAACACATATTGGCTAATAAGGTGAAGGTTTAATTCTCGTCATGTCAAAATGAGTCATTAATACAGAAGCATTTTTAAGGTACTTTCACTGCAACGAGTGTTTAGATGATGTCCAAAGAACATATTTTCATTTTTGTTTCTTAATTTTTTTCTATTTGAAACTAGTGCTTCATCTTCCAAATTTATTAATTAATATGAGATTTACCTTTAGGTTTCTATAACAAATAGCTGGTTACGTATCTAACCTTTTCTTATACAGTCTTTTATGACAAGGCCCAGTATTTAATTTTTTTTTTCATCCTGACTGAAAATGAAAATCTGAAATATGCATTTATTTGATAAAGCAATTTTGCATGATGGAACTCCATGCCTTAGACCCCTAGTGGTATTAGATCATGGGGGAACATTTAAACACATAACAAAACTATCCAGAATTAGAGAAATAAATATTTTATTAATTTGCCTAATTCTCTAATGATTTTTTTTTTTACATGAAAATTAAAAGGCTACTTACTTTTCCCTTTTAATCAATCATTTCTGCCAGCTGCTTCTTTCATCTCTCTTGAGTACAATCCAGATTCAGGAACACTTCTGGCTGACCAACACTGCATGTTTCAAAGAATAGTTCACCCACTAAATCTTTATTGGTCTTAAACTTCTAAAGGAAGTCTCACATTCTAGGACTAATGAAATTTCTCTTAAAAACAACGAGAGAGAGACCTAACATAGAAACAAAGTACTCCAATCTGTTAATTAAAAAATTATTTCATCTTGCTTTTGAAAAATCTATTTCAGACCACTTAGTATTTTGATACTCTCAGCAAACTGTTTTCACTCAAATTTGTGAATTAAATCTTATCACATCAGTAGACTGTGTTGATTTTCCTTTTGATAAATAGCAGCTTTCTGAGGGGGAAAAGGTTTTGAAAAAGGGTCTGCTTTTCCCTGTCCTTTTCTCCTGCTACACACAAGTATTTCCATTAACACTGTTACACCATTGTGAAATCTAAGTGAAATAATAATATTGATTCATTTTGGTGAGAATATAAGCAATATATTCAGATGCTTAAAATATTTTTTCCCTGAAACACACACTTGCCATTTATTTTTGCCAATGCCACAGATAAATCCCTAATCAAAACCAATGATCTACTTATATTTGTCAGAAAACTCTCAGTGGAGAGAGGATGAGAAAATATTCACAGTATTTTCCATCACATTCTGTCATTCTAACTTCCTAGAAAATCTGGCTCACACATACATAATTGATGCCCATCTTTGCAGGTGATAAAATTTCTTCTAACGTCTTCAAGGTTGTGTGCATAATTGAAACTGAATATTCTGCTTAGCCAACTTCATGGCAATCTTATCAGGAACAAGAGGCATCTATGAAGTATAAGGGGAAGAATAAGAAAGAATTCTCAAGTTCTTAAAATAAGTGTTTTTCCTCTCTTTGCAAAAAAATGTAAATGTTTCAGGCAGTGTTATTATTACTAGTCCTACTTAGAATTTTCCTAGGTTTCCTAGATGGAATTATTGCCCCTGTCACAAACACATTTGCAATCATGTTAACATCTTGAAAACAATTGCTCTTACAAATGCAGTTCATTCTAAAGATGCTGAATAACAAATAGTTTCCCTCCATTACTACTTTTGTCCATTTTTCATTATTTTCTGACCATTATTTGTAAAGATATTGTTATTTCTTCATTTAAATCCTTATTTCCTCATTTAACTCACTTTGATACATCTACAAGTTTTGAATCTTTAAAAAATGTTAAAAGTAATAAAACGCAAATGACTTTTCAATACATATTATCTTTTTATCTGTTTTATGTCTTGCAATTTTCAGGGTGTTTGGATGAAACTCATTCTCTTTCATTATTATCACAGTAGGACCCTGTGAATATGTAGTTTTGATTTTTCTCTGATTCTATTTAATCTGTCTCCAGTTGCCCCTCATATCTTCCCCTCTGTGATACAGTGTATATTGATAATTCTTAATAGTCAACATATCCCTTTTGCACTCATAATACCCTGAGACAAAACATTGAGAAAAATGACATTATTTTAAATCTGATACTGTATAAAAACCAGATTATCAAAGTCCTTGAAATTTGTAGTTGGACACGTAGTAACTGACAATTTACACCAGAAGATTCCACTTTACAAGTGATTCAAATTAGGTCTATTTGAAACAGGAAATAAGTCAGGAAATATCTTTTTTTTTTTCCTAGACTTCCCCAAATCACTAATGGAAACAGATTGTCAGTTTTGAGAAAGGAATTTTGAAAGGAATGGTGCTGGCAAAGTCTTACATGCCTGCTGTAGCCAAAAGTATCACTGTATCACTGAATGGGCCCACACTCGCAAGGCAACAGCTGTTAAAAAAGCCTTTAGTTCAGACTGCAAGAGTAAGGGCATAGGATGCATCAAATTTTCTCTTCCTTTTGCTTCCCCTGAGTTGCCTCTGATACCAGTTTTATGTTGGACTGATCTTGTGATATTTTGGTGGATAAAATTTTTCAGTCTCCAAACTGAGAAAAATGAAAAATGTGATAAAACCATTTGTTATCCATTTGTTTCTACATCACTAATGACCCAGGACGTTAGTTAAATACATGCAGTCCAACTGTTCATTTTGCTGCTTGGAATGATAGTTGAAGTTCAACACCATATCTGGTATATTGGCTTGTCAACCCTAGTTTGCAATTCTTTTTACTTGTGAATTAAGATTAGCTGATTAAAGCCGATGTAGCATAAAGATGAAAAATAATCCTTTAATAAATAGACAAATTAAAAAAAAAAAAAAAGAAAAAAGAAAAAAAGAAGAACAATCTAAATCTTGTGAATGTTCTGATTCATTCTTTCTGCTTGCCTCCTTACTTGAGGTTGCATATTTCATTCTTCACTTTTTGGCAAATATTTCTTGCTCTGGGATTTATGTCTACTCTCTGTAGATTCTCAATTTAAAATAAACTTCAGTGAACTTGACTCCATTATTAGTTGTTGTCTCTCACTGCAATGGGACTTTTTTTCATTATAGAAGTTTTCTGTTTCTGTGTTTCTGTATTAGATTTAGGGCTATGAAGTGAAGGCCAGGGTGCACTATGGAAAAGCAGGAGTATCTGTGCTCTGGGTATATGCATCTTCTTGAAATCAGGGAATATGAATAAAATGAAAGGGAATTTAAATCCTCAGGGAATTAGAATAGCCAGAATGACAAACACTGATATACCTAAACTCAGGAATAAAAAAGCCAAAAACAGAGGCTAATGGCAGACAATCTACTCAAATGAACAAAGTGAAAATTATATAAAAAGAGAGTGCCACAAGGAGAGAATTTGAATTACACTACCATAAACAGGGAAGGGTCAAAATTAGCTGTAACTTGTAGCAGAATCATAATTTCTCTCAAATAGTTTCACCTAGATTCTGATGGATTTTTATTAAGATGAAATGTTCAGATTGATATTTTTGTAAGTTTATGGACTACAGGTTTTTACTTTGAATTCTGTACATAGCATTTCAATTTTTTTTGTTTAGAGAATTGTTTTAAAACTCAATTTTAATAAAATAGAAACCTTATTTTAAAAGGATGAAAATAAACATTCAGAATTTTCACAGGTTTACAGTTCTGTGAGAGGATTGGTATTTATTTCTTGCCTTTTTTGCTTTTTAAATTTTTCTAACACCTTGCTAATTTAAGGCTTTTTTCAGCACTGAATAGTAACTACAAAAATTACTACTACTTTAGCAGGTTAAAAAGACAAGTGCATTAATGAGTTCATTTAAACATTCAGTAGGGTTGATACAGAATTTTCAATCAAGAGTATTATGTAAATTTGCATCCACTATTTGCTTGATTTTTGCTTACTTTTCCATTTTGTAACAATTATTTCCTCTGCCAAATATGTCAACACTGAAATCTGGAGATCTTTTTTTAAGCTCTCCACAAACAAAAGCAGAAGGAAGGTAACAGTTTCCTAACATTCCCAGGTGCTAGGAGGGAATGTTCAGTGGGAAGCGTTGTTTGTTCATTTATGTGGGTGGATTTAGGGAGAATGAAAAACAGAGTATCTCTGTGTGTTCCTCCTAGACTGTATTTTAAAATGAATAGTGCCTACAAATACTAAGGGGTAGACTTAATGAAATTCATCAAATCAGAACAATAAATACGTATGTATGTGCAAATACATTTATAAAAATCCATATACATAGCCACACTTGTGATTGCACAGAGACAGATTCATAGATTAAATAAACCTGCTTCTCTGCTGCCTGAGCTTGTTTGACAGGTGTCAATCAATTTTAAAGTACTGACTTTAGTTAAAAGGAAAAGTGCTACTGACATGATGCATGTCTCATAACTGGATAACTCAGGAAACTCAGAGAACTTTATGTGACCTGTAATGAAGCTGACAGCAGAACAAGATATAGATTTACTCTATAAACTCCATTTCTGTATGCATTCTGTATCTGTTTTTGAAAAAGTATGTTCCTCTTAGAAGAAAACTCATAGTGTTAGCATAAGAATTATGAAGTTTCAGAGAAATGTTGATATGAGCTCTTACAGTGGCAGAAGGCATAAATGTCACAAGGAATATAGAATAAATGTTTTCAAATTTTTTTAATCATTACTCCATTTACTACTATTTCTTCAATTTTATATTTTTAAGAAAGAAGAAGAACATATTCTGAACAAATAATATGTTCAGGAATTCTCACTAATATCTGTGTCTTTAAAATTCTAGAAATTTATTTTCTGGGTTTTTTTGTTGGTTTGCTTTGTTGGTAATATTTTTGTTTTGCTTTTGTTTTTGTTTTTTCTTTTAAGAACAAGAAAATCTTTTTAGTTCAGGTTTAATTACTGACTTTTAAGCACTATTTTTTTCTTTCTCTTCTGATTAGAAAACTTCATTTCACTCAAATTGTGAACTTCAGCGCAAAAGCACTAACTCCCATCATATCACTGTACAATCATTTGCAAAAGAAAGTCCACTAGGTAATTCAGAACAAGAGAATAGTTTTAGGGTTTTTTTTGTATTACATCTGACTCTTGGCAAATCCTATGGAGACAGTTCTATAAAGTCATCTTGTATAGGATAAAATTAGCTCTTGTGAATCCTTCTTTCATGTCTGCTCTCTTGGCTTCACCTGTGGTTTTTGTTTTCTCTCAGTTCCCTTTTCCTGGGGATTCTCTTTCACAGTAGGTCAGGTTAAATTCCACCTGTTCTTTAAAAGCCATCAGAAACTTTCAGTATCCTCCTTTACTACTCAAAACTTTAGATCAAAGAAAGCCAAAAAACTACTTTAAACAGCTTTCCTCTTTCTGTTTCTACTTGAAGACATGTGGGACAACTGAAGTTACTTTCTGCTCCTCTAATATCTTATAACCAGAAGAAGGATTTTTTTTCCCTTAAAAATAATCAATCTTTCTTTGAGAACAGAGAAGGTCAGTGTCTGTCAGGCTTATTTTTACTGATGTGGTGAGAAATATCGGATTTCTAGCTTAGACATAATTATATTCTTAGCAGGTGACTTGGTTTGAACCTCTCTCCTTTGCTTCTGGGTCTCCTAAATCATTAACCTTTACTAATTGTCCTCTGGAGTTCTGTACAGAGTCCTTGACATTGCTCAATTTTCCCATATATTTTCACTTGTTTCACAAATTAATGATTTGGTTGGCTTAAAGAATCAGCATCAGAGGTATTAGCAAAAGCGGTTTTAATATGATGTAGAGTGCATCCATCGCAACTTCCTGATTTCAAAAATGTCATGGAAAAATATTCTACCTTTGTACAGGGGGAGAAAAGGGGAATTAAAAACACAATTGTGTTTTTGAGCATTTTTCTAAGTTTATATTCCACTTGGACCTGATCATTGACCTGGAGGCCAGCCTGTGCAGACTGATGGGGTCAGACTTGAGCAGCTGGGCTACACCTACAGCACTTGGTCCAGAGTCTCCTTGAGTCCTCCGTGGCTCCAAAAACGTGTTTGATTTTCTATTTCACAGCATCTAAAATAATATGATTGAGTCACCATAGTGATGACTGCAAGAGCAGTGTTTCTTTAACTTCAAAAGAGCAGTATGACAACACTTGAGGGAGTTTAAGGGTTCAAAGCCTGCTGCAACTGTGAACAACAGCTCAGAAGGTTGGTTAGGGTCAAGTCTCAGCTATGACTCATCTAAATTTCACAATGGGACCTGCCCTCGTGTAGGCCATTCGCAGAACCAAGCACTTACTTCAGAGGGACAATGCCGAGTGACTTCAAAGCAGTAAACTTTCATTTATGCAGCATCAATGGTGAGGCTACCAAGACCCAGAGATGAACCTAGGGAGCTATTAATTAGCAGTGTGGAATACCTGCTGAGAAAGAGGAAAAAAACTTGCAGTATACAGTAAGAAAGATAAAAATACAAAGAGAACAAGATATCTTTATTTCTGATAGGTTTCAATAACAAAGGCAAATTTTAAATAAATTACACGAAACTAAATTTTAAATAGTATTCTTTCAAATTCTTAATTTAATTTCATGTAACTTTAACTTCATGTAATTTAATTTCCTGTAATCTCACATTAGACAGAAACACTTTAAGAGCTATTTATTTTTTTAACGACACTTGTGTAAGACCAACATGTTTAACTCTGATCCCAGAATTATGTCATGAGAATTTTGTTCTGGAATGTTAGGAAGCTCTGCAGTTCAGCCTGTCCATTTTTAGTACTTGTTACTCATTTTAAATTCATGTTTTACAAATTATGCTGACACTTCTATTTCTTGAAATTAAAAGTTTTAAATAAATAATTTGTTTCTTCATAATAAAAGGTAATGCAATACAAATTCTTGATTTTGACCCAGAATGGTTATATGCATTAAGTGTAGTTAATTTTATTAATTTGTTGTTGGCAATAAGTCTTGTCAGAAACTAGTATTTTCTTTTTATTGCAAAAGAATAAATGTAAACATACAGAAGGAGAACATGGAGAGGCTATCCCTCTAAATAATTTTCTTAGGTCAACATTTACCATTCAAAATTAATAAATCTTCTGAGACACAAAGGATTTCAACCACTAAATTTCACTGCACTTCTGTGAAGAAAATTTTTATTTAACTTTTACCCATTTATCTCACCTTCTCATGATATATAGATATATATATCATATTTTTGGCTTGGGCTGTGACTTTAGAAATATAAATTAATTGAAGTAACACTGAAAAATAGAATTTCTGCTTCTTGTTCATTCATAATCAATAGCTGCTAAGACAGTATAAGCACACATAAACATATTTAAATCACGGCACACGTAGCAATGTGCATATAAGCCTTCACAACAGTAATTGGATTTCAGCAAAGTATTTGATACTCTATCACAGGATCCTTCTGGACAATATATATAACATTCAGCTGGATAAATACATCATGTGATGAGTGAGAAACTGGCTCATGGGTTGGGGACAAAGGTTTACAGTGAAGAGGGGACATCAGAATGGTGACCTGTCGCTGGCAGGGTTCCACAGGGCTCCATTCTCAGTCCTATGTTCTTCTACATCTTCATAAATAACTTGGAACACAGGACTGGATGGGGGTTCTAAGCAAGTTTGCAGAGATACAAGAGTGGAAAGAACTGTTGACTCCCTCAATGGCAGGGAGGCCCTGCAGAGGGACATTGACAAACTAGAGAGCTGGGAATTCTGTACGTGGGCTGGGGCAACCCTGGTTGTGTGTACAGACCAAGAAATGAGAGGCTGGAGAGCATTGCCACAACAAGTGACCTCAGGGTCCTGGTCGATGGCAAGTTGAACATGAGTCACTGTTCCCTGGCAGTCAGGAGGGCCAGCCCTCTCCTGAGGTGCATCAAGCACAGCGTCACAGCTGGGCAAGGATTGTCCTACTCTGCTCTGGGCTGGGGCAGCCTTGTCTCAAGTGCTGGGGAACGGTTCTGGTGCCACAACATAAGAAAGCTATCAAGTGATTAGAGAGTGTCCGACAGAGGGCAAAGATGCAGAAGGGTCTGGGGGGAAGACTTGAAAAGAGTAGCTGAGGTCACTTGACTTCTTCAGCCTGGAAAAGAGGAGACTTGAGAGGAGACTTCACAGCTACGACTTCCTCATGAAGGGAAGAGGAGGGACAGATACTTCTCTGTGCTAACCAGTGACAGATCTCAAGGGAATGGTCTGAAATTGCGTCAGGGGAGGTTTTGGTCGAATTTTAGAAAAAGGTTCTTTACCCAGAGGGTTGTTGGACATTGGAATAGGCTCCCCAGTGAAGTGGTCACAACACTAGGCTGACAGAGGTCAAGAAGCGTTTGGACAATGCCCTTGGGGATGGCCCTGTGCAGGGCCAGGAGTGATCCTTGATGATCCTCATGGGTCCCTTCCAACTCAGTATATTCTGTGATTCTGCAATAATCTTGCAGACCCAATATTTAATGCATACAGTACTGCCACCTTTTGGTTGTAATTCTCACTGCTACATATAGACAGTAGCATTACAAACATTTTGTCTTAAAAACTTCATCTTATTCAAAACTTAAACATATTAGATAAAATATATTTTAGGAATTTGTGCTAAGTTCCATGAGAATCTTTCAGGATTTTTAGAGCAAGATGTTCAAGTTTATCAAAATCTACTTGCCCTATTTACCATTAAACTTCTAAGTTAGCCAAAGCCTATATGTGAGGCCTGGGACTACAAATTTGATAATTTGACTTTCCCAAAGGTTACTTGCTCAATATACATTTTAAAACTTGTGACAGCAGCTGATGCACTTTCTTGCACTCAGTTTGAAAAATTAGACCTTAGGGGACAGCAGATCTTTTAAACTACCTACACCTTACCTGCTGCTTCTAGATATCCATCAGAATCCTAGAGCAATCACACATTTTTCAGACTTCTGGTTCTGGCAAGGTTTAGAGCTAATCACAAACAGTCACATTTAAATAACTATGAGGTAACTTGGGACCCATTATCTTCAAAGATATGTTCAGGTAAAAAAATTCACCCAAAATAAACCTGGGTGAAGGAAGTAAAAGCATGAGTGAAAACTGTAAAGGTTTAATGTGTGAATTTGTATCATTCACAGTTTATGCAATTTTAAAATAAGGTCAACATTACTGTCATGTTAAGTCTTAGAAGTTACTGAAATTATGCAGTCCATGCACATCTACATGTAGATATCTACATGCACACTTCATATCTAAGCTCCTGTTACAGCCAATGCAAGCCTTGAATTTGGTTCAGTTGCCCAAACAGTGGGAAATATAAACATATATACATACATATATATATATATATATAATATATGACACAAGGTGCTGGAAACAATCATGCTTTCTGTATGGTCAGATGAAGTTCAAACAAGATATATATGTTAAGGCATCTCAAATGCCACTGAGAATTTATGTTCAGTCTTGTCCTTGTATTGCAGGTAAATTAAATGGGCAAGTGCAGATGTGTGCTTCTGTATCTGACCTCACCCCATACTACCTGTTGAATTTAAAGTCTGTTCTTACCACTGACTTTAATACATATATGCAGATCCAAATGTCAGTCAAAAGGGTTTTTTGGGGAAAAAAAGTGCATACGTTGCCTTCTTAGAATCTCAGCAGTGTAGTGAAGATACAAGTAGTTGTTGATAACTCAATTACAACAATGCAAGAGTATACAAAGGGAGGCCTCGCTCTTAACAGACTTCAACAAACAACGCCAACAAAAACGATCCTTAGTAACAGAAGGAAGACTCACTAACAGACAAAATCCTTTCAATCTCTAACTCTTTTCCTTGATGTTACAGTCAACCAATGTTCCTCTGGGTCCAGAGGGAAAAAGCTCCTGGGGTCAAGCAAAATAAAGTTGTGTGGACTTATGGTGGAGTTACACCAGCACCCCACAGACACAGAAGTGTGGTGCCTGAGGCCCCCTCAAGTCAGGAGATGACTTTGGGCTCCCTGTATAGGTTCAAAGAAAAATAAAATTTCTGTACAGCCATTGGTTACAATAAAAAAGATACCAAAATGGAAAAAGCAATGTGTTATTAACACTCAAAACTCCTATTTCTTAGACTGGAAGTCCATTATAACCATCATGGGATATAGCAAATAAAAGAAAAATAAATAAAAAAAAGAATGTAACATATGGAAATAATGATTCAGGATAATTGCTTTTCCAGAGTAATCTGCAGAAAAAGGGCTATAAATTAATAACCAGTTCATCAGAAAATAAAACATGCTATTTAAATTTAAGGTCCTATTTCAGGTAAGAATCTTGCAACACCACAGACAGAACATGTATTTCAACTAAACACACTAATTCATTTGGGCACTTCATCCAAGTACAGTGTTTTTATTAAATTTTTCTTTTAGAACTGTGTTTTAATATAATTTCTTCAATATTGTTACACTTTAGACTATTTTTCCCTTTTATTCAATTTATTCTGTGTATCTCTATGTTGAAATCCTTGGTGATCTTACAGGAAAGATAGATCAGCAGTTTTAATACAGGTTTTCTCCTCAAGACATTTTACTGGTTTCAAAAAGCTGTACAACATGACCTTTATCACCTGAAGAAGTTAAAGTTATAATGAGGTTTTCCATTTTCAGGAAGTGTTATGAACTTGATGGAATATATACAGCTGATTTTTACTGACATCATGCTATTAGGAATTCTGAGATGACATTTTAAGACAAATCTTTTCTCATGACCTTCTTAGTTACTAAAAGTTTAATTCCATTTTTATTTCAGTGTAGAATTTACAGTGCACCAAGTGATACTTGGTAATTAAAAAGCCATTTGACGCCAGCTGTCTTCAGGATTGGGTGCCACAACCTAAAATGTCTCTCAATTTTTTTTTTTTATTTCCTTGAACTGGCCTTTTCAATAGATTGAATTGGACTGCTCCACTCAAGAATTCTGGTTGAGGCAGATAAAATCTTGTGTCAGAGTTATGGCCTTAATAGCATTTAAAACAGCCTGTTTTGCTATCCTAGGGATTAAAATCCCTTAACACATTTTGGCCCCCCCAGGGAGACTGTCACATTATGATGTGTTGTGCTGTCTCCCTGCCAACTGAAGAAACAGATCTTGAAGTCATGACAGGTCCTTCTTACTGGCACTTGCAAAAAGTGTCCTTTGACATGGAGAAGATATTTTGGGTTTTTTTTTTATGACTGTATAACCATTCTCTCAGTGTTGCCTGTGTAATAAAAGTGCCTTCAAGAGATCCCCATTATACTTTTCTCACAGAAACATCAATCAGCTATGAGCAAATAAGCACAGAAAAATAATAGAGCACAGAAATGAATCCCCAAGAAAAGCTTCCTGTTTTAATTGGTCAACTTACTATAAAATTCTCTGTGATCTATTTCAGGTCTGTGAACTCCCACTAATAGATACTCAACCCTTGCAGAGATTCATTGGCAGATTATTCTAAAAATTAAAAAATAAGATTTTAAAAATGAGCATTTTTAACTTTAAAATTTAATTTTAATGCATATTCTAAAAAAATCCTAAGCAAGAGGAAAGATAAACTAATATCTATATTATTTAGACATTACAATAGTGAGTATGCTTAATATGGTATTGATATGGTTTTAATTTTTTTATGTAATCAGCAACCCCTGGTGAAATTCTTGAAGGAAAACCAATCACAACAGAAACAAGAAACAATTTCACAGAAAAGCAGGAAATCTGCTTCAGGAAGACTGTCTATTTCATTTTGAAACTTCTGCTTTGGAGAGATAGAGAGGGAGGCTTGATTAGTAAGAAAAAAACAACCTCTCACAACCTGAAGACTGCACAAATGAGCAGATTTTATGCATGACCCACTGCTGGTTACCTATGCACAGGTTACAAAATTAAGAAAAGAGCTTGTGCTTCAGTCACAAGTAAGCATGGAAAAATCTGGTATTTTAATAAGAAAAGAGACAAACTAAGATTTAAGAATTCATTTTTTCAAGATTATGTGAATTTGATTAGTTGCCATTAATTTCTGTTGAAGATTCAATACTTTGATCAATAGAAAGAGATGCAATCTCCAAAACAATTATTATATAATATTGTCTTCTGAAAATATTGTTGAGTGGTAAACTAACATCACCAGTAGATGTGTTATCAAGCATGAATGATTCTACTAGGCAGTGATATTCATCATCCTTAAATATTATGGTGTTTTTAATTTTTTCATGCAAAATTAATGTCAGCATGTCTGACTATTTCTAATTTTATAAAAAATTGTTGTTTTAGTGACATTTGTATTTGTATTTGAATCTTCCAATTTATGAAGAAGATACAGTTATTTTATCTATCTCTATCTCTATCTCTATCTCTATCTCTATCTCTATCTCATCTCTATCTCATCTCTATCTCTATCTCCTTACATCTATCTGTCTATATAAATCTACATATATATATATACTTTTTATTTAATTTAAACAAAAATATAATTATTAGTCTTGGACTTTGTGAGTTTTGGAACCAAATCAGCTTGAAAATATTCAAACAACCCGAGGTTTTTTGACTGACTGTAATTTCTTCAGAATACCAGTCTTTCACTAAAACCCACTGTAAAACTCTGCAGAACTGTCATGTTTTATTTGTGTAAGACCTTGAATACATAAATAAGACTTTTGCAGTGAAGAACAAGGTAATTTGACAGAACATGATAGAAAATTATCACAACAACTTCCTGCACAACTGGCTTTTTTTGCTTATTGACTTACCTGATAACTTGTGGGAAAAATAGAGAAAGTGACACTTTTGGTGTTATTTATGCACAAATTATTTTAGGATTAAATTCTTTGTTATGAAAATCTACCAACTTTTCTTTTATGGGTATGTACATAAGAAAGTACTCATAGATAATTTTATAAAGAGAAGGGATAAGGTACTGAAAGGCTTGATGGACAGTGCTCTAAAAAATTCTTACTGCTATGAGTTGCTCTCTCTCACAGCTGACTCTACCACTTCTAATTACTACCTTAAGGAAAAATCATCTTATCTACCTGCTATTCTTGTAGGCTGCTGGCTGTCGTACTGCTGCTCAGTGTCCCACTTTTCTATTTATAGGCTTGGATATTTTTCTTTCTCTTTCATGCTCTCCCAGTTTATCACACCCATCCTCTCCATAGGAGTAGACTCCCATGTATGTGCTCAGAAGGGCGTATGTACGTTACTTTATGGGTTGGAGCTTAGATCTGTACAGATCTGGAGATCAAACAGAGAAGTGAACCTGAACTGCAGTCAGGTATTTGCAGGGAAATAAAAAAATGACTGACTTTTCTGCAGAAAGAAGGATCCTTCTCTCGTATGTTTTGATTTGATTGCTTTTACTGCGTACTAGGTGCTCCCATGGGAAATAATAATATAAAAACAACAACCACCCCAAAAAAAACCCCAAACAAACAAATAAACCCCCAAAACAACCAACAACAAAACCCACAAAACAAACAAACAAACAAACAAACAAACAACAAACAAACTAACTAACAAAAAAAAAAATCCAGGTCTTATCTTTAAAACTTTTACTAAGTGTGGGGGGATATAAGCTGCATCGCCCACTTCAGCTCTGTCTAAAAGTCTGGCTGTATGATTGGAAGATGTGGCCCAGCTCCTCTTCCCCTCACATCCAGACATGCATTCCCATTCCCCTGGTGACTTTGCCCCATAAACTAGCTCAATGTGTGACCAGATGTGCAACTGCAATACAGGGAAAAAGGCAGGCCAGGACAATCCCTGTGAATAAAAACTACCTATGAGATGCCTTTCCTTGTACTGTCAATCCCGAGTTATGTTTTAGGAATGGGTAACATTGTGATCTCATTTTCAGATGGCTCACTTTATGCAAATTAGGAAAGTCATTTCCACTCTACAGCTACTATGACACATTACCCTTAACTGAAAATGAGTATCCCACATAGCTCTGGCTTCCAGAACTGTTTAAAGTTTTACTATTTAGATATCTATGGACCCCTGATCCAATAGCTAACGGATGATCTGATTTTGTTTTTCCTCCATAAATTTTGCAATGATGTTCTTTTCCCACCAAGCATATTGGAATTTTATACCATATTTAATACATATTTTGGTCCAGCATATGCATCAACAATTTGGCTCTATTTTCTAATGTTTTAAAGTTCTACTTTTTAGCTTTGAAGGAATTGGAGATAATTATAGGGATAACAGAGAATCCTTGGTTTTTCAGAATACATAACAAATTCATTTAAGGCACAAAGCTCCGCAGTTGAAGGAAATCTACGGCATTGCTGTTGATTTTGTTACAAAATAAGTCAAGATACTAGATTCCTGAAATTTAATGTATTTATGAGGACTAAGCAAAAGCTGAGGATATCTCTTCTGCTTATCTTGAGTTTGTCTCCAAGTTTGATAATATTTACAGCACACTTGCATTTTTGGACTAAGAGTTGTGCATTCTTGGTTGAACCACAAGACTACATGGAGTAGTACCTACTGGTGTCCTTATATCCATTGTCAGTCTGTCACATGATTAGGATGAATCAAAAGAAATAAATCATCCAGAGAAAATTAGTAAATATAGAAAGACTACAGGGGATATTTCTGGGGATTTTCCATATGTATTATAATGCTAGTACACTGGAAATTTCAATATTTCTGTCATACAGAAATTAAATATTACTGTTACACAAATCAAATAGTCCTGGCAATGTTTTGGCAACGAAATATAATTTTCCTCTTCCAAAAAGGAGATTGAAAGAAGTCTCTTTCATATAGTCGTATCTCAGAAAAACTTAAAGGAAATGGGAAGCAAAAAACTCTTTTTTAATTAAAACCCTATTGAATTCACTAATGCCCCTGCCCCCCTCCAAATCAAATTTTCCTTCATTAAAATTTTACCATGATACTGTTTGCATCCATCTACACAAGCAGATCTCATTGTTTGTTGCTGGGTTTAAAAAACAAAACAAAACAAAACAAACTATTTATTCTGTGAGAAATAAGAAATAAAAGCCATTACAATTCACTAGCAGGTCTTTTCTATGTAACTTTTGCTTTCATAGTTTCCCAATGGGTATCGTTTCTGCTTATTCTCCTAGGTCCTGAAAAATTAGGTAGAAGAATAAAGATAAATACCATATAGCATGTATATATTTTTAGAAGATACTGAAAATCAAAATAATTCAAAATATTATTTTGCTATGGATATTTGTGAACATTTTGAAATCTACCTCAGAGTGGAATAAAACTCCAGACCAAACCAATCCAAATGCAAAACCCAGTGTCACATAAAAGTAGTTTTAAGAATATGCTGATTTTTGGAACAGATTTCCAGTTATTTTATAAAAAAACCCAAACAAAGTTAAGTAAGAATAGGCAAATGGACATATACTATTTTTTTTCCTAATTTGTTTTGTTATTAGGGCAAATAAATTTCTAGTTTCTCTCAGGAGCATTTGAGTTAGGAGCAACAACCAGAAGGATTAAAGGAAAAATAAAGATGTAGATAAGGCTTACTTGCATCTCTCTAATTGTTCCTACAGAGTGCTTTAGTAGTGTCTAAGTTCAATCAGGATTTAAAAATATTTTTCAAGGACCATTTGTAAGGTACTTTTCCCTACTCCTCAAACTTTAATGTAGACCAAATATTTTCTTGTTGATAAATTCTACCATTAAGTATGGGGTTTTTTTTAACAAAGAATTTCTCTTTGCATATCCTGTCCTTTCTTAGTTTTTCATATTCTAATTAGGATTATTACTGAGTTTTCTTATTTAACACCATCATTCTAGTAACATCATAATATCTATTTTTAATTCATGGGAATTTTGTTCAACTACAAAGAAAATTAAACAAAGTAATTTTCATTTTCAAGCTATTAGGTAAAAAAAAGCAGAATGGACAGTGAAAGTTGTGCCAAATCCCTCACTTTGCATCACTTATGCACACAAAAATACCAGTAAAAATATACACACTTTGATAAATGTAAATATCAGACTCTGTGGAATATAGCCATAGAGCCCTGTGCAAATCAGAAATGAAAAAACCTTCTGAAACCAAAAACTGACAAGCTTTTCATAATTATCCTTACTTATTCCACCCCTTAAAAGAGAGCATGTGTCATCAATTATTTACCTAGGAAAGTTTCCTGCCTTTGCTGAAATGAATGGCAATACATTATTTCTTTGGGCTCCTACTGACCATTTTTCCTTATTGTATTTCTTGAAGAGGATCTCCAGAGATTGTCACTGGTCCCTCTCTAATGAAACAAACTAGAAAAAGTCACCTCCAAATGCTAGTGTGGTTTATATAAGGATTTCTTTGATTGGCAGGAAATTTGCAGCCTTTACTTTTTTTCATCTTTTGTCTCCAAAAGAACAACTGAGAAAAAACAGTTAAGAACAAGCAGATAATTCAGTCAGAAAGCAAGCTTTTAAAAATGGAAAAGACTGGACACATTTCTCCTAGATGACTAGATATTTTTGGCAGTTGTGTATGCTCCTTTCACCTTTATTTAGATGCATTCCTTCCTTATGACAGAAAGCTTTGGAAAGTTAATCATATAATAAAGTAAAATATATTTTCAAAGAGTATATGATAAGCTGAAAAATACCATCAGTCTTTATGGGCACTATGGTTTTATCTTCAAGAACTTGAAAGAAAAGAAATAAATTCACTAGAAGGGACAGTTATGCATTACCAAAATCTTTCCTGTGCTCCAGATATTGCCAGAAAACTGAGATGAGTTTTGCATTCACAAATGAAACACGACACAATCTTGTTTTGCATGGGCTTGCTTTCTGTAATGAAAGTTTTACACAGCTTGGCTTCATGAAGTGAAATGTTGATTGAAAATATTTGTGACAGTTGTGGGTAGTTAACGAAGTTGCTGTTACAGTACTTCAATAAAATGTTGCCACTTTAAATGCTAGGTACTAAACCGGTTGGAGTATACAGCAGCATTTTAGGTACTGCACTATGTGTAAGCTCAGATTCCATTAAATGAGTCACTTTTTCTGACTGACACCCCATTTGTTCAGTGGAAACAGTGAAGTTATTTACTGGATGAATAAATGAAGCCAAACATGAATTTATATTCCCATATTTTGTGATGGCAAAAAAAAAATCTAGCTTGCTTGTCAGAATTTGCACAGTATGAAAAAGGCATTTAAAATTTGTTAAACCTTCTGAAAAAGTATTGATTAAGGAGAGAAACTATAGTCTGAGTGAACACAAATATTGTTTCAATAAGTTTTATGATATTTATTTGTGTCGATGGGTAATAAAATTCTAGATTATGAGAGATAATATATCTTATAACACAGCTATGTCAGGGCTTTTTTTTATTTGTTGCAGTTATTACTTTCTCAGGGTATATGAAGTTATGCTTACAATGAATCAAATAAAATATAAAATAAAAATTGATATTTCAATACAATAAATTCACATTTATAGAATTCTTTTTCATGTGCTTTGCACTCTTTACCTTCTTTAGTTGTCTTACATTAAATCAACAGTTTTGCAGATTTTCTTGCCTTTAAATAGAGATTTAACTTACTCTAGCTAATGGGTTTATCAAATGGTGCTTTATATTTTCTAAGCTCTTCTACACTAAGTATGCATTAAGAAAGTATCCATAATTCAATCACATACATTTTATAGGAACTGAAAATTAAATAAGAGTCTGATCTATTCAAGGAACCTCGTATCTCGAACAGACAGGAATTTTATAGGAAAGAAGAGTTGCTTCTATCTCTCTGTCTTCTTCCATTTTCTTTTTTTCCTTTCGCTTGAAAGAATTACAGAAGTTCTTAAAGGGAACTAAAGAATAAAGGATACAGCTGTGTACTGGACAAGGTTAAAAATCTGCCTGGGGTGCAGTTAAAAGCAGTTTAACATCCTTGTAGGTTAAATGTGCATAACTAATCTGACAGTGTTACAGGCTGTGCCACAAAGTGTGTATACTAGAGGTAGACTGGGGGATAATGGCCTGGAATCTGTGCCTTGCTGTCGTGGAGCATAGACCTATTGTAGAAAATTCTCATTGGACTCATGCTCACACAAAACATTATAAACCATGTAAGGTAAAAGAGGTGAATCAAAAAACAGTAAATCCAAGAAGATTTTTTACTTTTTCCTTTCCATAGTCCAAGCTTCTCTGAGAATAAACAAACAAATAGGTAAATATAAAGTGCAATTAAAGTCTACTTAATCTGAAATCAGAAACTCTGTTGTGTTTCATACAACTGCAACATGAAAATTGAAGTCCTGATTTTATTTTTTTTTTTTTCACGGATCTGATAAGTCAGAATGAAGATTCAGAGACACTTAGAAGCCAAGGTGCATAGTCAAGGAATCATATCAAAGTTCTTTTTCAATTTAATGAAAGACATTTCCAGCTAGTGATCAATTTAGTTTTAAAGCAGACAAATAATGTTAATTACCCCCAGGGTATAGCTACACTGATGGGTGACAACTATCAAAATGTGAGTTATGCCTAGATACTTTCTTACGCTGAAGTTAAATAAATGTAAATCCCACTCTTAGTATTTTTCCATCCCTATTCTTCTGTAAAGTATGTAGGTTTTAAGGGTTTTTTCATATTTAATATTTATTTTTCCATCTCTTTATAGGAAATAACATTAATTTTAAATTCTAACAGGAAACACCCAAATATTTTTATATTGCAAAGAGCTGAGTGTCCTTCTGCAATGGCTGGCTTGTACCAGAGAAAATATAAGCTGAAAGTTCCTCATAATAAGCATAGTAGATGAAAACCAGAAAAATAAACAAATGTTGAAAAAAACAAGAATAATCAAGTGGCAGGTCACAAAACCAGAACATACATAATATCTGTATTATATTTTTTCAGCTGTTTCTACAGTTTTAGTAAAGCTCACTAAATAAACTTGGAAATGAAAGTCTTTAAGTTAGCTATCAAAGGCAACTGGATTTCAATGCACATTATGGAGTTCAATTGTTTAAAAAATACATAATTTTTTAAAATCAGTGTTCAATAAAAAAAAAAGAAAAAGAGACAACCATAACAGCAGTATTGTTACTGAAAGACTGGTCTACAGAATTGTGATGACTGAAGCATGTGGGTAAAATCATCTGGTTGTGTATTGAATGCTTTATTATACTTCACTTCAGCATTAAATTACTCTTTCCAGTGTTTGCCTAGTCAAACAGAACAAAATTTGTGACATCTCAAAGAAAGATGAGATTTTGAGGAGATGAGACGGAATAATACTGTGACTGACAGGTACAAACCCATGTTTCTACAAAGTGGGCATTTTGTTTTGAGCTTCTTCATTGCTGCTATTGGAGCTAAAAATTAAAGATGATATATTAACTACTGTTCTCCAAAGTACTGCATTAATTTTTTGAGAATTTACTGACTTTACTACGTTCTTATGTAAACTTTTATTGTGGCTAAAAGACCACAGTATTAACAGAATATGTTGATGAACCAGAGTCATGATGGTAGTTAATTCTGTGGATTAACTTTAACAGGCATTTTACAAAGAGGGAGTTTCACTTTTCAATTTATGACCTAATTACTGGAATAATGCATTTGTATTAAGAAAGGTTTTTATTTTGACTAGCAATATTTTGTGGTTCTCTATTTAGATTTCAACATCTTATCCATATATTCCTAGGTGTTCATTACTTTTTCATTATTTATGATATAGTCCATGATTTGTCAGATGAATGATGTAGAGCAAGTCCATCTGATTTTGATAATTCAGGGAGGCAGATTCTACCTGTCCAACATCTTTGGAATAACCTGCTTACTGTATATTTCTTATACTAAGAATTTAAGTACCCTCTGTTTCTTGATGTGCTGTTTCAGCTAGTGTATATGCCAGCAAATCAGACATTCGCTGAAAATGTTCCTATACAATGGATCTTACTCCTCTGAAATATTAAGCTATTTAAACGCTCTGCAGGCATGGCTCTGGACCATTCCAACCAGTATTTAATCAGACAGTTCCTGGATTTGATTTGGGAGCTGGTATATGATAGGTACCATCTACAACATACTGTTTTCAAGCAGTACCTTGGTTTGGAGAGTAATAGTGCTTAATAATATGGAAATTTTTCATGCCAGCCACATAACAGTTCCCATCATATTTATTTTACCAGTATAAATGTCCCATTAAATACTTAAGTAGGTGGATAAAGGTGTTAGTACATAACTGGGTCATTGCCTGGTGTCTAGATCTCTACCCACAGTTCAAGATCTTCTGAGACATCAGCATGTAGACATTTACATTATATTCTGTACCTTATGAAGACTTAAAAAATAGCATCATCATTGAATCACAGGGTTCATCAAGTCTGCACAGAATAGAGTTCTACAGAAGTAAAGAGATGAGATTGATTATAGCAATTGCTATTTTTTTTAGTTGAAGTGGTTTGCAAATTAGGGTATTATGAAGTGACGTGTAAAAGAATTTTCCCCTGGGTATATTTCCTTAAGTATGGAAGTCCTAATTTTAAGACCAAACTGACATCACAGAAGTACCCCGACTGACACCGGCCGACTAGTAGTTTTTACTATGATCTGAGTGCTAACACTTGTTTAATACAGCTGACCCATATATGTCAACTTGAATGTTATCTCACTTCTTTGGATTTAAAAATTGTTAAAAATTAATCCTATTTTATTCAATAGTATTAATATTGTGGGAAAAATATTTAGAGAAATTCATATTGTTAGTTTCATAGCTAAACAGAAAATTTTACATGATCTAGATAAGGAGTAAAATTAAAAAAAACCAGCTTACACTACTGTGAGACGTTCAATATGATGAAATCTGTCTCCAAAAAAAATATTCCTCTGAATTTAAAAATGCATCTTTCACTTGTGCTTAGTGCTTTTAATGGTTTAGAAACTAATAATGTTTTTTTCACTATTTACAATTTACAGTTCCATAAAAATGGGGGTGGTTGATTTTTTTTATTGCTGTAAATGTTTTTATTGCAAATTTATTGGCATTAACCTTCTGAGATTATTATCTCAGATATACGTTTAAAATTAATTTAGAGTATTTAGGTGTCTGATGGTAAAATGCTGTGGATGTATGGAGGAAGTATTTTGTGCAGATCTGCAGGAAGCAAATGAACATAAAATGTAAATTAAACTCATATTGGAAAAAATAAAAATACTCTGTGACATAAAAATAGGGAGAAATACTATTTAGTCTGACCTTCAGATAGGTGTTCCATAAATGCTAGTCATTTCTTCTGAAAGGGTCAAAAGGGAGCACTTCTTACAATTCTTTCTAGAAGCTAATTTGCATGGATGATTTTCACTGTGTAGAATGCCTTGATCAAAAAGGACTGAGTATTAATATTTGATATAGTATATGAAGTGCTATAAATCGAATTTCCTCTGTTATTTTGAAGTAAATTCTCAGAAAATGCTTACTTCATCCACCTCTACTGAAACAGATCTCAATTTGTTAGATAATTTTCTGTCATAATTTTTCCTATATTTTAAACTACAAAGATTTAATCTTAAAACAATTTAAACAGAAATGGGAAGGCTGGATCTGCAGTTACTTAAACATTGGAAAACCTCTAAACGTACTAACTTAAATGTACTGGTGAGCCAAAAAAAACATTCCTGGTCACGCACAATTTATGCCTTTATAGCGGAAAATAAAAATAGAGACTGCAGGCACAGACCCTTTGAAACAAGTCCTATCCTGAACCTTGGAAAATAGAGTCAAATTTAAGTTTGATATAGAGAAGTTTAACAAGTAATGTTTCTAGCAATATGCTATTGACTCATAATGCTTTTCTGGTTTTTTTTTGGTTTTTTGGGGTTTTTTTGTCTGTACTATGGTTTCTGCAAAATTAGGAACAGTGCTTTGGATTTTCCTTTTTTTATTTCTCATGTTCTTTTATATCACAATATTATGATACTTGTGTTGAGCTGACATACAGTAGTAAGCAATTAAGAACATTTTATAGCTGGTGAATGAAACTAGATGCTTGTGAAAATATGATAACTATTGAAAAGAAATATTTGAGTGTCTTTAAAATACTTGGTTGGTACTATTGGAAGATAGAATTGGCAATTTATGTTTACATACTTAAAAAGCGATATACTATGTTTGAACAGTTTTCTAGTAAAGAACCTGAATTTGACCAAAAATTACAGTCTCTAACTCTACGGATACCAGAGACCTCAAAAAGTAAAATAGGTGACATTCCCCTGTACTTGTGCTTATTGACCTGCCTCAGAGTATCACCCCATTTCTGATACACAGAGAAGGATCCAGTGCCAGAGCTATTCAAAGTTGTTTGAATGTCACTGCTCTGTGCTTAATGAAAACTTCCTGCCCTTGTGCTTTTGCAGCTAATATAGGAAGTCATCCGTACTACAGGCAGCACAGAAAAGCTCCTTTTCAGAGAGTTTAACACACACAGTATTTATGAAATGCTGAAATGTAATCAGCGTATCATCAAGATACGTTTGAAACAGCTGAAGAAACCTTCAGGGAATATTGCTGGTTATAAAACCTTTAAAATGGCAACTTCTAAATTAAACTTGTCCTACAGGAGATATCTTGAGCACAGTATTCTGGCATTCTCACTTTTCTTCTTGACTGCATGGTCATTGACATTCTAGAGATTTTGAGGGAGCATTGTGGGTTTTTGTTATTTGGCTTTTTCTAAACTGTGCACATACAACTATACTGGGGGGGTTTTTTGGGGTTTTTTGGTCAAAATAGGTCATAGCCACATGAATGAAAAGAAGACTTTTTTTAAAGAATTAGCTACTTCAGGAAAATAAATGCCTATAATACATTATAACATTAATATATTATTATTTCTAAATACGACTCTAAAGAAAATGACACATTCGAGAAGAAAAATACCATATCACCCCTAACACAGTATCATCTCTAAAGAGATACAAAGTCCTATACAAACATACACATTGCTGGTCTCGAAAAATGCTGATTTGTTTAATCAGGCAGGATAAGAATAGAGCATTAAGTCACAGAACCTAAAATCAATAACAAAGAAAATCATTCTCAGCTCATTTTAGTAGAAATGTGATTTGCACCAGAATGTTATATTAAATTCAGAAGTGTGCTGATGCAAACAAATTTTTCCTTTTTCTAATTTAGTTCAGTGAAACTAGGACTCATAGAAATTGTTCATGTGCAATTTTTTTCAGAATAATTAAATGAAATCTATTGGTCAGCATATTAGAAGAATTAAAAAAAACCAAAACACCCTGGTTCTAAGTTTAATTTTTAGGCCTTTTTCACCCAGCTTGTCCTCTTTATGGTGATTTTTTTTCCTCTATGGTGATGAACAGGTAGAACTGAAGCATTCTCTGTTGCCTGCTTGTAGTTTTTTGTCTCTTGAAGCATATTTTGCTGACATAGCTCAAATATTTGTAGCTGCATCTGTTTATGCACGTTGCATAGAAGTTCAAGATTTTTTCCAATTCTTTCTTTTCACTCACATGGAAGAATAATTAGCTCCTTTATAGTGGCTTAGGGTATTAAGAAGTATCCTGCAGTGAGTTCTTTCAGTGTATTGACCTTTTATGAACCTGTCATTTGGTTCCAGGGAAGCAATAACCTTTACTCTCCATGAAACAATGTCTTGCTCTTAGTGTTTTTCAAGCTGTGTTTAAGACAGTTCTAATACTGGATAAAAGGACTTATGCTTTGGGATTCTCTTATAAATCCATTATTTTTCTTAGTGGTGAACATTTCAAAATGCATGAGAAAAAAACTGCTTTATCTATTTCCTGGAAGAAAGAAGCCTCATTTCTCATTTAAATTTGTGGCTTTTCTCAGAATATTCATCTTCCTTCCTGCAGTCAAAACCTAAATAAAATTGGGGGTTTGGTAGTCATTAGTGAACAGTCCCCCCATCTTATTATAAAACCAGGATTATTCAAATGCTGCTGTTTCAAACCGATTTCTTTCCATTTCTCACTAATGTATAGAGGATGATTTGGGGTAAGCAATGAATGAGAAATGCATCATCTTACTAATATAAGCTTGAAGTTAATTAAGGAACATTATATTTGCAATATAGTACAGCAACTATACATTAGACATTTTGTTGCCAGACATTTTGACAAATCGCTTGAAAGGTTTTTTATTAAAATAATGATGGAAAATTCATGAATTATTAACATAAGGGTGAAAAAAATCCTTGAAAAATCTCTCAGAATTAAATGTTCAAACATTGTAGCCAAGTGTAGACTTGGAAAATCATGTGTTAAATGATACAGCAAGGTGGGCTAGGATATCAATAAGAATGCTTACTTGAGATTTCCTGAGACAGAACTAGTATATCTTGCTATCCCTTTTTGCTGCAGGGGGACACAAGTCACAGCTGATCCTTCCTATTCTATTCTGAGTCAATACAGACAGAAGTTGCTTTGATATTGGAAATACGGGATCATTGACTTAATTTCTGCTTTTTTTTTTTTTTTTTTTTTTTTTGTTGGGTAGAAATATAGAATTTTATTAAAATTTTAGCGGCGATTTTTTGTGAATTGTATGGAAGGAAATACTGCACATTGAAGTGAATTTATCTAAATTTATTCTAAACTGTGATATAAAATAATTGTATGCTACATTAGCAAAATGTTGCTGTGATTAGAGCATTAATCTGAAGACAGCTCGAACTTGGTCTGAGAGGTCAGTATTTGCTGTTCAACTGATGATGATAAAATTTACTTTCATATGTTCTAGCTAATATTTCTTCTCAAAATTTTACTTTCCAAATATCAGGAAGTACCATCGACACCAGAACTGCGGTAGACAAATCCTTAGGCTCAGGACTACACCTACAAATGTGTGAATTCAAATATTGGAAGCATTTACTTTTGAATGAAAAGTTCAATTGTTGTAGATGTAATACATCTTCTCTGTTTTATTTATTTTGACTTCTATTGCGTAGAAACATTCTTACTCCTTTCAATCTGTCTAGAACTGATCAATTAAAAAATCTGTTTTCTGGAATATTTTCCTCACCATTGCCTTAATTTCTAAATCATTAATGGAAATGCTTAACTACATGAAACAAGCATATAACCTCAAATTCCCTTATTAATAATTTTTATCATGGAATATAATAATAACTTATTTCTCCTTTAGATATTCAATATGCTTTTAGACAGATTATTAAATGTTTAATCTTTATCTATGATTATTCATTTTTTGTAGTACTTTCTTGTGCAGCACCTTGTCACATGGTTTTTGAAAGTCTACTAAAATAATGTGTACTCTTGTACCTCTACTAAGGTTTTTTTTGTTTGAAGTTCTTAGGAATTCTCACAGACTGATACAATTCCCCTCTGTAGAAACTATAGCGATTAGTTCCCTTTGAAATCTTAAATGTACTGAAGAATATTTAAAGGAGAATAGAAAGTTGACAAAGGATCTTTTTTATGAGACTAAAATAATTTCCTTTCTTTTCATTAATGGAACACTTAGAGGTAATTAAGGAACTGACGTCTATAAATTATAAAACTCTCAAACTAGATTAGCATATAAAATAATAAGCTACACAAAAGTCATAAAGTAACATCAGGAATTTCTCAGTGTCTTATGTAATTTTTTATCACAGGTAGGCTTTCCCATTCTCTTAATAACTCCTTTTATATCCTTAATGTTTAAAGGCCATTTCAGTATAGATGTAAAGTGTTAGCACACAACTTTTTAGGAAATATAAATATGACCAAAAAAAGTATACCTAATTTCTAATAATACATTTAAAGAAAATGGAATATTTACTTGTACTTCATAGAGAAAGATTTAGAAAAAGATTATATTAGTTTCCATCTAACTCTTAACAGAATTTTTTTTCCCCTAAACTGTTGATAGATGTGTTCTACAGTGACAATCTGAAACTGCATCTTAATAGCTTTTACAATCTAGCTAAGTGACAAAATTTTCCAAAATGATAGCTGGAAATAGAGCAGAGGAGGGGAGCAACTTATAAAGTAATAACAGGTAAATGAAACATGAAAAGAACATATGAAAATTAAACAAAACAAAACAAAAACCAAAAACATACTAATAAGGTTAAAAGTTGTCAGAAAAACAATAAAAAATCCTAGTCCTTCATAGAGTATCAAAGTAATTAATTTGATTTATCAAGGCAAGTCAGAATTAATTTGTTTAACCTTTCCTCTATAAATCTGTATACTATGGTTGCTCTACTATAACATGAGTCCTGTAGTTTCTCTACTGAATTCATTGGGCTTAAGGTCAAAGAATTGACTACACTTTTCATTATGCATTGGTTATTTTTTTTCAAAATAAGCTCCAAAGATACAAGTACTTAACACATACATATGATTTATATGTGATGCCTGGGTACAGAGTCCATTCCCTGAAATACAACAGAGGCTTGTGTATTCTGCAGAATAATTTCTTTCAGTCACAGTATCAACCCAGAGTAACTCACCTTAATATTTAGTCAATGTAAAACAAAATGGTTTCACTCAGCTTATCAGAAATATTCTGTTTGGAGATAAAAAGACTAAATTGAAAATTCCTAAGTGTGAGCCTTCTAGAGGAAAGCATAATATGAGAAAATCAGTCTTTTCTGTCAGCAGCCTTTTTTGTTTTATTATTTGACCCATTTAGATATGCTCCATAAACCTTCTTTAGGGTGTCTCTTACTTGTTCATGTGACTTCTTCCTTCATTACATTTTAAATATTTCTTGGAGTATTAAGTTCATGTTTTACCAGTAACAGTAAATAATCATAAATGAAATGGAAATAGGATATTTACCTTTTTTTAAAATTAAAAATAAAATAAAAGGATGTACTGATAGGCAATAAGAATGTCCTTGTCTCCAAAATGTTAGTTTTGTTTCCACCTAGAAAGAAGAAACTTCTCTGAAAAAAAAGAATAGGTAGCTATGAAGCGGTGGAAGGACAAGTCAAAATTTCCAGTGCTTGACAGAGAACACATATTGATGCTTCTGACTGAAACTAATTATTTCCTAGTTAATGTGCATCATAAGAAATTAGAACATGCAATCAGAATCATGAAGCTTACATCCAACAGTAAATGAAATACAGAACTAGAAAAGCAATTTGTTTATTGCTGGTTTCCATGTATGTTAAAAAATAAATTCGTTCATAAAAATTCAACAGATTGTGATCCTTGCAAAGTGATGGATCTTAAAATAACATTCATATTGCTTTATGTGGTATACTGCCAACAGAATGAAATCCATGTCAGCTGTAGTATTACAATTTTTTATTAGAAAATCTATGAAAGCTTTACTGAGAATTTAATTTTTGGAAGATTTTATGACCTTGAAATTCATACTTTTGCTCTTAGTTTTAAATAGGTAATGGGATTTCCCTCTGGATATATTTTAAAGACCAGTTCAGGGCAGAAGGAGAACTTATAAAACAAATACTGTCAATACTACTCCATTCACTGAATTTGAATCGATTTATTACTTCCTATGAGTGAATGAGAGCAGATTCTCTCCTTTAGTTCATGTATCAACACATTTATTACACTTCCAAATGTGAAGTTTTTATCACCACTATTAATGCTTGAACTAGAAAGAACAGAGCTTAACTGTTATGGGAAAACTCTATTTTTATTTTAAAATATCTGTCATTTCATATCTGTATTATAGAAGAATATGATGGTGTCACTGTGAAACAGGTAGATTCGATTCATGTATTAATAGACATCAGATAAGACTCTAGAATTATGCAATTTACATGAGAAATGGAAGACAAAGGTCCAAACTTTATTTCTGAATAGTCAGTGTAAATCCAGAAACTTTTATATTCAAATTGTCATATTTAGATCTATATTTTTCATTGGTTTTATATGCAAAATTGTAAGAAAGACAAACAAAGTATTAATTCCTTTAGAGATAACAGACGAAAACTTTAAATCTCAGAATCTTACATGGAAGACCTTTCCTCTAACTGGAAACTTTTCTGAATAATGTCACACATCATTTAATTAAACTTATCAACTTGTCTTATTATTTAAATACACACTGCTTTATCTGACCAAATATTGGACTTTCCACTGTGCTCATTGACAGAGAAGTCCTGACAGGTATAAATTTGCAGCTAGAAATAATATAAAAAGAAATTATGATCAAGCAAGTGAAATTTTTTTAACAATTTTGTGATGAAAACACTTTCATTCTTGTATAGTTTTTCAGATACCACCAGAAGGAAAACAAAGGCAAAGCATACTATACATAATTCATCTAGGAAAAAGGGGAATATAAGTCTGCCCCATTAGCAGTAATGTAGTTTCTGCATGAATAAAAATTATTCTAACAATAAATTAAATGTAATGAACTGTACACATTCAATTTCTTAAGAAATGCTATGTTCTCTATCTTGTGATGTTCCATTTATAGCAAAGATATTTATATTTTAATACCCTAATTAAATAAACCTCTCCTGTATTTTAGGATAAAAATCTTTGAACGGAGTGTGCAGTGTGAAACACTAGGAAAAGTTTTGTCTGTCTAATTCATTAATAAAAGGGACAAAGTTATAAAAACCTGCTATTGTCATGGTTTAACTGTGGCCAGCAGCCAAGTCTCAGACAGCTGCTCTCTCACTTTCCCACTAGTGGATCAGGGAGATAATTTAAAGGATACAAGCTAGAAAATGGTGGGGTGAGATAAAGGCAGTTTAATAGGGAAAGAAGAGAAGCAAAGCAAGAAAAACAATAAATTCACTGCTTCCATTGGCAGGCAGGTGTTCAGCCATCTCTAGGAAAGCTGAGCCCCATCATACATAATGGTGACTTGGGAAGACAAATACTATCACTCCAGAAGTCCCTCTCTTCCTCCTTATTCCCCCATTATATACACTGAGCATGATGCCATATAGAATGTCCCTTTGGTCATTTGGGCTCACCTGTCCTGGCTGTGACTCCTCCCAATCTCCCATGCACCCTTAGCCCCCTTGCCAGTGTGGCAGTACAAAAAGCAGAAAAGGTCTTGGCTCTGTGTAAACCGTGATGAACAATAACACAAACCTCTTTATGATATAAAGCCTGTGTCCAGCACAAAATCCTAAACACAGCCCCTTACAAGCCACTGTAAAGAAAATTAATTCTCCCCCACGCAAAAGCACCACAACTATTTAGAAGCTGTGGGTTTTTTGTGTTAAAATACTGTGTAGTAAAAAGAGGACTCCACACTGACAACTTTTTCTTGTCTCATTTACCTTCCAAAGTCAGTATTCCGGATATTTGCGTTAAATGTATAAAACAGCCTTTCAATACTCATGTATTTGTTAGCATTTTGTGAGGAAGACTTGCAGAAAAAGAAATCTTTTAAATGTTATCAGTAATGAGAAGTGTTACCCAAATGTGACAGCACTCAAAAATGATGTGCTTCCTTGTCTGCTTTTCTTGTATGAGCAAGTGGTACTTTCTTCTTTCAGTGCATTAAACCTTTCAGTTAACTTGAAGAGCTGTTCAGCTGTGTTACTTGGAAATAAAAATAAATTTGATTTCTGTATTTCTTCAGATTTTTTTTATATAAAAATTATATGAGACCTTTGGAGCTCTGTTCAAATGAATGTTGTGTGACTTCCTAGGTTTTGGAAATACTTTAACTTAATAGGTTCAGGATTGACACCGTGCTAGTAGAAGACCAATTAGATGTTCTGTTCCACAGATGGTATTATGACTTTCCTGACCCTCAGTAAAACCTTCTTACTCTCTTCCACCCTTTTCTTACCTGAGAAAAAGTAAAAGTAGTATCTGCAAATGTGTAAAGGCAATAATCCTACTGGACTCTTCCAGTGAGTGTTCTGTTCTTCTGGAGAAAAAAAGAAAACCTGTTACAAATGTCTTTATTCCTTCTGAGGTAAAGTGAAAATTACTCCTATTCTGAAACTCTAACTCGTTTACAGTTTCCATGAAATGGTACATGCTTATTTTTTCTGCTGTCAGCTACCTTAAGTTTCCAAAGAATTTTTATATTAAAAAAAAAAAATACACAGGCTTATATATGCTTATATGCTCTTTTTTCATGGTGTGCAAGAGGCATAAAAATCATGCACGTATTTTATAACAGTTAGCCAAAATAATCTTCAAACATGTTTATTTTTCAACTGAATTCTGCTCACCAAAAGGCCCTGTACAACACCCTCTGTGTAGCTGTTCACATTCCTTTGGTTGACTTCAGATATAGCCCAAATCTAATTCCTCAGCAATCATGATCCCAAGTGTCACATTATTTTAATCACACAGACATTATTAAATTTTATATTTTCCTAAGCTTTAAAATCACTGTCAGCCTAAAATTGCTGTAGAAATTGTGCTTTTACATACATAAAACTTAAAACTCTGATATTGGAATTATTTTAACAATTAGCTTAGCCATCAAAATTGCCTCTATATCTTCAGCATATGTTGAAGCAATCTTCTGAAGAAGGTGCCTAAGTTCCATATGTGGTCGATGGACAATAGTGGGTGTACTTGAAGATTTGCAGACAGTGAGCAACATATTTAAACCAGCCCAATTTCTTCTTGGAGATTCTAGAGAACATATAGTCATAAAATGTAAGGTCAGCAGTTATTATACAGTGGAATGTATGGTACAAATTAAAAAAAAAAATGCTTGTAAGACTTTTTTTTAACCTTTTTACCCAAATATAAGAGTTAGCCTAATAAAAAATACCGACTCTCCATTTTACCTTACTCTGAGAATGCAAATGTGGTATTGTGATATTTTTCCCACTGAGAAAGGATTGTCCCAGGGATAGTCTTATCCTTGAAAAATCCTCTTAATAACTTCTGGTTCCCAAGATAAGGCAGCCAAGTCAGAATCTATTAACATTTAAAATTTCTATTGACAAAGTAAAAGATTATTTCTGCAACAATCATTTTGAAGAAATTAAGTAATCTTTGATTGAATGAATTTGCTTATAGAGAAATAATGCTTTCAGTGTATTAATTAACTAAATGTTGCTCTCGGGGTGCAACACTAATAAATTTTGTACTTTTCATTAACTGATGAATGTAAAAATGCAGGTAGGCATTCATTCAGATTTTAATTTACATTATTGTTAATAAAAATCTAATTAGAGTAATTTGAAATAAAAAAAGATTATTTATAGAATCCACAACTGAATTCTTTAACTTGAAAGAGTTTTATGAGAAAAAGAAATCAATTATGGTTTGGTTTTGCTTTTAATGTGAAAACTATTAAAGACTTCTCTACTTTTCAGTCAAAATTATGGGGTTTGGAGTTTATGGGAAGTTAACTACTGAAAACCACTCTTTTTAATAATCCTGGAATTCTCCAGAAAAAAACCCATAACAATATTACCCCAATGAGAGCAGTTACATGTCACATTACATTTACATAAAAATATATAACATTGTGGTATTTTTAATTGGTTTGATTACTAAGCATGGTCAAGTGCCTTATGGTAAGAGAGAACATGGTAAAAAAGCAATAATTTATATATGGCTCATTGGAGGAAAGAGAAATTTGCAAAGGCTACAGGATCAAGGAGAATGTTGAAAAGATTGTGAATATGAGGCAGAAAATGCTAAAATATTTCTCAATTTACCTATGAAGAGCATGAGATATGAAAAAGGCAGAGAGACTTTTCATGGAGCAGAAAATTGAAATGATAAAGGGAGTAATGGCAGAATTAAATTTAAAAAACAAACAAAAAAAAAAAGAAAAAAAAAAAACAACAAAAAAACCAACAACCTGTAAAAATATACTTGACAAGAAAGGAAATGCATAATTTTATGGTAACCTAGAACTTCATTTTCACTCAGATAAACCAGGAGAATATACATGAGCCGTGTGGTCTGAGAATAGATATAAAAATTACCTCATGTAATTTTCCTGTAGATGATCAGATTAAAGAATGTCTTCTTCCAGTTTATTTGCCAAGTTTTATGTTTTTATGTTTTGACTGTTTAATCTACAGAGGAACTTTATTTGGGAAGGTGTAGAAGTACCATATGAGTACAAATTTGAAAAGAATGGGAATGACACATAGGCAAAAATATTCTTTTAGAGCATTATACTACACATAGCTTTAAATTTTCTTGGTTTCATCTCTACATAAATTTCAGAATTCTTTTAGTGAGGTAGACTGTGGATACTTAGGATGTAATAAACTAGCATTTTCCCTAAGGCTTAAAGAAAGAAGAAATTGAAAAAAAAATTCTGCATTTTTTGTTTATTTTTCTATTTCAGGGCATGAGGTTTCTTGTAGCATGTTAGGATTTATTAGACAGTTGCAAAGACCAAGGATAGATTTTGAGAGCTCTGAAGTCATGCAATGTTTGTTTGATTTATTTATAATATACATAAGGCAAGTTAAAGTTCCTGCTTCCTTGCTTCCTATCAATGACTCTTTGGTCTGCATATCCCAAAACACTTTAAATTATGAAATTGAATGTTTTCCCTTTTTTTTCAACAAAGAGAGAAGGAATCTCAGATCTGAGATCTTTGATGGTCAAGTATACAGTGCTTTTTGCTTATTTTAAAGCCAGATATTACTTTTTTTCTTCTTCCCCTGAACTTTTTCTTTTTCAAATTGATTTTTTTCTCACTGATGACTTGAGAAATCCAATATTAACCAAGTTAAAAAAAAATCAGAAGCATTTGTATGAGAAAAAGATATTTATTTTATGTGTAGTCTTCTTGTACTGAATGTTAAGAACTTTCACTGCAAAAAAGTGAAACCAAATAAAACAACCAAAGAAGCCCCCAAAACAACAACAACAAAGCCCTTTTCTAAACAAGAACAACTTATAAAAATAGCAGGCAGGTATTTTGGCAATGATAATATGTAAAGCTAAACAAAGTAATCCTGATTTTTATTTGTGTACATTTATATGGACCCCATTGAGACATCTGTTTCTGTGATAATAACACAGAGAAGTTGTATAAAGCATAAGGGACCACTTCTACCTAAAACATCACACCATTTTTATGCATAGATTCTATTTACAACCATTTACATACGGAAAATTTCAGAGCAATACCTAACATTTATGAGATGTGCTTTATTTCTACATGGAGTAGAATGCTGGCATTTGAAAGTGGATCACCTTTAAAATGTCTTTAAAGTCATATGCAGAGTTCTAGGACCTGCGATACACAAATTATTGTCCCTGAAGCCAACAGCAATTAGCATGGGAATGTTTACAATTCCAGTCCTTAACCTTGATCTTGAACTAGCATTACACTTGTTTCAATATCCATGTCTGAAAGTGGAATCACCTACAAGACCATGACAGAGGTCAGCCAGGAAATTGTGAAGCCACATGACATTGAGGGGAAATACATTCCAGATTTGTCATCTGATTTCATTGTTAGAGTAGATAAGGTGAGATTTCTTTTCAGAACAAAAACCCATAAATCTCTGTAGAGTTAAATCTGACAATATACATAAGCTGATTTAGCATGTCATTTGTAAAATTAACTACTGTTAAAGTTTAGAAACCAGGTTTTGCATATTTAGGAAAGCCACTCTTCATTTATTTATCTCAGAATACAGATTGAGACCCAGCATAGCAGAAACCTGCACAACTTATTTTATTTATTGGTTTCATTCATTAACAACATAAGGACAGTGGAAGAAAAGCATTGCAGTGTCTTGCCCTTCATTATTGTATTATTATTATTATTATTGCTGTTATTCAAATCCCTTGCAATATATTTTTTATTATGCAAAACCAGACTACAAATCACAAAAAGAAATCCCAACAACTCCCCACCTCCAAAACGATGCACATATAAAATACATAGGGAATATATATCATATTATATATTATACATTATGCATCATACATTATACATTATCTATTATATCGGATTTATTATTATTATTAATAATAATAATAATAATAAATACATGGGGAATATATATTTGTATTTCATATATACACATATTGGCTTGTGCCTATATATAAATATATATTTCCTAGAAACATTTGATTCAATTATGTCAAAAAGACTGGAAAAGTACTATTTTTAAAACCGAATCATAAAAAATCTTTATTAATTGTCAGATTTTGATTTTTCATGTCAAAATTGGTAAAGTATTTATTATTCTAGTAAAATGTTGATGTTAATTTCTTCTCATTTATCCAGTAATCATTACATTCCATTTTTTAATATTTATGTGAACTCATAGAAAGATAAAGCAGAGAAAATATAAATTGACATATTTCAAAACACTTCTTTTCCTGAAGCAATTACTTTCATCTGTAAATAAATGTAAAACTTCTGTGTATCTGTAGAGTTATTGTAACATTACATATATAGAGATGTGTATCTACACTAAATCAAAAAATTCAAATTCTTCAAAATTGCTTTCCATTGCTTATATTTTTTCCTTCATTAATTTTTTCCTGTTCTCCACAAGCTTAATTTCTTATTTAAAATAATTTTATTCAAGCTGTTTGTATTTTCCTTACCTTTCTTTACTATGAGATATGTGAAGTAACTAACTCGAAAAGTTTTTGACTAGCAATTCTGAAGAAAATTTTGGGCTGCGTTACTACTAATACAATCTAAACATTTTCTTCTAGAAAGCATTATTACATAGCTTGGAGGATAAAAATGTTCGAGTAAATGTGGTTTTAAGGTTAGTATTGTTTTAGAAAGATTGGATTTGTGGCAGTTGTACAATTTTAGGTCTCTGATGTTTGCATTCTGAATTCATTGCCTGTACATATTTGTAAGAATTGTTTGAAGACCTTGAGGACCGAAAAAGCTCCTAACACATTCAAAAATCTTGGTATTTTGTTTACCTTAGCATGCAGTGCTACCTCTTGAGACACTTCACTGATTGGCTAATTTTCAAAATTCAAGGAGTCCCACTAAATAAACCTATAAAACTCTACAGTGTTCACCAAATAAGATTCCCCAAAATAAAAGCACTACATGATGGTTCTATTCACTTCAGAAAATCCTACGTATGGGTTTTTCTGAGTCTTTATTTTTTTTGTCCAGGCATCAAAATAAAACTAAAAACTACAAGACAAAATCAGATAAAAGCAAAAAAAGACTACTTGGAAGATCCTAGCAGGTTTTCCTTCCTGTCAAAACAGCTATGTTAAGCCAAAACCATCTGCACCGTCAAAAGGACAATGGGTTAATCTTGACAGCTGTCTCAATAAATAATATATGATAATTTAAAATCATAAAATGTATTAATTTGAAAATATGATGATAATAACTTTTACAAACATAAGTACAGTCATAGAAAATTAACATCAAAATCTCTCTTGAAATGACACTAATTTTTTCAGTGACTGCAGCAATGTTGCAGTTAATACTTGTTAATCACAATACATTAAACTGAACATTTCATATGAAATGTAATAATGTCTCCTAATATTTGACAGTAATAATAACAACAACGTTTTTATTAACATTTTATTATTTCCAAATTTTGCTACAAACCGACTTTGAGAAAGTCACTGAAGAATGGCTAATAGGAAAGAACATGAAAGACAATGTCATAATTTTCTTCATTTTTCATAATTTTCAGATTAATATTTTTTATTTGACAACTATTTCATAAATATGAATTGAAATTGTATTTTTTTAATTCCCCAAATGAACAGCAGTTGCAAGAAAGAGGAGAGGAAGGAATTAAATATTTATCTGTATTCGTATTTTTTTTTTAAAATTCAATTATGTTCACTTTTTTAAAGCTGGATAGTGATTAATAAGCATGGGAAGTCGCTTCCTAAATTTAGCCCACTAAGACTTCGGCACCTAATCCAAGGTAGGTGTCCATAACGTCTGTGACCACTTCATAAATTTTAGATGGTTAATAATCCCATATTCTACATAGCATCTTAGGTTGTTTTGGAAATTCCTTTCCAAAGTTAAATGAAATTAATTCTGTCCCTACTCTCTTAGGATACATAAATATTGTTGCAATACAATTTGAAATAACAGTTATTAAAGAAAAACATGCATTCAGTCTGTATAACTTGAATTCTTAGGTCAAATTGACTGAACATTGTTTAGTTATGCTCTGTGGGATTCATCTGACCACATAAAAATGTGTGCAACAGCTAACTAAGGATGTTTGGTTCACTTTCCTCTGAAGCATATACCACTACTCTTCATTTTACCATGAAAGCTTGGTTTAAATTAAAAAATCAAATTTTCAGACATGAAAATCTTCATTAAATAATTCTTCTCAAAAGATGTCAAAGAACATAACAAATATGTACTGCAAAAATCTTTGGAGGATTTGCCTAGTATTTCCCTGAATTTTACCATTTAATCAAACTCAACTAATAGCTGTGTTAGTAAAACATTCATGTCGCACATGTCAACATCATGCTTTGAAATCTGGTATTGCACAGTTTTGATTGATTAGCTAAAAATGGTTGTTGGTATACATTCAACTAGCACATTAATATGAGCACCAGTTAGAAGCACACAAAATAGTTGCCTCAGGGAATTCAAAAGACACAGATACAGATTGCAGAGGTCAAATCCTGTGATCACAGTTGGTACAAAAGGTTCTGTTATTGTTCTTGGTTATGGCTGTAGCAAATTTTTAAGCTGAAGAGCACCTCAGTTTGCACTCACTAAAATGGTACAATCACGAAAATGCCCATCACCTCTGACCACTGAGAAAAGATGCAGCCAACTCTTGACTCTTGTCAAGCAATCCTTAGAATGGTGAAAAGAATGGCTAAAAGGGAGGCTTTAGATTGAGCATATGAAAAAATTCCTTCCATTCTCTAATTCAGTTTTTAATTTTATTATGGATAGTATTAGTAAAATTTTTTTGATCTAATTTTTTTCCCTCATTATTAAAAAGAGAAACACTTTTATCATTTTGAACTTGTGTTCCAACAATTATTTGAGTGCCTTTACAAAATCAAGAATACTAAACCAAAATAAATGGAAATCCTATTTTAGTATCTAAATCCATCGCTGTGTTAGGAACATTCTCATGACTGAAATATCAAAATCAGGAATATTATATATAGTATTTGCATTTAAAACTGAATAGGGAAATGGAGTGAGAGTGTGTTTTTTCAAGGAAGATTTCATTGTTTGGACTCCATTACCAAAATGTATAGCAGTAAGCTCCCAAAACACATTAGAGAGGAGGCTAACCAGCGCATGAAGCAGTAGTTTACTAATTTTCATCTGAAAAATAAAACTTGCAGTGTTCAAATCTGTGATATACTATGATGCTCAAACTTCAAATATAATTATCTACAGAATTTACAAGTAGCAGTGCAAAAATTGTTTTCCTCTGAAAGACCTTTATTCAATATGGGAGAGCACTGTGGTAGATCTCACAAAGTTTTTTGGTGAAAATAAAAGCTTTACAAAAGTGAACTTTATGAATTTGAAAACATGAAAGTTTAAATGAAAAAGATATGAGCAGAAATGTATGACAACAATTGGTAAATATTTAAGACATTTCCAAGCTAATCAATATCTGCAATTGCTAACTTTAGTGTAAAAATAAATAGTGAAAACATACAAGCAAAAAATCTATACTTCCTGTGAAGCAAATGGAAAGAGACTATAAAATATAAATGACACTTCTTTCCTCCAACATAGAGGCCTTCAGCATATACAGACAGAAAAACACGAAGGTTTTATAAATAAATAATAAACCAGAAGCCAGAGGAGAATGTGACTATGGAAAGGAATAAGAAAATCCAGTAAGAATTTTCCAGAACAGAGATGCATTATTTAACATAATTATAATTCCACAAGTGCATACTAAAAAAATGGAAAATAATAATGCTATTCATAAACCCATACATACTAAATTTATTTTATAGATTTTTTTTTTCTTTTTTTTTAATTGACTAGTACACTGTGGTGAGTTGAACTTGACTGGCTGACAGACCCCAGCCCCGCTGCTTTTCTAGTCCCCTTCTTCATGGGTGGTGGGGAATAAGATGCAAAAGCTTGTGGGTCAAATTCATAGTTCGAACTTACCATCACAGGCAAAATAGACAAAACTGAGGAAAATTAGCTTAATTTATTGCCAGTTAAAATTAAAGTTGCATAGTGATAAACAAAGTAAAAAATAAAAACATCCTCTTTTCCTCACCATCTCAACTTCATTCCTTGCCTCCTGACTCTTCTGTCTCAACAGCCCTTATCTCCAACAGAGAATGGGTGGCTGTGGTCACTCCATAACAGGACCTTTTCTGCATCTCCCTCCTCCTCACTCTTGTGGCTCCTTTGCAAAGCAGGCTGACACCAGTCCCTGCCTCCTTCTCCCAAAGGTTACCCCTGCAGCCCCCAACACACAGGACTTGACACATGAACCCAACATATAGTCAAAGGTGGCAGTGTCGTAACAAAAATGAATGAATGGTTGTGAAAAAGCAGGGGGCAGCCTCTGGGTTTCTGTCTGAAACCTGGAGACAGGACTAGTGGGTCTAGTCATTAATTGTCAGTTAAGCAGGTATTTAATGGTTAAAAAATAAGAAAAATTTTAATAAATTCATATCTGGCCACACAGCTAGCAGTCTGGACATACATACGATGAGTATACCACGCATTTACCACAGTTTCCTGTGAGCAAAGCAATTTACTGCTCCTCTTGCATTGCTATTCCAACTGCATTACTACTGCAGTTGAATTGCATGTACTGCATATATCCTGAGAGTTAAAAGAAAATGGAAGTTGGCAGGTTAAAATGATGACTTGGTAGAAAAAAGAAGTAAAGGGTGTTAGTTTCCTCTCAGCACTCCATTTCCATCACTCAGGGTGTCTCCTTCACTTGAAAATAGGACGGTCCTTAATACCCACAGAAAAACACAAACCACATATCAGACTATTTACATATCTTTCAGCAGACATCAAAAACACAAGCTCTCATACCTATTTAGTGGTTTATTTTATATATGTTTTTACCTATAGATAATTTTCATCGTGTTTTTAAGACATATGTAATTACATGTGATAAAACATAACTGCAGAATGACTTCCACATCTTCATATTGACTATGAAATATCTATAAATACCAGTGAAGTAATTGAATTAGGCACAACTGTCTTAAAAATACATTTGAAAAACATTTTAATTTCAGAATATTTTTCTTTTTTGAAGGGTTTTTTTTTTTCAGTGCTTGACATGAATTTGAAGAATAAAAATACTGTTCCTGTTAAAGCTTTAAACATAATGCATTGATCTTTGTCACCTTTCCTACAGCTGAATAATTCCCTACACATAGAAGAGTCTCACAGGAACTGATGCAACTGTTTTCAGCTAAGTATAGCCTATGTTATGCCATGAAAAACAAGGTCTACCACTCTATGAGTAACTTTACACTGTTTCTGTCACACAAATCTGAGACAGCTCTGTGACTGCTGCACTGCTGTATACTGTCAAGTAATGTGCAGATTTTGTTTGAAGGGCAGAATTTATAAGCCAAAATAAACAGTAAAGAAGTAAAGAAGAGCTCTGCCAGTCTGGATATTGAACTGCCAAGCAGCAGTCTTCCCTCCTCTTTATCTATTCACTTAATTTGTATTTTACTAATTTTGACTATAAAGATTGACAGCAATAGGAATAACTGAAATTGAAGTGGCATGTATAGAAGAAGGAAACAAATAATTAGGGTGCTAAAAGGAGGTCACAGAATTTCCTGAAATTTACAGTACCTGGAATAATGAATAACTGGAAAGGAGTACAAACTTTTTCAGAGATTGTGTAATAATAGCATACTAAAATTAGTTAATAGTAAACTAAAACTATATGAAGGAATATTTGAGCATTTTTTCTGCTTGTTCTATAACAGAAAATTAGTTGTGATAATAATATTCAAGTTGATGAAAGGCTGCTGTGAATGTGATGGGGATAAATTGTTTTCCAAGTTTCTTGTAAAGAGCTTGTAAAAGGGACTTTTTCTCTACATTGAGAAATTCAGAAAAGAAAAATAAAAACAAACAAAAGCACAATCAAACAACAAAAATCACACACACAAAACCAATCTAAAATCTACCAAGCAGGAAAAATCTTAGCAAACTTCCTACAGCTCCCTGACAGCTACTTCCTAACCAATAGTTAACATGGGAATTACATGCCTGCAAGTTCTGTAGAATAAAACCTATTTGCAAGATAAATTAATGCTGATAGATTAATAAGCATATATTAATGAATTAAACACTAGTCTCCCTTCAACAAACATTTGAAAGTCTTGTAACAGATGGATTCTCTGTTTTAGATAAACACCTACACAGCAACTAAAGTTCTCAGTAAGAATGCTTTTTGAGAAATGTCAAACAACACATCGACTAAAATACCATGGAGCAGAGCACCAGCCACATACTAGTTTGATGATTCCATGGCTATGACAGCGTAACATCTTCTTTCCGACCGTTTGTATTAACCTGAGTTACCATGTAATGGCAGGGAATGGGTTTGAAAAATACTTCTAGATTTTTCCTGAAGCATCTTTCTCTGTGCGTGTGCATATTCATTCATGTATGTTTCAGCATGCTATACAAGCTGGACAGAAAAGAGAACATATCCTGGAGTATTACAGATAATGTGTTTTGCATAACACAGGTGCAGTTTCTTGAAATGCAAACCCTCTTTCTGCCTTCATATCTCTACTTTATGTATTTCTTAAGGCTAGAGAATGTGGGTGACACATACCATGTTATTTAAATAATTAAAATTTACTTAAAGGTTGTAAACACACTTTTGAAGCAGGGCATGTTTAATATAGGCTGTCATCAGTGTCAAGTATTCCACACAGATTAAATTCTGAATTTCCAAATATTTTATTAATCTAATAACACATTTTCTACTGTGGATTCATACAATCATCAATTTCTTGATAAAATTTGGTGACTTTTTCATATCCTGTGTGTATAGTCAGTCACTGAGACCAACAGATGCAACCAAATGTGCAACCAAAAATAGTTTTGTTTCTTGAATTCTTATTGTGAGCTGAACAGGTCAAGTTTAAACATTAAAATATGAAAATATAGTCTGAGATGCACAGGACAAGTTTAAGCATTAAGATGTGAAAACAGTCTGTTCCTTATCAGTTATTAGTAATTAACTGATACAGTCGATGAAACTTAGTAAGACTTCGCATTTTTGGTAGAAATAGCAAAGATTTTTCCTTCTTCTATATTCTTAAATATATTTCACTTCACATTTACAATCAGAAAATAAAAAGTCAATTAGTGGGATAACATATTTATTCTAGTATTATGTTAAGATCTACTGCTGCTGTAACAGGTATCTGGTCCCACAAAAGTTTTGTATTATCATTACCAATAACTGACCAAACTAAGGTCAGGTTCAATTGCTGTTGAGTTTAAGTATTGACAATCATTCCAGTCCTTGAAATGTTGATGCAATTTGTTCACTCATGACTGAGTTACAAGGGCTTTTATAACAGGAAATTAAGTGTTCTGGCATACTTTTTCAGATTTTCCAGTGAATGTGGACTAATTTTTACATACTCTTAAAATTAAATCCTGGATGGGTTTCAGCTTCACTAGCTACATAAAGCTTTTATTCTTCTGTTTGTTTTTTGTTTTATATTCTTGTTGTCATTACCACCTAAACTTTCATGTGGGAAAAAAAAAACAGTTTTTCTTTCCTATAATTTCCATCATCTTACATACGATCAAAAATGGTTTTACCCCTTGGGTTTTTTTGTTCTCTGGCATTTGAGTATAAATTCCAAGTAATTTGTTTTTTAAAGTAATTGATCTGTCAATTACAAGATTAAAACAAGATGCTTTTTAAAAGAACAACCTGGATGATTTTTTTTTTTTTTNAATATGCAAAGCCAGTTACCCAGATAATTACCCGAGGTAAAAATAAAAAGATAATAATAATAAAAACCAACCAGGAGGAAAATAAAAAGACAATTCTATAGCTTTATTCATGTGTTTATTCATGGACTGCTTTCACAATGATGCAATAGTCATTAAATATCGCTTCATACTTGTAATAGCATCAAGGCCTTCCTTAGTATTCTCTAATAGCACTGAGGCCTTCTACTTGACTTTTAACAATCTCTAATGACAAATTCCATGCTTTCTCTAAAAACTTGCTCTAATTCTTGATAACTTCCACAGTAAGACAGATTTTCTATAAAGTCAGTAAGTCGGTATTTCGCAGGATTTTTTTATTTGTTTTCACTGCCTGTCTACCTGTCATCACTATGATCTTCCATTAGGTAGCCGCAAAAAAGGAGAAAAAAACCCCAACCCTTTATCTTCTAAATGTAGAAAACCCCTTAGTTTTCTCAAGTGTTAAGGAAACTTCCCATTCCGACCATTCCCAAAACTCTGGCAGTCAGACTTAAAAACTTACAAGTTTCATAGTTACATAGATACTGTCTGTGATTTATTATAGTCAGTATTTTCTCTTTCCTTTGACCATGATCATAAGCTTACAATCATTACCTGAATGTTCATTTTCACGTCAGAGACACTAAGACAAGAACCCTGTTGCTTTCTCCTTTACTTTTTCTAGAAGTTTTAGAAGAGAGGGGTTGTCCTTCTGTGCCTCTGCCTGTTACAAAAAGCTCAGCATAAATGGTCAAAGGGCGTTTTGGTTGTTTGGGGAAAAATATATGGTTGAAAATACTGCTCCATTTCTGCCATCATGTAACAAACAACAAGTAACACAAACGACTACGAGTACTGTATAATATCTGCCTAATTGTGCCACAATAGAGAGCTATAATCCATTTCCAGACTCCTAGATGCATCAAAGAAATATAAATAAACACAAAATTAATACTTTTATTGAAGGGGTTTGTTTGTTTTGGCTTTTTTTTTTTTTCCAATTTCTGCTAATGCAATAGGTCCTGTGGATGCCGCTCCACAAAGTCTGAAACGACCTTTTTAAGTCCTAACATGAATTAGTATATTAACAGCAGTAATTCTGCAGTCCCAAGACTGATGATACTGTAATTTTCCAGCCTAATCATACTGAACTTCAAACATATTCAAAGCATTTCTATTGAAGTTACTGTCTCAGAAGTGCTTTTGTAATATGTGTGAATTACACATTTGGACGCAACCATTAGACAAGTGCCTGTCAAGCTCATTGGAAATGAAATAAAGGCAGATACTTTCCTAAGGTAGCAGCTGATGTGAACCATGCTCTAGTCTTTGATTATATTTAGACCTCACAGTAGTATAAACTGGAAAAAAAATTTAAAGTTACATTTTGCTTAGATTTTCTGAGTCATCACTGGCAGCTCATGTCAGTTATTAAACTTGAGAAGCAATGAATAGTTAAAATATATACCTCCATGAAAAACCACCGTCATGCCAAAGGGCCAAGACACCATTCAAACTGCATATGTCTCAGTATTTGGAGAAATCAACAAGCTGGAGCAAATGATCTGATTTTCCAACACCCTGGTGCTGACACTTTTACTGTTACACATTTTACCTACTGATCATGTAGATGTGGGTGAGATAGAGAAATCATTACCAAACTACTATACCCATCTCACTCACACCTTAGGGTTTATGTCACAGAGTAGCCAAGATTTCTTCTTGAGGTTACCTCACTCTATATTGCCTTGTGTCAACAGAAAACACCATAGTAACCTCAAAAGCTTACTCACTGTGGACGACAGAATTACTGAAATCGGGAATCCTCTGGAAACTATATAGTCCTAACCCAAGATGGGTCAGTTAAGTTTTCAATCCCCCTCACTACCTACTTATCAAAACTGCACTTCATCAGATAACTTTAGTATTAACTTTATAAAAAGCCTTAATAAAATAAAAATGACAGTAGAGGCATGACTGACATCAGTGTCAGTCCTTGTGTCAGTCCCTTACTACCTTTTAAAACTATTTATGCCTTTTCTCTGTGAGTATCCCACAGGCAGTTCCACATTCCTCCCTTCTGTGAGTTTCCATCTTCCTGTCCCTTACACACCCACCTAACCCCACATGTCCCTCACACAACCCTTCCCCCTCTCAGCACAACCAGCAAACTCCAGATGTCTGACTGAAACCCACCTAACCCTCTCTTTTATCACACCCATCCTCATTGGACAGGCAAGGCTGTTTCTACTCTTTGGTAATTAGTAGTGCTGTAATTTATTGGGGGACATTGCCTTAAGTACTATAGTTACAAATTGTCCTCCCACATAAAAATAACTTTTAATTCTCTCCCATCACACACAGAACCAATCAACTCATAATAGAAGGCTATGTCATAGGCTAAGCATGATTTCTAATCCATAAATTATTGCTATTAGCTCCCATTCTCTTCTTGTCCTTCATATCCTTGCAATTAACATGAAATTCCACAGGTGAAGTTTTTCAGTTCTTCGTTCTTTGTCCCGTTTGAGATAATAATGGCATTTGCTTTCTTTCAGTCTTCAGCAGCCTCTTCTAATCAACACGACTTTTCAAAGGTAATCAGGGGTCTTCTGAGTCCTATGTCGGGAGAACATTCCTGGGTGGTAATAAATGCAGATGACCCTGACTATTTTCAATACTTGCTTCTTCAGCTGTGTTGTAGGTGGCACACATATGTCTATGGGGCCTGATAAGATTAATTCCAGGGTACTAAAGAGCTGCCTGGTGTTATTGCAGGACCTCTCTCCGCTATTTTACAATGGTTTTGGCAGTCTGCAGAAGTCCCAGCCAGATGGTAGCTGCCAAATGTAGTTTCAGTTTTCAAGAAGGGATTGTATGATTCTGTGAAGACCAAGGTGAAGGAGACTGAGTAAACCTTGACCTTTTCTATATTTTCTGCCACAAGCTTACTTGCTTGTGGAATATCATTTCTGGACCAAAAATTTGCCTATCCTTATATTTTCTGATCATAGTATCATGTAAATATAGAAAAATTTAATTTTAAAATGACCCTTAAGATAATAAATTTCAAATGTAAACCTAACTCTACCAAGTACATCACTGAACCCTGTTCCTAATGTCACTACTTTAATGTTTTCATAACTCTCAGCTATGTTTTTCTTCAGACAACCAAATTAAAGTGTAAGACGAGTTGTAAAAAACTCTAAGCATCATCTTTTGCTATTTCCATAGTTTCTGAAAGCCAGACCTATTTAGATTACAGTAATTTCGTGATTATAAGCCGCGTTCATTCACAGCGAACTTTCACAAAGTTGCCAATTAGTAATGGGATTGCGGGGTTTATTGGCAGGTGCCAACCTTGGAAACATTATTTCCAAGTGAAAAAAGATACAATAGTTGCGGTAGCATACCCTGCAAGTTTTATTAAAAAGCGGAAAAAGATACGAACAACAGTGTGGTCATTTTACAAGCATTTCCAACGGATTCACATTGCCTTTAAATAGCCACTCAGCTGGGCAGCCACAAAGTCGTGCAGGTGGGCAGCCAGCCGGAGAGATGTGCGGGTGGGTGGGCAGCTGGGTGGATGGGGAGCCGGGCAGCCACATGGGCAGGCGGGGAGCTGGGCCGGCAGGCGGGCGGGCAGGGAGCCACGCAGCCGCACAAGACTGAAATCACCGAAAAAATGCAAAGAAATATCATGGGCTCTGGCTCAGCTCGGGGCTGCTGCGGGCTCACACTTCCAGGCTGGAAAATTTCTGAACATCATTCATATATTGGCCGCTTTGGTATACAAGCCGCACTTCTGGGTACGAACCAAAACTTTACTCAAAATGGTGCAGCTTATAATCATGAAATTACTGTGAGTTGCTCACACTGGTCAAGTTTTGACTGTCTCCAAAATGAAGATTCCAGCATAATGCAAAGTTCAGCATGAGGCAAACAATTTATCTAGAATTTATACTACTTTGTTGCACAACAACTCTTTTTTCAACCCAAGGCACAGTTTTTTAAGGTTCTCTAAGATCTTATAGCCATCAATATTATATTTAAATAATTTAATATATTTTCCAAACCCACAGATGAAACTCTTAGCTTTTTTCCAGGCTAATAATGAAGATACTGAAAAAGAATTGATCATTCCAGTCATCCTGAGAGATCTCTTTGTTGATCTTTCTCCGTTATGAAAAGTCAATATAAAGTCTTAATTTCTTTTCAATTCCTTAATCAATTCTTCTAGTAAGTGTGACTGTCATCTCCCCTTCTGCTCAGGAACAACACCCACAGCTCAGTGCTGAGGGGTCTGGTGCTGTTGGCCCAAGGGCCGCAGGGACACAGGCAAGACCTGGAGCAATAGACCTGATTTTCTGTATATGTGCTTCCTTTCTTTATGTGAAAATATTCAGGCTACATCAAGTCCAAGTACTTTCATACCTGTTGATTTTCCCTCTATTTTTACTGAAAATAATCCAACATGATGTGTCTATTCAGGTTGGTTCTCTTCTAGATAATGTGAAACACATCTGTGCCTACAGCTTCTTTAGGTTTTGCATATGCAGCTGGTGGTATTACACAAGCTACTGACCAGAGACTTGGACTCCCTGCTGGTCCTAAACTTAGCAACCTGAATTTCCCACCTAAATTTCCCACCTTTGCTTCCCTACTCTATGGTTAAGGCTAATAGTTCTGCCTTTCAACATAAAATAGATTTTTTGGGTCATTTTTAGTGCCACAAAATCAGAAATTGACTTGAATAAATACCAAAATTATTGCTACAGACACCTTCTTCTGTCACCCCTGAAGATGCTCTGTTCCTTTACTTTACAATATCTCTTGCATAAGTTAATTAAAAATCTGGTTATGAAGGCTACTTATACCTCAGATTCAGACATACCTAAAAGTATGAAGAGTGCAGGGTGAAGCAAATTTTATACTCTTAGAGATTCCCAGTGCAAACTACAGTAATTTCACAATTATAAGCTGCACCATTTTGACTAAAATTTTGGTCCAAACCCAGAAGTGCAGCTTATAATCAGGTGCGGCCAATATATGGATGAAGTTCAGAAATTTGCCAACCCAGAAGTGCAAGCCTGCAGCAGCCCTGAGCCGAGCCGACACCCGCCCGGTACCGGTGGCGGGACAGTGGTGGCACTCCCTGGCCCCCAGCGGCATGGCAAAGGTGACCCGAGCTTGCACGGCCCCGAGCCAAGCCAGTAAACCCCACGATCCTGTGGTTCTGTTACCAATTGGCAACTTTGTGAAAGTTGCACGTGGATCCTTGCTGTGAACGAAAGTGCAGCTTATAATCCGGTGCAGTTTATATATGGACAAAGAGCGAAAAGTTGCTGACACCCAGAAGGGTGGCTTATAATCGTGAAATTACTGTAATCATTTATTACACTCTCTCTCAGGGCTGCATGGTACAAATTTGAAATTCACCAAATTTGCCAACTGCCAGAAGTCAACCTCAGATCTTCTTCTTCTGGCTCTTCCTATGCAAAATTGTCATAGAAACTTCACTGTGTCCTTTTGTTACTCACTATTTTCTTTAAATTGCTGAGGAAAAAATATTTTTTAAAATGCAGCAGCTCTAAACTTAAAAGAGGTTCAGGTGCAATTTGGATTTTTAGCTAGTATCTAAGTAAATTCCATTTTTTCCTGTTGTCAGCTCTGACCTAAAAGATATTTGAAGGAGATATTAATGAGAACTGACATAAATAAGTTAGATTTTCCAGAACAGGAACAAAACCATACAGTTGTAAAGGCTTTTAAGCAGTCATGGGTGTAAAGACCATTTTTGTAGTAAGAACTCTGAATTCAGGTTAGTGCTCTGTTTTCTCTTTTTTTCACAGTTTAGCCAGTTTCTCTCTTGATTAGACATCTTGTCTACAGCTCATTTCAGACACAATATTCACAATATTTTTACTTACATCTTCCCACTCAAGTTCTTCTGTCACTGAATTTTTTGGCCATGTTATCTTTTGGTGTCTGCTTAGTAGTGTCAAGCATAGTGCTATTCTACCATATATTCTACAAGTCATCAGCCATGTAGAAGAAAATTAGAATATATAAATTCTGATGATTTTATTAGAAAAATGGATGCAACAGATGCACTACTGGAGGCATTAAATTCCCTGTTAAATCTCAGAGGATAATAACAACAACAGATCTGACAACCAAAAATTGAGTGCTAAAAGAGATGAAGCTGAGAGAAGGAAAAGGAAGACATTCGGTCATGAAGAAGTGGGAAGACAGCCAGAAGTTTGAATAATAACAGCTGGACTTTTTTCAAAGAATTGGAATGCAAAAAAAAAATCAGTTTGTGAGCTGAATAACATTTTTTTAAAAAAAGTTAACTATTGTAAGTTTGTTTAATATGCCTGTTCACTGAAAAAAGAATTGGGTGATATTGCATATAAACAATATATAAACAAGCACATTTTTATTGTAAAATCACTAATATGAAACTATCTGAATACAAATATTACAAGAAGATGCTCTTCATTCTGATAATCTGAAGTCAAACTGGTGCTAACTAGTCCAATTTCATCATTCTGTGTTTAACTTCATCTAAATGTCAGCTGTGGAACATTCAGAACCTCTTAAGTGTTCTCATCTTATGATTATTTCCTTTTCACGTGTTTCCTTATAACATTACTTCTAAATCGAACTTAAGTTTGTATGCTAATTTATGTTAATTTATGCTAAATAATGCAGCCTTAGACCTGTGCAAAATTATCAAACACATATGAGGATATCAGCCGAAACAAAGTGTTTCAGCATTCTCTTGATCTGTACCAGCATACTCCATATCTGATAAATTATTGCATTTTTTCTGTGAAAATCATCCTGAAATGTAATGTGGCTCCAAAAAACATGGCTTTAAGCTCATTTTATATATAAATATATTATATAAATAAATAAACACAAATATATATTTTTATTTATTTTTGTATTTATGTTGTATTTTGAACTATGGTCCTTAAAATAAGATTCAACTGGATAGCTGTGAGGGAGCAGGGTAGTGTAAACACATCTGAAAAATATGCTGACTCAGAATCTGTATGTAAGACCATTATCTGTAGGATCATGACTGGTTGATCATATATAGACAACTCCTACATCAAAATATATCTTTGGTCAAATACATTTTTTTCTTTTCCCTTTATATTTTCCAATTCTGAAGTGATTTCTGTGTGTTTGTACTCAGTGCAATTCACTTCCATCACCACCTAGAGTAATGATAGATGTCTTCCACTTAGTCCTCAAATGACTTTTGTTAAGTCTGCAGTGCAAACACCAATTGACATTTTGAAGGTCATGACCAATCCCATTTAAAAGTAAGATTAAATAAAAGTTCAATTTGTAATCCAAAAAACAAAAGTGCAGAGTTCACAAAATGTTATTAACAGCTATATTGTAGACACAATTAATTCTAGTATCTGAATCTCATTACAAACCCCATCTTGAGAGACCTATTTTATTTTATGTAAGATACATTTACATTTTATATATTTTGTTGTAGCATCTACAAACTAAGAATAACAGTTCATGAGAGAAAATAGTGTTGTTTTCAGGTCATCTTTTGTTCTTAGCATTCTTGGTTATCTTTTTTCAGTTCTTTTCTATCAGAAAATATATAGCATGCACTTATTAACTTTTGAAGTCCTTTCATAGTGAATTCTACGCCTAAGGTATTTATGCCTTCGTATACTGTTCATTATTGTAAACCACCTGTAATTTCAAATTGTAATTATGAAAAATTATTCATATGACATAGCTATGGTAGAGACAAATTTAATAAGTATGGAGAAATAAGTCCACACTTAAATCACCCATTTAATATGCACATAGCTACTTATTGGATACCCAAATTTATCAAGTATAATCTAGATATTTTCTGTCGATCCTTAAAAAAAATAGTAGTGCGTGATCCTAAACAGAAAGGAATTAAATCAAATTTACTCTGATGGTGCTCAAAACCTCGGTACTAGAGCATGTATTGAAAAACAGAAATTTATACCAGATATCTATATTGTTCACAAAATGAGATGGAAGGGAAGCTGTTCTTCGTGTTTGCAGTTTCTTAAAAAAACTATAGTACTTTCCCTGCTATTCCTCATTATGAATTACAGTTACTACTGTGAGAACAAGAGACAATATTAGAATGAGACCATAGTACCAATGAGAATATCAGAAACTTGAAAGGACAAGCTGTGTTTTTGTGAGTTTCTCTCTTTTCCTTCAAAGTACCATATATTCCCATCTAGGAGATACTGAAAAGCAAAGAATTACGTAATTCTAAATTCTATGGACCCATCTCACCAGCAACAATATAGCTGTTATATAGCAGAAGGGCTTTTATTGTCTTTTGCAGTAACAAGTATTACTGTATTTCTGTGTATTTCTGTGGTCTAGTGGTGCAGGGACACTGAAAGAACAGTATAACCTGCGTTTGCTTGTTTGCTGTTATTCTGCATTTCCCCCATCTTTACATTTCCTTATATTAATTTATTAACTGCAATCTCGGGCAGGTTAGAAATCTGATAAATGTTCCCATTCTCATTTTCCATTAATCTAAAATTCACCTCTCTCTTACTATCTTTGGTATCTTCTGCTCATGGAATCTTGACACACTTCAGTCATTTCTAGTTTCCTGATTCTACTTGTGCTGTCACTAATCTCTTTCTGCAAATATACTTCATCTCCTGAAAATGTTAAAGGATGCAACTGCTCCAAAATAAGATAAAATTTTCTCTTGTAGCAAATCCTGCTCCAAATATTAAGAAGTTGAATAGCTTTTTATGACTTTTTACCACTATATCAATTTATATGCTACATAAATGTAGGAAGCTATAGCAAGGAATTTGAGAGATACATTTTTGGTATTTCAATTATTAATAAATTGTATTTTGGGGGATGACATGCTTAATGCAAAGTACTAAATAAAATAATTAAAGGACCATAATATGTAGTTCAGATTTAATTTTCAAAAAAAAATTATTCTCTATTGTTTGGATAATCATCGTGATCATGTATTAAGTATTGTAGTATCAATTTCAAATGAAAATAGTGCAGGAAAGAAAAATGTCCTATTCTAAATAACAGACACTCTGAAAGCATGATGTATAGAGTTTAATTTATGGCCAGATTTTAAAAAATACAAACCCAAAAGCCAACAAAAACAAAAAAAAAAAAAAAAACCCAACCAAAGAACAAAGAGCTGCCATCCTATACTTTATTGTAGAGTATGGAGGCTGTAATACAAAAGGCAGCATTAGTTCCAGAATGGAGGCAAACAGTTAAGAATGCATTTAGTATTTCTTTTATGGGTTATGTTTGCACAAGGCATATTTTCTAGGTGGGGTTTTTAATAACATCAGCATTTTTTGAAGCTTGGTAGATTTTTGAAAATAGACACTGCTTCAGCTAGAATCAAGAATGAAGGAAGAGAAAAATCCACAAAATGTTAGTTGATCATTTGCAGAGGAAATGAAAAAATTAATATCAAACTGAATTATTTTAAAATATAAATTTAGAGCTGTGTGAAATTTGGTTAATTCTGAATCTGTATTTAGGTTGAAGGCCCACGTCAAACTTTTTTTTTTAGATTTCTCAATTCACTTTTGAGCCTGGTTCCTTAGTATCTAGGGCATCGATTGTACAGGAAGAGACCCAACAATATTTTGCAACACATGATGAATTACAAACACTTTCCAGAAGCAGTGGGAGGTATTGTAACTCAAGTAGTATTGAGGGTCTTGTAAAGCCATCTGGCCAGTTAAAATTAAAAGGCAGGAAATGATGAATAGTTGATCCCTCACCCACAAACGCACTGTTTATCTCTGACCCAGTTTAACAATAACTTAAACTAGATTTAGAAGTTATGAAAGTTATCAGAAGTGAAAAGGAATGTGAAGCAAGGGATGGCTGCAATCTGTACTGGACAACAGACATCTGTGGTTTTAAAAATTAACCAGTTTTGCATAAAGAATGGCTGCTGTGAAAGGAGAATTTAGAGAAAAAAATAACAAGCTCTGCAGTCCTGGCCTAACATCATCTAAGAAGAGCACCATGACCCAGGAAGATATATTGGACCTCAGCTTTCTTTATGGGGATGAGGAAGACGTAATCGACAGTTTCTTAACCATAAAGCGATATCTTTGTAATAGATGTGGAGCTAAACTGATATGCTGTACTTTATAAAGTTACCCCACAGGTGACAAGTTGTCCTACTATAACTGTGATTTGTTTGTGTTATGGTAAGTCAGAACACCTATTTGTTGCTACTGTAGGATTCCTTTGACCAGTTTCTGAAGAAAGTAACTAGAGGGTGCAACCAAATTATTTTCCCAGTCTATTGATTCTGTAAGTGGCAGAATTCTTCCTGTAGTATGACCAGGAGAGCATTCCATATCTTGCATGCTCTAGCAGAAGTGATAAAAGGGAGGTCTTTGGAGACATTAAGGAGTGGGAGGGCCTCAATATCTTTTACAGAGTGTTGACCCCTAGTAGGTGGCATGCTGAAAGACTAATTAGAGTATACTGTAGACAATTTGTCATGAAATGCAAAAAAAAAAAAAAAAAAACCAAAAAAACCCCCAAAAAACTAAAAAACAAAACAACTCCTATCTCTATCCTCTTTGTTTTCAAGGTTATTACTGTGCAAAGAGTAAATAGGCATTGAGATAAATGAAGTAAATCTTCAAAATTGCAAAGGTTAAATCTCTGCAGTATTCAAAAGCTGTTTGTAGTATGAAGAAATTACAATTGAAACGAATGTACACAATCAAGAAATCAAGATGAGTGATAAATTTTAAGTGTGAGATACAGTTATGTTAGATCAAAACCATGACTATGTACTGTATATGAAAGGCTGACATGTTAAAGGCCAATGATTCAAAAAATTGGTTGTTTGCAAAAGCATCAGGTATTTTGCTGAGGCCAAGTTGGCACCCCCAAACTGAAGGGGAGGAGGAGAGGTTTGGCTGTGTGGTAGTTAACATTTCTGAAATAAAGGATGTGAGCACCCACCACCAGAGGATTAGCATGATGAAATCACTTTTTATACATAAATGACTGAGCCCTGGAAATACTGTGTAATGATAACCTGTGACTAATGTCTTAAACAAGATGTTTTCTGGCCACACAAGGAAAAAGACTAATAAGATGCAGATTCTGCAGAGGTGGTGTGATGCTTCTGTCATGCCATTTCTCCTTTGATAGGCACCACTGGATCAACTGAAGTGAGAGAAGCAGGGCCAAACAGCAGTCATGTCATTAAAAAGGGCCCTAAACCCTCAGAGACCCCTGAAACACCGCCAGACTCATTTCTGGGTCTTTCCACCATAGGGCTTTTCACAATCCACAGTATTGTTTATCTGCTATGGGGGGTTACCTGGGCATTCCCACCCAAACCTGAATGTAGGTCAAGCCACTGAACTTTATGTTTTGTGGGCTTCCCCCACCCCCAATGGATAAAGACTGCACCCATCACTTCAACTAATAGACATCAAAATTGTCACATTTGAATCTCATCACTGCATCCATGGGTGGTGATATCCTTCTCTCTGCTATCTACTTTTATCCTTTCTTTATTTTTCTTACATATTTTATTAAACAATATTTTTATGCTTTTATGTTGCTATATTTCTATAGATAATAACTATAACAGTTACGTATCTGCTTTCCATTTCAGTCAGATTGCCATATATAAAAACATAGGTCTGTCAGTGTTGTTTCACTCTATTTTTCCCCAAGTGATCAGTTATTATGAACTTCAGTTACCCTTACCTTCAGGTGCAGGTTGTAACACCATGCAGCTTGTTAAAAAACAATTCCAACAAAAAACTCACACAGAAATTATAATTATATTGGCCCAGACTGGATAGCATCTCACAAAATGATTGTGGAATTAAATGTCTGTGGAATCTTTGTTCCTCAGGCTGTTCAGGACACAACTGTACAAGACCTAGAGTAATCTCATCTAGCTCTGAAGTTAGACACATATCAAGTAGGAAGTTAAGCTGAAAAAAACCATGGGCTTCCCTGCAAACAAATTTTTCCCCACTTTTTACAGGTCTTCATAACACACTCATTCCAAAACAATTGGTATGGTGAACCATGTATAAAAAAATAAACACTAGAAACAGTAGGAGCAAGGCAATGCCTGATTTGTTTGTTTTCTTTGCAAATACATTTCTTGTGTGGGATGGGGACTGTAGTTTTCTGAGAATCAGAAAGCGATTATGAGATCATATACATATGGAATTTGTGATACCAAGAGTCATCAGAGAAGAAAAGGTTTTAAAAAAAATAAGGAATGGAGCAAAATAAGAAGCATAAAAATAGAAGGCGAAGCTCTAACAATCAGTAGATATGAATTCTTGTAGTTTTATTTCAGGGCTAAGTATATGCACTGGGAACACGCTATTAGTATCCATCTTGTACAAACATCTTGAGTTCTTACTGCTGTTGTGTAGTAAGTCAAGATTTATATTGTGAAGAGTACATTTACAATGCTTTCTACCCACACTAAGTACCTTTAAAAATGCATCATCTGCGACAAATGATCAAGAGCTCATGGAAAAATTGCTGCACATTTCTAACTGACGACTTTATTAAAAGTCACAGACTATACATTACTTAAAATCTGGTCAGTGCAGCAACATGGCAAGGAAAACAGTGTTTATATTCTACTGCAAGTTCGGTTTGTTTTTTTTTTTTTTGGTTCTTAGGGTTTGGGGGATTTTGGGGGACATTACAAGGTGGCTTCCTGCTAAATCATGTTCTTCTGAGCATCTCTGTTGCTACAGTTCTTCACAAGCTGCTTAATGAATTTTGCAGTGTTAGAAGCCCCTGACTTTGCATACTGTACAGACTTAGAACTTTCATAGCATCACACACGGCTTGCAGAATTTTACTTGATACATAACTCTCTCTATCACTGGCAATAAGTAGCAACTGTCTGTCTCAGCAGTCTATATCTCATTACTTTCATGATGGGATGAAAAAAACCTCCTTCAACAATATTATCCATACTGCAGATTCTGTCTTCTGTCTAAACCTCATTTCTAGAATGCAGGTGTTTTTTCCACTTCTGAATCCAGCCTCATCAATTTTCTATCTCCACAGCTAGGCTAGGACTGAATGTGAACTGCCATGCATCCTTGTTTCCTTAAAAACTAGCACTCAGGCTGCAACAGGTATCTAATCTACTCAATTAATGGTCAAGATCCCTGGGTTGTTTTGCAACATGTCTGTAGAAAATAAGTTCAAGGGCATCAGAAAACTGATGAAGATAAAAACCTTAAAGGAATTATTTCTGACATTTTCCAGGACTTATTTAATATAATAATAGAAGCCTGTGACTATACTTGTGTCACTTGATGAGTTTCTCATCAAAAGAGGAATAACTCTGGCAGTGTGATTGAAAGAACATGTAAAGCATGCAGTTCTTTACTCTTCTTATTAGTCCACTTTTCTTCATGACTGTGATTCACTGATTCTGTAACTGCCCTTAGATAGAAATAGAAGGGGAGCTTTTGGGACAACAAGACAAAAATCATGACAGGCATCTGAGGGTATGAAAATATTCTTATCTCTAATTAAAATCACTGAAATGTACACTCATGGACTAGTCACAGTAATTGTTTTGTCCTGATCACACATTATGAATTCACCATATGGGCTGTTCTGCTGAAAGCTTCAATTTCCATATCCTCCAACTCTCAGAGCTAAGAAAATAACACATAACATTGAACAAGACTCCAACAGTGCATTTATATTGGTTCTCAGCTTGGTTTTGTTTCCTATGGCATTATCATCAAAAAGGGCAGTGCATGCTTCTTCTATCATGAACTAAATACGGAGACTTAGATGTTTAGAAAACTTTCCCAGATACCAGATGTATAAATTCACATTTGTTTTATTTCCATGTTCAATTGGGCTTTTAAAAAAGGGAATATATCGGATAATAGAATTCATATACACTTTAGCCGAAGGGCACTCATGTTCACTGAGAGGTTGCTGCTTTTTTCTTCCCTTTGGGTTCTCAGAAGGAGCTCTTGACTCCATGCAGCTGGCTTGCTAAAAGCTGAATAAACCCACACTGCAGAACATATAATCATGTCAGTAGCTTTTATTTAAACAAACAAAAAGAAATTATACTAATATTCATTTCCCGAGGATGACTTCATGTGTGTCTTGCTATTCTGTTCAATGCATATGGGTAGATTTTGTTCAGTTACATAAGGGCTGAAGTAATTCACATTATTCTTGTTTTAGATCAATAAGAGTGTGGTGGGTTGACCCTGGCTGTGTGCCACATGCCCATCAAACCTGCACAATCATTCCCCTCTGCAGCTGAACAGGGGAGAAAAAATTGTAATGAAAGGCCTGACAGTTGAGATAAGGACAGGGAGAGATCATTGACTCATTACTGTCATGGTAAAACAGACTCAACTTTTGGAAATTAATTTAATTAATAATCAAATCAGAGTAAAGTAATGAGAAGGAAAACAGATCTTAAAAATATCTTCCCCCACCTCTTCCTCCTTCACAGGTTCTACTGGCCACCCACCCTCCTGAGAGGCACAGGAGATGGGAAATGGGCGTTGTAGTTAGATCATGTTTCTTTTGCTGCTTCCTTCTCAAGGGGAGGAGTCCCTGTTCCAGTGTGGGGTCCTGTCCTTCATTAACTTCTCCAGTGTGAATCCTTTCCACAGGCTGCAGCTCTTCATGAACTGCCCCCATTGAGTCACAAATCCTACCAGGACACCTGCTCCAGTGGGGGCTTCTCTTTTCACAGGTCTTTGTGTCTTGACAAGAACCTGCTGAAATGTGAGGTAACCACAGGATCACAGCATTCTTTCAGTCATCTACCATGGTTCTCCATCAGCTGCATGGGGAGAGATGCCTCATCATGATCTCTTCCATAGGCCGCAAGGGAATCTCAGCGCCTTGAGGGAGGCCCCCTTTCCCTCCATTTTTCCCTGGTCTTGCTGTTTATATGTTCTAATATATTCTCACTCTTCTCTTCTCTGACCTCTGTCATTTCTGTGCCATAATCTTTTATTTTCCCTTTCTTAAATACGTTATCAAAGAGGCATTACTACCATCCTTGATGGGCTTGGCCTTGGCAAGCTTTGGTTCTGTCTTAAAGCAGTTGGTATTGGCTGTCAGACATGGTGAAAGCTTCTTTTACAGAAACCACTCTGGCAAATCACCACAGTCTTCCTCACTAACAAAACCTGGTCATGAAAACCCAATACACAGTAACATCAGAACCCATCTTTGTTTTTGTTCAGAAAAGCCTAATTTTTGTTAAATTGAAATTAATATTAGACATAGAATCACAAATGTAAAACCAGATCCTCGGTCAACATAAATCAGCACAACTCCATAGGGTTCAAATGAGTTATGCAAATTAATCGCACCTGATGGTTGTCCAATCTTCTGTTATAATTATGATTGTAATCTCAAACCTCTGGCAAGATATTGTTCAAACAATGGGGAGCAGTAAGAAGTTGTATATTTACCAGTTTTAAGAGACTATATACGGACTTTCAAATACAGACATTCATAGGTTTTTGAACAAAGTATAGATCTGTAATTGTAGCAGAATTTAAAATGAATGTGCAAGTAATTACTTAATTAGTTGGCACATTGAATTGTAGTTAATAAAGTATCCATATAGAAGAAGAAACGAAGTTATCTCCTCCTCCTTGCTTTATATTTCACTGCACAGGCATTGAAATGAAAATTTATTTTAAACAGATAGCATCACAGTGGGATATATACAAAACACAATGAAATATGCTTAATTTACATGAAGTTATATGAATAACTTCTGATGAATATGTTGACAGGAAAAATATTCTTAGATGCTGGAAGGCAGATGCTGATTTTCCTAGAATTTATTTATAGAAACATATTGTGGTTATTATTTACTTTCCCAGTAATGATTAAAAAAAAATCCACAAGAGGATTGTAATTTACCTTTGAATATTTTCCATAATCCTTTTTTGATAATAAAAAAGATGAAGAAGGGTATTTTAGGGGAACAGAAGAATACAGTTCAAACCTGGAAAAGGTGGAATGGTCAAGTAATGTACAACAAGCTGGTAACCTTACTCCTAGAGTCAGAGAGTTCCTAATGCAAGGAAAAAAGAAAAAGAACAATAGAAATAATAAATCTCAATTGTTTGAAAGATTTTCAGTCCTTTGACCTATAAGCTAAACTAATAAAAGTGTAAAGGCTAAAGTGGAGATTAATGCTGCTCTAAAATTTTCCCCTAAAGATCACAAGCTATTTCCAGCCTTTTCATAGTAAATCTTGACTGTGACACCAATATGGAGAGAAGTGATAGGTGTGAGACTCTTAACATATTACTAATAGCAGTTGGAGCAGTGAAAATCATTGCTCTCAGCAGGTGAATTGCACAGAAATCTTCTTCAGGTAGTTGCTTATGACTAAACAGAAGACAAGACCACTGATCTTAAGCGTGGACCAAAATCAAATCTGTCTTCACTGAAAGTTTCTGCCAGTAGTTAACAAGGAGGCTTAAAGACCATTCTTCATTGCCTATTCCTTTTCATTTTCCTTCAGCTAGTAATTTAGGCACTTCCTATCACAGAAGATAATTAATAACTATGGAAATCATTAAATTGTCTGAAAATTCTTAAAACATTATATTCTTTATGTTCACAACACCTTTTTGCACAAAAATTTCCACAATTTAATGGGCCATTCACAAGTCTGTATGAAGTAGGTGTCCCTCAAAAATGGGAAGTACTATGCAGATACTAGATATTTAATTTAAAACATTCTTACAATAAGTCATCACAAATCATGTAATGATTATTTTTTTCTCTATCAATAAATTCCCCAGAGCATACATATCACAGGAAAAGGACAAGATAGTCTGTATTCTTTTGCTGTTTGTTGTCAGTCGGCAGATCCATAAAAGTCAGGAGATAAAACACCCACCAAGAACTGCTAATAAGGCTGCTCCTGTGATTTGCTACAAAGAAATTCAACATAAATCTTTCAAAACCTGAACAAAATCAGATGAGAACAAAGAAAATACAGTATTGGCATGCAGTCAGCAAACACCTACACAGATCCAGAAATTCCTGCTCGGAAGTGACCATGCAATTTAACAAGACTTGAAGTTCACATCATCCTCCCAGTCTCCAGATTATTCTGAAGTGGTTTTTTTAGCCATATATTAACACCTATTTACGTCTTATACTACCTATATACACACATTCCTGACTGTTGTATTGAGGGCTCAAGGTAACTTCATGTGAGGGATAACTCAAGTTCATGTTTAATCCCACAGATCCAAACACATTTCTCTGAGACAAATCTTACATGCCCCCTGAGAAAGACATCATTAGTCCCCAGGAACCACAAAGTATGTTAGGAGCTTCAGTTCTAAGTAGCATCCTACTAGACCTGAACATTTTACATTTAAAATCATAGATCAATATAAAAAGTTGAACTTCAATGAGAAATACAAAAAAAGAAACACAGAATAACTCCCTCAAAAGCTGCTGTATTTTCAAGAACTTTATCTTATTTCTATTATTTTAAATTAATTCTTTCCAAATTCTTTCCAAAACACTTTATTATTTCCAATATTCCCATTTTGTATTTTCCTGGTGAGAAAAATATATCACCTAGTACAAGTCTGATTCATACAACTCTGTGGATACAGAGTTATATCTCAAGCCTTCATTTAAATTAAATTAAATTAAATTAAATTAAATTAAAATATAATTTAATACCATTGATTTTTCACTCCTTGTAATTAGGTTTAATCAAAACTTTAATCCAGAAATTTATTAATTTATTAGCAATGGTAAAAAGTGAGACATATTGCTACCTCTTTTCTTGTTTATTAATGCTAAACTCAGAGTTTATCAATAGGCTTATATATTCCTTTATTTTTTAAATAGACTTGTTACCATATTTATATGTGTTATAATTATCAAAAACATTAAATTTGCCACTTATGTTTATTTAAAATGATCCAACCCATTGCACTTGTTGCTTGAGACTATTATCACAAAATATCTGAGCCAGGTCCTTAAACCTTCATCTTTATAAACTTATTTTTGTACCACATAAATGTTTGGCACTTGTGAACAATTTTGTCACTCCTTTCAAAAGCATAAATTTCAGTTAATGCACAACTTGAAGATCATAAGAGAGAGAAATCATCTTAAAAGTGAAAACACTGCACGCCACTGCAAGTCGTTAAATGTAGACATGTAACTTTACTCCCCTAAAAGAAAATGCAAACATGCCTTCTTAGAGACTGGATTTGCAAACACAAGGTGCAAAAAAAACCACCCAAACTATTATTTTGATTGCTTCTATATTTTGTTGTTTTCTTCATTTTTTCTCTTTACATTTCATGTGTTCTTTCTTTTTCACTTCCTGTTTGTTACCTAGAGAATCCATCTCTGTCATTCTTTCCTCTACTCCCTGCTCTCCACACAGGGAGGAGTTTTGGCTCCATTTTCTCCATACTCTCTCATTTGGCAGTGTAGACAGCAGTTAAGCCCCCTGTAAAATTTTCTTCTTCAGACTGAATAAACCCAGTTGTCTCAGCCTCTTCCCATATTTCATGGGGCCCTGTGACAAATGGCAGAGGCTGGGAGTGGCTGAAATTCAATAAGGGTTGAGACAGGAGTGAGACTGTAATTTAAGGACAAGAGAAACACCAGTCTCTGTGAGAGATGCAGAGAATCTTTAAGAATAGCTGCCTTAGAGTACCTGCAATTGGGACAACCTGATCAGGTGCTTCAAAAGTCTGAATGGGCTGATCAGATATAGATATTCTCTGCCCAACCCTTTAATTGTCAGGATCTGGACTAACTCAGGAGGGACCTGAAAGAAACCAGTATCACACATAGCACAGACAGGACTTCTGCACTGGCCAACATGAGCTTTCTCTGAGACTGCATTTTTTCCCTATGGGAAAAGGAAGTGATATGATATATGATATAATGTTAGCATTAAACATCTATAAGGGAATGTGAATTGGTGTTCAAGTCCATTTACTCCCTGCACAGTCAATTTAGCACTAATCCACAAGAAAGAATGTTGGTATCAGAAGTGGGATATCATTGTATTAGTCAGGTTAACATGGGGATGGAGCATTAGGATCTGGAAGCTGAGGCCATGGTAGAACTTGTATCTGGGCTGCCTCTGGATGAGGGATATCTGCCATGATAGAGCATTGCACACAGATGCCTAACTCCCAAGTTTGGCCAGTGAGCTGCAGAGCTGTTAATAGCCTAAGGGTAGGCCAGAGAGATGGAGCTGCCAGAGAATAAAAGGTAGATGTACAGAGACTTACTCAGGACATACTTCATTGCAAACTACGTGCCTCCATAAAAGAAACTTCAGCAGGGAAAACTATTTGCCATCTCTTTCTGATGTAGATTTATTTTACCTTTTGTGATAATTTATAAATCTAATTTGTTAGGTAGTTTAAAATTACAAATGTTAATAAATGAATATGAAATCTTCCTATCTGGACTATGAATAGGTAAATTACTTGAAAAATTCTGGAGTTTTTACATAAGAACTCCTATTTTCCTCCAAATAAAATATATTTCCAGAATTTCTAAATTTGCACTAATATACTTTTTTTCTTTCTTTTTCTTTTTTGTATCAAGAATTGGTGAAACAAGTCTTCACTAAAGTTTTTTGTTCAGTTTAAGGACTATTTGTTCGCTATTATTCCAGTTTGACAGTTTTTATGCACAGATAATATTTTTGTATTTTAAAATTATTACAGATTTTAAGAATATTAAGATATTATTCATTTATATCCTCCTAGAGGAATTGTACCCCAGAAAACAAATTGGACAAACATATCCTCAATTGCAAAGATTTTCTGAAATTCCATTTTCATTAAAGCATCAAATAATACAATATATATTTTTTAAAAAATGCTGGTAAGGACTATTCTGCAAATTCTTCCAAGGAAATAAATTAGTTTTGATACCTCTTTATTTTATGGTCATTTGAGAACAATAAATTTAACTCTTTTTTGTCCACTTATGAAAAATTAAATGTTCACGTGACAGACTGTATTATTTTCTCCAGAGATCCTAGTGGCACGACTTCACATGCACTTCATGATAGAGACTAAGATATACATCACCTTATCTTTCTTTCTAGAGACCAGTTAAGAAATTTGATATAGACCAAGTTTACTAACACATTTTGGGGAATATGTACAGGGCTTCTTGAATATATATAATAAAAATATAGTGATTTGTAGCAATTACAAACAATAACTGCTGCAAACGTTGTTTACGACAGAGAGATGTTTTAGCTGTTACTAAGCAGTGCTTAGACAGAGTCAGGGCATTTTCCACTCCTCACACCATGCTACCAATGAGAAGACAGGAGTGCACAGGAATCAAGGAGGGAACACAGCCAAGGCAGTTGACTCTAATTGACAAAGAGAGTATTTATTCCACATCATATAGAATCATGTTCAGTAATAAAATCTGGGGGAAGAGGAAGGTCACAATAGCATTTGTCTTCACAAGTGGCCATGGGATGGAAACTTATTTATGGAGAATCCTGGATACGTGTCTGTGTTTGGGAAATAGTGAATGAATTCCTATTTTCATTTGCTTCAAAGTTCAGATTTTGCTTTACCTATTAAACTGTCTATGTCTTTATCCGTGAGTTTTCCCATTTTTGGTCTTCCAATTCTTTCCCTTATGGTACTGGAAAACATTGAAAGAGTACCTGCTTTGGTTTTAACTGCACAACAGAGTTAAACAGCAACAGTCTATTATAAGTTGGTTTTTGACTACTTTTTGTGCATTTTTAAAGAATTTTTTTTTAATTAGCTGTTTTTTAATAAAATATTTGCTGTCTTTCTTCTAATTATTTTTATCGCACTTTCAAATATTTGTTAAGAAATTTTTTTTCAGAACTTTGATGGACAGATACATTAAAAGTGTGTGGTTTGAGCATGTTTCCTATGAAAAATTTAATACCTTTATTTTATCATGGATCCAAACCCATTTTAGTAATATTTTATTTTATGCTTTCAAGTTCCTTAAATTTCTTTTGTTTCTGGCAGTGAAACATCTATGCTTCAGAGACTGCTGTCTCTGCAGAGGGTTAAAGAGTGGCTGGTACCTCTCTAATATAATAAGACTTTTAATTTCTGTAAGTGGAGAAAGCCCTTAATAATCAATTTTACTTGAACTGTCAAGAGATGACTCAACATACAGCTTTGAAGAGTTCAGTTTTTACAAGGACGTCTTCAAACCAGCTGTGGAAGCAGGATTAGTCTGTGCTAGGTAAAATGTTGGTGTCAGTAAATAAATGTGTTAAAGCATTATGTAATTTGGCTACTGTTTAGTCTCTCCTTTTAAATATTTTTATGACTGTCTCCAAAGCTTATAACTCCACATTGTAAGAACAAATAGCTATTGTTGTTTAAAAAAGTACATTTTTGATGTGATTGCATGAACATAAACCCTAATGATTCCTCATCTTCATAATTCAGCAATAGTTAAACCCACACATGCTTGAGATGCATATAAATAAGTATCAGTACATCATAAAAAATTTTACCTCTCCGAGTTACATCTCTGCTTTTGATCCACTTCTACCACTTGCTCTGAATTTGCTTGAGTCATCTGAGAGTATTTATTATATGAGAATGCATTTTCAAATATTTTTTCTTTTAATATAGCTTGTGTTCATCAAGTAGTGGATTATACATGTGAAAGTATACTGATTATACAGTAATTGATAATTTCAGTTTTTTCTCCTTTTGTTGTCATGCATTTCAAAGCTCCTTTCTCAAAAAACATTCATAAAGACAATTTTCTAATAATAGATTAACCTAAAAAAAAAAAAAAAGCATAAACTATTTTTTAATTTTGGATCTGTATCTATTTCATCTTCACTTGACCAAAAATGAGTTCACAGTATTCATTGTATTTAAGATACTTGTAAAATATATGTAACACATCTTTTCTGTTTCATTAATAACTACGAAAACTGTGAAATTACTACAAAAGCTATTTTGGAGTTCTGTTTAATTTTTTAGTAGATAGGCTTTAACAGAACAGATGTAACATTTTTCTAGCATTATTGCATATCTGAGATGCTTTTTTTTTCTTTTTTTTTTTCTGTAGTGCTGATATATTACATCTGCTAAGCATACAAAATTTTCAAATATATTGATTCCTGAAGTGCCCAGGAAAGCTTGATATGATATTAAGACCCTCACCAATTGTAAACAACATGTCAGAGCACACCATGAAACCACACAGACACTCAGATTCCAGAAATCATGGATTAGAAACGCCCTAAACAAGTAGAATATACTTGGTAGTTTAGAAACCTGAATTTTATTTTTTGCTGAAGTAATAGGTGAATGCTTTGAGGAATAATTTAACATCCAAATGGTACAGCATGCCTGTGTGTGGGCAATTAAATTGAGACAAACTGTCTTAAGTTAGTTAAATCAGACAAAAGTAGAAAGAATTAGATTGCCCTAGATACCCAAGGATATATTTACAAGCAAGATTGCAGACCAAAGTTTGGCTGAAATTCAATCAGAGGGTGAGGTTCACCCATGTCAGTAGTATAATTTCAGTATGTCCTGCTGCCAAAAATAACATTGTTTTAGGTAAAATGAAAGAGCATCTTTGTTTTCTCTCTGCTGGCTTGTGTCTGGTTAGCTGAAATAGAGAGTAGGAATTCTTCCTGTGCTTCTTTAAATAAGCACAGTTTATGTCAAATGAGGAGTTTCTGGAAATCCCTTCTTACAACTCAACCTACCCAACTCATATATTTGGATATGGATGACTGCTTTTCTTTGCTATTTTAAACACTCCCAGAACCTGACCTGTTAGGTGAATTAAATAGTCCAGGAACTGAGATATTGATGCTTATTTCTCAGCTTTGGGCTCATACCTAATAGAGTTGTAAAGTTGGAACACACATATACAATGATTACTTTATTAAACATGATGATAACTCACAAAAAAGCAGGAAGAAACAGGTGAAAATTATATTCTAAATGTAGCAAGGCTAATTTTAGAAGTGAATAGTAGTATGTTTTAGTTCCTACTTCCAGGAATGTTCATGCAGTACTGCAAAGTCATATGGAGAAAAAAAATATCCTATCTGTTTTATAAAGACAGAGGGCAAAAGTATGAAATAAATTTACATGTATTTAAAGCACTCTAATAATGTCTTCTGCACTGCAATAGCCACTAAATATCTTCCTTATGGAGATCAGTATGAAGATTACTACCATTGTAGAGAAAACATTTTGCTTCAGGTAGGCAAAGAGGGATTCCAAAAATTCTTCATGTGTAAATTCCCAGGGTGTGCTATTCCTTCATTTTGAGCGGTTTACAGCAGTGCATCAAGTAACAATAGCAACATAATAACTGCTTTGCATCTCTCTTGAAATAACACATGCTCCAAGAAATAACTCAGCAGAAGCAGAAACTGCTTGGAAAGATGTCAAGGATGTCAAGGCCATAAGACAGATGTGAAAAAAAAAAATTACAACCACTACTGAAGGTTACTTTCATGAGTTCAGCCACACAATATTGACTCTAATTTCTTAAGACTGCATGAAAAAAACATAATATTCTGCTTCTGTTAAAAATGTGACTATTTCAGCCATTTTATCCACCAAAACATTTTAGAATAGAACTGAATATACTTGTTTACAATATTAAGTTTCCTGTATTGAAACCCTAAATAAAAGTTCTATTATGTAGTTTGGTCTTTCAAGTACACCTAATCAGTTTTGCTGCCATGGTTACTGTCAAATACATTTTTTCAGAGGATGGAACAGAGAGTATATGAATCAGGTATCAAATCCTCTTTATGTATGTATGCATGTGTGTACGTATGTATGTACGTATGTATGTACGTATGTATGTACGTATGTATGCACGTATGTATGTATGTATGTATGTATGTATGTATGTATTTACTTACCTACCCACCTACTTATTTTTACATGCAAATGATGCTAGGGCAGTATTTCCAAATTTCCAACTGCTTAACTCCTGTGTAATCTTTCATTTAACTACATGCTACATCCAATTGGGATATTTCAGTGTCCCAGGAATTGCTACCAATCTCCCTCTCAGACAGAGGGTGATCACTCATATTCGCATTATCCAATTTGCAACGTAAAAGGTTCACCAACTTCGTTGCCTTTATCTGGACATGGTCCAGCACCTCAGAGTCTTTCCTGTAGTGAAGGTCCCCAAACTGAACACAAAACTCGAGGTGTGGCCTCACCAGTGCCGAGTTCAGGGGAGCAATAACTGCTGACCACACTATTGCTGATATGAGCCAGGATGCCACCAGCCTTCTTAGCCTCATGGAGCCACTCTAGGATCATGTCCATGGGACTGCCAACTTGGACCCCCAAGTCCTTTTCTGCTGGGTGATGATGATCTTATTCCAATGACTGGAAATAAACATACCTGTTGACATAAACATAGGTGTTGCCAAGTCTCTGCTTGTGTTACTGAGTCCTGGTGAACTTGACCAGCTTCTCCTGGGGCCTCCACCTACACACATAAGACCTGGAACAACATTTAAGCTCAAACCATTTAAAAGTTATTATTGACCATTCCAATAAAGCATCAGTGAAGTGGAAGAAATTTTACTGAACTGAAGCATGTATCTGGAGAGATTTTTTCCATGACGTTTAAAGCAGTGTAAGCAATGAAAAGATTCAGATGCATTAAAGGAAAAAGTAGCTCTGAAACAGCTCTATAAAAAAGGGTACTAAGTAAGAAAGCATAGATGTCCAGTTTACTGAAGTTTAGGACTCCTTTCTTATAATGTCGTGCCCTCTCTACTCCCCAGGTGAAATTCAGTAATTACAGTAAGCTGCATTCCTGTTGAAAAAGAAGTTTCAAAGATGTAAGATCTTGAGAAAATAATGGAGTAGCGAGGGAAAATTTAAGAAAGAACTACTCTTAAGCTGTTTATACTACAGACTTATGAATCTTACTGTGTGTCAAAGGGTAGTCCTAAACACAGATCTTTAAGATACTTTGTGATGTCAGTAGAATAATCTCAGGTGAAAGGTGACTGCATCCTTAAGAAAAAAAAGCCTAGCAGAACCAGAAGCCAGCTCTTTCAAAGGTGTATTATGAATAAGCCCATGCATCTTTTCAAGTTATCCTTATTTCTCAACAAGTTTAACGTAAAATTTTGTTTTCCAGGCTTGTTACCCATGGTTTTGTTTATGGTTTTTTGTTTTTTGGATTTTTTTGGGTTTTTTGGGGTTTTTTTGTTTGTTTGTTTGTTTTTTGTTTCTTTGTTTGATTGGGTTGGTTTGGGGTTTTTGTTTGTTTCTTTGTTTGCTTTTTACAGCATTGAGTTACAGCACACCTCAGAGAGCAATTTATGGACTTCAGCCAACTGGAATAATACACATACAAAAAAATGAGGGTACCAAGGTCCCTCTTCAATGTCAATATCTTGCACAATAATGAACTACTTATGTCCCAGGATGCTTGGATATGTGTCTTCCCACATTTAAAATTAGGACAAAAACTTTGCACCTGTGTTTAACAGCAGGAAATATGGAGGAGAGCAGTAGAAAATCATCCAGTTGTGCTACAGGTAAATGCTTTGTTTCTGCTTGTGATGCATTTTAAACAAATATCCCAAAACTAGGGAGACTGGAAGACCCTGCCCAATAAGATATATTTAATTAGGCATTGTTATTTTTCATGAAGTCTTCTTACTGTAAAGTTAATGGTGAAAAATATCAGTGACAAATACTGTCTTTCTGTTCATTCTCCTATGACAGTGTTGGAATTATTAGACCTTAAACAGAAGCAGCAAAGAGCATATTTTTAATAACTGGATATTTTTCACTCACGTTCAGTTATAAGCTGCTTGTGTTAAGGGAAGATAAATCCCAACTCTCTATCTGAATGATTAAACATTTATTTTAATTTAGACTTTTGCCTCTGTGTAAATATACTAGACAGTTGGGTGTGGCTCATTTCTTGTCCTGTGCATTAAGATTATTGGAAGGATCACTACTGTTGTAGATAAATTTTGGCTACAGTTTCATGGACCTGAATCCTGATGCCATTGCATGTCTGCAATGGTACTTATTAGTGCGTATGTCTTCATATAACTAAATAAAGCTCAGAACTCACTTTTTAAATTTTCAGTGTTCTTTTTGTTGACCTTTTTTTTTTTTTTTTTCAAACTAATTAAACTATGACCATGACTTCCAAGGCCAGTCTTCAGTGCTGGCATCTTAAGTGAAAAATTCAACTGTCAAAATTACCAATATCTTCTCTGGACCAGACTGGATTTCTTTGTAGCACTTGGCAGTCAAATTTCTCAAAGGACCTGTACTTGCATAGAGCATCATTCTTCCCTGGTGATTTTCACCAGCTGGAGGCAACCATGTAATGAACACGACAATCCAAAATCTCTTTGATGTCAGGATGAAGGACGCTGCAGCATGCTGGTGCTCATTGCTTTAAAAAATGAGGGGTAAATAATGTGTAATGGACTAACTGCGAAACTTCTGTATGGATCATCACTCTCTTCTCTCTAAATCCACAAGCACATTCATAAATGCACTTTTTTTTTTGTTTTGTTTTTTTAAGATCTCACAAATGGATACCAGGTGCTATAGAATATTAACAGAAGACCACAGAGCCCTGTTGGTGAAGAGGATATGGAATTATGCAGTTGACATTGCCTCACTACCACAAAGTCAAACTCAAGTCTGATTTAAGTGTAAATGCAGTTTTTTTGTTCAGGCAGAAAATATCTAGACTATCACACCTAGTATCACCTTGCTTTCTTTTTCATCAAGAAACAATAATATATTTTAAAAAAATTAATTACAGCCCTAATTGCTAATATAGGAGTAGATACATTAAAAATATAATTCTCCATCCCATTTAGATAGATCCCTGTTTAAATACTGAAGTACATGAGAGACTAATGAATTTCATTGTGATCATATGTCACTGCGCAGATCATATATTTTAATTTTCATCCCTTTTATCTGTATCATAACACTCTAAGATTGTTTGACCTTTTAGCAAATATAAGCAGTTATCTGTATCTATATTCTATCTGAAGCTTTATTTGCTGTCTATTTATCTCATTGTGGCTCACTGGAGAAAAAGCAAAAATCTTGTGTTTAGAGTGGGGAGTGAAATTTAATTAAAATATTTGAAAAAAAAAAATTCCTCTCTAACTTTTCATATTAATTATTACTCAGTTAATAGTCTCAGTGGGAAAACAGTCCAAATGTTTCAGCAGCTGTTTGTCCAGACTAAATTTGAATGGTATCCGTTACCTACCCAGAGCCAGGGCTACTGCTGTTTTTTCAGTGCTGCCCTGTGAAAGGACGAGACACAATGGGCATAAAATGAAGTAGCATAAATTATTTTAGCGTCAGAAAACATTTTTACTATGCTAGTGATCAAACACTGGCACAGGTTGCCCAAAAGGACTATTTATTTTCCATCCTTGGAGTATTCAAAACCTGTTTGGAAAAGACACTGATCAGCCTACTGGTCTTACGCCCTATTTCCTGCAAGAGCATTAAAAAAGGTGAGTTCCAGAGGTACCTTCCAGTCTCAACACTTCTGTGATTCTGTGAAATCCTGTAATAACTAGACGCTATTAAAAAAAACAACATAGCAAACCTCTAGCAAGCAGTAGCAGAGCTAGTACAATGCAGATGTGTACTGTTTGTTTTTCCAAATTGTATATATATTAACACTTTTATATGATAAATAACTGATAAGGTTCTTCTAATAATCTGCTGCTTATGTATATCGAAATCTATTTTTCTCTCTGCTCGTATACCAGAAACAAAAATGTAACAAAGTAACCTTTTTTGACGATTCCCTTGATTCAGGGGAAGAGCATAATTTATTTCTCCTCCAAATGAGAAGGGCGGGAAAACTGAGTAATGTGGTCCGCAGCACTGACCATAAGCAAGGGGAAGATTTCCAGACAAAGATAAATGTGAAAGGCCATGCTTAAACAGAATTTTGTATAGCAGTTTCAAAGGGCCAGCAAAGTACATTCATCACCCCAGAAACTCCAGGAGAGCAGGCACTGTACTTTTACGAAGTGTTCAGAATAATTGAGTGTAACATTCAAGCTCAGCTGGTTTTGTATGTATCAGCCACTGAGAAAATGAAGCAGAATTAGTTAAGTGTGAAAATGATAAATAACAAAGTCACAGGAGATTTTTAATTTTTGTATTTTATCAGGCCTTTCTACATGTAGATATGTGGGATAGTGTCCTCATAAATCACATGACAACTTAGCACTGCTTGGGCCACTGCATCCATGTCACTTTTCTTTTACATTGGCTTACATGCAGCTGAAGGCATTAGTTTGGGAATGATCTGTCACTGATGGTCTGTGGTGGATCCGACAAAGTCTGCAATTAGAAAAAAATCCTAAACTGTGTACAGCCCCTAGCAGAGCTTACAAAGAGCTGGCAAAGAGTGAGTGCTGTCATAGCAGAAAGCAATAGGCTAAGTGGTCCTAGCCTATCTGCAACCAGGAACAGAACCACAACCGAAAAAGGAATACTAGATTTCAGAAACCCTGTGGGAATGTGGAAAATACAATCCACAGTTTCTTTATGTTATGACTAAGCATAACATAGCTCAATTTTAATAGTCATAGAGTTATACTGAGGTGGTGAGATGTGTCCCTCTGTGCTTCTTGCTGAGTCAGTGCATTCAATGTGAGGAATGATATGCTGGAAAAGCTGTTTCCTTACTGCAGTGGGTCTCTTGCCAGTATTCTGAAGGAACCAATGGTGAGTGAATAGAAAACATTCTTGCAGTCTGGTGGTGCAATTTGTTGAGGGCAAAAATCCTTAGCTGGTAACAGCTATGATTCAAGTGCAGAGAAAAATTGCATATTTTTACAGTTTTTCATATTATTTAACATGGAACAGATTGACAGAATGAAATGCCCTCTGAGATTTCCTTCTAATCTGTCACTGATATAGTCCAGTATTAAGTTTAATAATAAGTTTAATGCAACTACAAAAAAACAAAACAAAACAAAACAAAACAAAAAATAAAATTAAATAGGAAGGTCAGATAGTGAATAAGACAGTATCAAATGTATAAAGACTGCTTCTAAAAAAGCATGTAGGAATGAAAAAAAGAAAAAAAAAAGTTTCTATTCTCTCCGTAAGGAGGTCCACTTAGTGGGATTAAAATCTGAACATCACGAAAAGAAATTGATTGATCTTTCAAAATCTCATTACTTGCAAAATGAACAAACTATATCACTCAAATGTTATTCCAATTAATGTGTTACCTATCCAAATTATGTAATGAATATAGAAAAATATTTTGTAGTAATACAGATAAAAATTATACAGCCTCCTCCATCAGCAATTATGAATGTGTACATCTTGTTCCAGGGCTGAAATCACCCTTCTACTCTGACTTTGCACCTGAAGGTTGACAGTGTCAGTCATCTGCGAGGTTTCAGGATTTGGGGATGTGATCACACCTTACCAGTACCTTCCAGGAGGAGCTGAGTGGTGTGCCTGTAAGTACAGCCCCTTTGGCATGGGTCCTTTCTTCAGTTGTATTGGGGCAGAATTCCTCCACCCCATAAGCTAGCAGTCAGTTTTGTTAGGGGAGTGCATCTAGACTCCTGAGAATTTAATAGAAATTATAAATGTTATTATTTTGCTCTAAATATGCCCATGGTATAAATCCACCTAATGGAGTTATATGAAAATATTCCAGTTGCAAGTTAATGTATAAATTCATATTGCAACTATTACTACTAAAGTCAGTGAATGGATACTAGAATAGATGGATCACTTTCTCAATTAAGTATGACATTCTTTATATTCTGGACATTTTACTTCAGAGATAAAGCAATATTTCACACTCTAATTTAATTTTGGGGGGGGGATTTTTTAAAATTTAAAATATACCTCCTGGTATCCATTCAGTTCCCAAGTGTGTTTAAAAGGAGCAGAATTTTTTAAAAAATAAAATGTGGTATGCATGCCAAAAACACTAGAAATAAAATAGTATATATGAAAAAAAGTTTGCTGCAATAGCATGAAGAACTTATTAAATATGAATCAAATTTTCTTTATGTGCTGATATTTCACCAAGTATTTTAAATCTGTATAGGTATTACATAATTTTAGGAAGAAAATTCAGGGAGGTAGTTGCAACCAAACAATGTTAAATTGAATATCTTTTATCTAATACCAATATTGACTTCAGTCAGCACTTGGACTTCAGATTTTTTTTTTTTTCTGTTGACATGTTCTGTTTTTTCTCGGCTGTTTTGTCCTGATCCAAAATGCATTTATTAACACTCTCCTAGGGGAAAAAACCTCACAAAAACTTCCCCTCCCCTCTTACTTTGTATCCATATAAGCAGCAAGATCTTCTAAAAGATAGATCTACATACTCTAAAAATACAGAAATGTATTAGTCAGGGCTGAAACAGCTAGCAAGGAAACACTAAAAGCTGAATTCTGTAGCTGAGCCACGCTTTCTTTCCCACAATCACAACAAAGTGGAAAGGCTTAGAAATCGGTTGCCAATGAACCAGTGCAATGGATAGCAATTATTTTCTTACTTACCTACCATGTGTAGTCAAGATGAGTCAGCAGGTCAGTGATATGTTGGATGACTTAAAATTATCCAGATAAGGCAATCTGGAGTCATAAACTAGATGTATTGTGGAATTTTCATCCTGTGGAATTCAGATTACTGAATTAGGGACACATTACCCCTCCAATGTGTTGTCGGACTGCTAAGTGTAAAGAAACAATACACGGAATGGACTTTCCAACGCTACTGATAGATGTTTCATACCCCAAACTATGAGTGGGAAATCACTGCAGCTGTGGTTTGAGACTCACATATCCAAGTTATGTCCTTTGATATTAGTAATGGCTGGAAGATGAACAGATTGAAAGGAGCCCTGCTGAGAAGGACTTAGGGATTCTGGTGGATGAGAGGCTGGACATGAGCCAACAATGTGCGCTCGCATCTAGAGCAACATTGCTCTGATGATATCCCCCCACCTAGAGTGATGTGTCCAGATCTGGGCTACTCAGCATGAAACAGACATGGACCTGTTGGAGTGAAGATGATCAGAGGGCTGAATCGCCTCTCCTGTGAAAATAAGCTGTGAGAGTTGGGGATATTTTGCCCTAAGAAAAGGCTTCAGGGAGATCTCATTTTGCTCTTCCAGCACTTAAAAGGGACCTACAGGAGCTGAGAGGGATTTGTTGCAAGTGTATCTAGTGAAAGGACAAGAAGGCATGGAATTAATTTGAAAAAGGTTAGATTAAGATGTAGGGAAGACATTCTTCACTGGGAGGATGTTGAAACACTGGGACAGTTTTCCTGGAGTGGTGATAGATGGGGCATGCAAAGTTAGGCTGAATGGGGTTCTGAGCAAGCTGGTATAATCAAAAATGTGCCTCCTCATAGCAGGGTGTTTGAACTCGACAATCTTCGATGATCCCTTCTATCCCAAAATATTCAACGGTTCTCTGAATCTGTGATTCTACTCCTTTCAGTTCTGCTTCTGGAGCAATTTAACAATTTTCTGTTTCCAACTTTGGACATAATAAACATAATTTAGCATTGCCACTTGCTTAGTGGCATAGAGTGTGAGTAATTCACTGACTGAATCATTCTTTATTTTTCATGTTGTATGAAATTTTAATCCGTAAAGAAATCTGTTGTTTGAAAGGCACCATAGAAGAAAAGCAACATGAATAAGAGAACAAGAATTGGAGCTTTAGTTTAAGCACAAACTACTGAACTGAAACGAATGCCAAACTGACTGCTGGCCTTCCTTAACTGGGGCTTTAATTAGAAGAACAAAGGGAGCAAACAAAGTACATCATTTGACATTCCATTTGAGATGTGGTACAGTACAGTGGTCTTGTAAGTAAAATTAAAAAAAAAATAATGGGACTTCTAAACTTAGAGCATTTTCTTGCAGATAAGAATAGGTACAGTAAAATTTCATCAGATGAGAGGAATAAGCTGAGCTTTCTTAGAAAGAGTTACAGCATGTATTTAAATATGCATCGAATACACAGAAAACAAAGAAAATTAATCCACAAATAGTTCATTTTGTTTATGCATATATAAATGGGAAAATATTTAATGTTATCACCTCATATAGAAACAATTCCACACTCCAACACATTTTTCTACATGTGAATTTTTTTTTTAATATATAAATATTACTTCAATATATATATTTTTAAGAAAGAGTATAAGCTTTTCTGTGGTGCTTCTTGGAGTGAAGTTCTTCACAAATATAAAGGAATTTGTTTTTAGAATATATCTATCAGACAGAATTAAACTCATTCATAGTACCTTTTTGATGATGTTTTCAAGAAGGGGCAAAATAGTTGCACAGCAGCAGCTGGGACACAAGAGTGAGAATATGTGAGAGGAACAATTCTGCAGACACAAAGTCTGTGAATAAGGAGAGAGAGGAGGCACTCCAGGTGCTGAAGCGGAGATTCTCCTGCATTCAGTGATGAAGATCATGAGGCAGCTGTGCCCCTGCAGCCCATGGAGGTCCACAGGGAAGCAGAGATCCACATGCAGATTATGGAGTAGCAGATTGTGTCATTCTGGACGTGTCCTTAAAGAAGATGTGACACCATGGAGAGCCTCTGCTGAATAAGGTTCATGACAGACACACTGGCCCATGAAGGAAGCCAGTGCTGGAGGAGGTTGTCTGGCAGGAGCTGTGCATCCACAGGTGACCCATGCTTGAGCAGTCTTTGAAGGATAAGAAAAGATATAAGCTGGAGCCATCTGTGAAGAACTATGGCCTGATGCAATGACCTGGATTGGAGAAATAATGAACTACTATCTACCATGGCTAGGATGCCATGCTGAAGCAGAGAAAGCACACAAGGAGAGAAGACTGACAGAGAGAGACTTTGGCAAAGTGCTTGCAACACCCATTCCCTATGCCCCTGTGATGGGAAGAGCTAGAGATTTTGGGAGTGAGTTGTTGCATTAACAGAACAGAAATTTGTGAGAGAATGAAACCATCTGCATTACAGCAGGTCCTCAGAGATCAGAGGGGCTGGGTGCCCTTATTTCTGATTATAGACAATTTAGCACTGTCAGTCTGGTTGAGCTCAATTTTTTGCACAGATCAGAAATAGTGCAGTTTGCCAGCTCTATACTGCAGGTCTGGACATTTTCAATATGAACTTACATGATCCATATTCACAGATAGCAGAGTTTATGGGAGCAACAGGAAAGCAGGTTCAGGATTGCTGGTGATAAATGCACTAAATACAGAGTGTTAATGTGTGTCATGACAGAATGGATAGTAATACTGAAGTATATTAATTATGAGGTGATAGATAGATAGATAGATAGATAGATAGATAGATAGATAGATAGATAGATAGATAGATAGTTTACCAATTCTTCTCCAGTGCAGTTGGAAGCACAAAGCTCACCAAAAATTGACCCATCTGGGGAGGAGGAGAGAAAAAGTCTGATCTGAGCAATCAGATGTGCTTCCCTCTCTCTCTCTCTCTTTTGCTCTTTTTGCCCCAGCTCTCCTTTCTATACTAAAATTTTAATCCCTTCCCAAATGGGCAAAATAATCCCACGTTATAGATGGAGTTTTGGGGATTGTAGTCATACATATAAGGTGTGTTGCCTTTTCATTTATATTCTGAGTGGCATAAAAGTTAATATTCAAATAGGATTTAATGAGGGTCTCAGTTACTTTCAGTCAGAATTTATAGTTGATTGAAATGGTGGAGTAACCCACTCAGAGAAAAGCTGTCTGACCTTTTTCAGACAGTCTTTCTATGCACCTTTAACACCTTAAGTGACCAGATTTATTACAAGGCTTGCTTTTCAGGGTGAAAGAAGAATAAGGCCAAAGGCTTGTAGAGATATGTGGGTGCTTTTCTTTGAACCTCCACTTCCCACCAGATACTCTTCAATTGTTAGAACCTTTCTCAAGCCAGGGGACCAACTCATGCTCTTTTCAACCAGCCTTCATCAATTCTTCAAATTATTCACCAGCTTAAAGCCCCTTTATAGAAAATATGACAATTTACCACAGAAGTTGAACTCATGAAAACATGGAAGGGGGAATGTGCAGCTTTTTAGGTTTTTTCTTATTTCTTAATATCCTACCTTGATCTGATGGTGAAATAATAAATTAATTTCCCCTGGTCGAGTCTGTGTAGCCCATGTCAGTAACTTGTAAGCAATCTCTCTGTCCTTATCTTGACCCACAAGCTTTTTATTTTCTACCCCCTATCCTGCTGAGCAAGAGAAATGATAGAAAGCCTTTGTGGGCACCTAGTAGTCAAACCACCAAAACTATGCCTAGAGAAATCGTCATGCTATAGAGAAAACATTTAAATAGAGTGATGAAGAAAAAACTCGATTGCCTAGCCCCTGATTTACTATGGAGTTTTTTGTTCAACGTTTTTCTGTTTGTTTGTTTCTGAGCCTCAGCATTCTAACACTGCAATATTTTCCAATTACACTTCTCATTCAAAGCGCATTTCAAATGCTTAGTGGTTTTGCTTGTGGGAACCCTGATTTTCAGTTTAAGCACCAGAGAATGAGAAATGCACAGTTAATGATCACCTGTGAAGAGTTATATTGAAATAATTTGTTCAGCATCACATTAAAAATCTACAGAGGAGTCAAGGAAATAATTGAACATTCAGAGTTGACATCCAGGTGCCTCAGCCATTTCTTTCTGAGTTGTATTCATTCACTTCGTAATTTCAACAAGAAAAGAGACTGGGTACTGATAGCACTTAGAGCTATGCTGCTTCAACCGTCTAAAATGGATTTTCATTTGTGTTGTCACGGTTTCTAATGTTTCTTTGGCAAGATTAACAATATAACTTCATTTTTTCCCTCTTTCTTCCTAGAGGTTTAAAACTATTCCTACCAAAGAATAAACATACCATTATTTGAAATCATTTAGCTCCTCTACAATGGTTGCTTGCAGGGTTGGATCTTTGCAATCACTACACACACCAGCTGTAGTAAGTAAGGCAATTATAAGCAGCGATAGGCAGTTTTGTGTTAACACTTTGTTAGTACGGAATGAATGCTGGTAGGAGGGAGTCTGGTCCTTGTGTAGCAGTATTTTTTTGTTTGGTTTGGTTTGCTTTTATAGATACCAACTCACTCACTATACAATGAATAATAGCCATACTTGGCCCCGTGGTAGAATCATTGATTCTGAGGAAACCTCTGGTTAAATGCATAGCCAAATAATGGTCTACACAGTTCTTATACCAAATTGTTGTGGAATTTGTCCAGACATTGCCAAAAAGCAAACTCTCAATTGTTTATTATTTTAAATTATTGCAGAATTATATTTATCATTGCATATTAAATTTCTACTTCAAATCTGAATGAAACAGCCTCCTTTCCCCCCCTCATTTTTCTGATTCAGAAGCAGGCAGAAACTTAATCATTCAGAGCAACCTTCACTTTGTTGTTGTGTGCCCTCTCAAATCACATTCCGGAAGTAATTGCTAGGGTCTTTATCTGATAATACATTGCGATTTTATAATGATCATATGTGAAGAATAGCTTTCAAGATATAAAACCTTAGTAGAAATAGGGTGGTTTTGAGCATATTTTGAGGCTTATTTCTGATCCCAGTGTAACATGATGCTTACCAAAAGCTTTTTGTCCAAAAAATAATGGCAGTATTTACATCTTTCGTTTGTTTGTTTGTTTCTAACAAAAGCCTGTTCCAAGTACTTATTAGTACACACAAAAACCCAAAAACCCAAAAAACCAAAAAAACAAAAAACAAACCTAAAAACTTTCTTAAACGTTTCTCGCATTCACTTTTTTCTTACTATCACTTCTCCCAGTTAAAAGCCCCAAACAAATATGTGATATGCAAAAGTGAATTCTGTTTGATTGTAGAAATCTTACAGAAGGTATCAGCCAAAATCAGCTGTAAGAGTTAGCTTCTGGAAGAAGCACACAAGAAACATGAGACAATTCATTCATATAGCTGAAGATTGAACAAAAGTCTGCAAAAGTTACAAAGATGTCCTCTGATGTTGAGTGATACCTCTGTTTAAGTGAAAACTCTTTCAGTAAAAAAACCTGAAAAATTCTGTAGAAAACGAGATTTTGAAATATGAAGTTAGGAAATGTTGAATCTTTATCTTCTGTTATCAGATGCATTAATGAAACAAACATTTGTCTTCAAGTGAATATCCAGAATATCACATTTATTTGGATTAAAAAGGCTCATCATCATTTATTCCTGAAGTATTTATTTTCTGTGTTTTTTGTATTTTTACCTAGAACTAGAACTAGAGTTGCACATACAAGTAGTTAAAAATTTCTCCAAGTTCTATATTCTCTTATCTGCTCAGATTTCTGTAGAATTCCTATGATGTGTAGATGCATTTCTTTCCACTGTCCTTTGCAAACACAGTGTTCTTAATTTAAAAGTTAGGTTTTCATTGTGGTTGTAACTATGTACCCAGAAAAAGATGAACAGTGGGGATTATTTTCAGTCCATAACAACTTCTCACTGACATTTCTTTCTCCTCAAACATTTTTCCTATACCAGTATGGCTATACCATGGCCTGCCATTACCCCAGAAGAGTATCCACCTCCTACACCACAGGGTCTGACACAGACTGCACTGTAGGTATCTACTCTGATGTTGTCTTCTCCAAGGGCTGAAGAAGAACCTATGGTTTAGCACCTACAGCACCTCTGCCCATGCTTTCCTTTTAATTTCTGCAGTCTTGTTCCTCGTACTTTTGCTTTTTCCTCACTCATTCCTCACTGTCTGTGCAGCATTTTGCTTGCTCTTAATTGTTTTTCTGGCAGTGCCACCATCCTGACTTGGCACAGCCATGTCCTGAGGTGGATTGGTTGGTGCCAACTGGAACCCTTTGTGTCTGGCACAGGGCAGCCTCAGCCAGTCCTCACAGAGGCCACTGCTGAAGGCTCTCTGCGACCAACACCTGGGCACGTACACCCAGAATTACCACACAATATAGATACAGTCCTTCTGGTGAATAAATCTGCCATACCTGGGAATTTGCTAAAGGAAGAACAGTGTCAGTGAGGAGGCAGAAATGGGTTTCATTAAAGTACTGACTCTTTCATGTCTTTCACATTTCACAGAAATCAGAAATATATGTACAGTAATTTCATGAGTATAAGCCACACCATTTTGACTAAAGTTTTGGTCCATACCCGGAAGTGCGGCTTGTACTCCAGAGCAGCTTATATATAACAATGTTCTAAAAGTTGCCAACCTGGAAGTGAGAGCCCGCGGCAGCCCCAAGCTGAGCTGGACCCCATGCGGCCCCGGCAGCACGGGGACCAGCAGCGCAAGGAAGCCTGGTGGGGCAAACGCGGCGGTGGCTGCGGTGCAGGCGGCAGGCAGGGGTGAGCGAGTCCAGTGGCGGCAGCAGGGCCGGCCCTGAGCGGCCCCACCAAGTGGCACCGCCGAGCTGGGCCACCAGACCCTGTCGGCAGCCCTGAGCAGGCTAAGCCCGCCCGACCCCAAGCTGAGCCAGTAAACCCTGCGATCCCACGATTCTGTTACTAATTGGCAACTATGTGAAAGTTGCGCACAGATCCTTGCTGCGAACAAAAATGTGGCCTAATAATCCTGTGTGGCTTATATATTGACGAGGACCTAAATGTTGCTGACACCCCGGAAATGCGGCTTATAATTAGGTGCTGCTTGTAATCATGGAATTACTGTAATGAAGTTTGAGAGAAAAAAAACATTTTTAATATTATGCAGATAAGGCAACCGACAATAAATAGGAACTTAAAGTGTGGAACAAAAGATACATTCTGATAGAATATTGCTTCTTTAATTTTCTTATTTAGTGTCATTTGAGACAGTTACTTTAGGTAAGAATTGCAACTTAAAAATACAACTATGAATGTGTAAAAATCCTCTATTATATTTTTTGCCTAATATTTCATAAGTTGTGTTTGAAGAATAAAAATCAACAGCCTAAAACAGGATGTAACATTCTAAACTTGTTTTATGATTGTTTCTCCAGTTCTGAAGTATAGATTGCCAAATTACTCTTTCAATTTTAATAGGAATGTCCCTGCAACTTCTATTTTCTTGGTATTTTATGTCATGATTTTTTATTATAGAACAGAGGTGGTTTCTGAATTTGTTTTGAGTAGCACATTTCATTTTTGGAAGTATGTTTGTTTCCTTAGTACTGAGTTATGTGTATTGAATACATTCCATCAACAATATGTAATTTAGGGAAGAATAGGTATATGTGTGTTTAAAACTGGCCTAAGTCATGTCTGTTCAGAAATGCTAGTGTTCCAGAGGTTGATGCAGCAAGCATTTCTTATAAAAATGATGGGGTTTGTTTTATCAGCTAGCCATGTTAAACATCACCTTTTATAAATGTTAAAGTGGATCAAAGTAGTCAACATCTGACCTTTCAAAAGATTGTTTAAACTTACAAGGCTGCATGGGAAATTACATGCTGGAAAGAATAAATAGAAGTTTCAGGACTGTCATATGAATGGAATGAATAGTGCCATATAAACTGTTATGAGTTGTACTCATCTAGTAAAATGTGGACAACAGTGATTCACATTTATACAGTTGAGTTAATTCTGTAGATTTCTTGCACAATGATGGAGAATATTAACCATGAAGAATATGACATCTCCACTGCTGCTTAATCTAACATCTGACTCCCTGGTCAGTTGCACCAGAATGATTCATGTCAACTGTTTTTCAGGTCAGACCGTCTAAAGCTGACTGGTAGCATCCACACTTTCTGGACTGTCATTCAGCTCCAGATTCTAGGCATATCGATTTAGGTGTCTAAACAAACCTGCCATCAACTAGATGGTTTGTGCCATTTGGTATTTTCCTGATGTCCAGCTACCAACCTGGGCACAGATCTTTTGGGCCTCTACCTTTTGGTAATAGATCTACTGATCTATTACCCTTGAACACCACTGGGAGATCTCTGTCTTTTCTGAGCAGCAACTGAAGACCAGATAAGATTCCCGGGGGAATATATCATGACACTAGTCTCCCACATAAGGACAACAATGAAATTAGGCCTTATGCCCAGAAATGTATATGACTATTATAAACTTTGCGACATATTTTCCAACCCTAAGTAGGCCCCCTTGATTCCATAGAATATCTTAAATTAGGTGCATATGTTTAGACAAATGAATCCCACACTGAATTGCCACTGACACTAAAGAGATGGCATGACTTTTAGGTAGAAATCTACATTAGACACCTATATTTTCTGTATTTATATGCTATTTCCATGCACATATTCTAAATACGGAAATTCAAGTAATGTTAACATAATCCTGCCTGTGTGGGAATTGCATTTATAGATTTCACATTTATTAGCACTCTTATCTGATGACACTTTTGTATTATAGGCCCTAATAATTTGAAAAGAGTTGAAAGAAAAAATTACATATTACTTTCAGGACCCAATGCTCATTGTGCATCAAGATTCAAACAGATACATCCATGAAACACAATTCTAGTAAGAAAAAACAACACTGAAAAAAATGTGGTCCCAGAATAAGAAAAAAACCCACTGAAAATCCTTTGTAAGTAACAACTGCTACCAATACGGTAAAATGTTAACTGCTTAATATTTAAAAAGTGATTGTAAAAGAATAATAGGCAACTCCTGCAGCAATTCAGACAACAGTGTTTTTAAAAACTTACTAAACTGAGTTGTCCAGTTGTTCATTGGATCCTAATTGTATGTGATCTAATCTCACAGAATCACAGAACCACAGAATATGTTGAGTTGGGAGGAACCCCCAAGGATCATTGAGTCCAGCTCTTGGCCCTGCACAGCATTGTTCCCAAGAGTCACATCATGTGCCTGAGAGCATTGTCCAAACACGTCTTGGTCTCTGTTGTCTTGGTGGTGTGACCACTTTCCTGGGGAGCCTGTTCTACTGCCCAAACCCTCTGGGTGAAGAACTTTTTCCTAATACCCAACCTCAATTTCCCCTGACACAACTTCAGGCCATTCCCTTGGGTCCTGTCACTGGTCACCAGGGAGAAGAGATCAGTGTCTGTCCATCCTCTTCATGAGGAAGTTGTAACTGCAATGAGATCTCCCCTCAGTGTCCTCCTCTCCAGGTTGAACAGACCAAGTGACCTCAGCTGCTCCTCATAAAGCTTCCCTTCAAGCTCCTTCACCATCTTTGTTGCTCTCCTTGGGATTCTCCCTAATAGTTTAATATCTTTCTTGTATTGTGTTGACCAAAACTGCACGCAGCACTTGACAAGAGGCTGCACCAGTGCAGGACAAAGTGAGAAAATATCTTCCTTTCCTGACCATGAAAAAGTATATGACACCGAACATACACTTTTATTAAAACTTTAAAAATAACTTACAAGGCACTGTCAACCTTTTCCTGTAACTGCTGTCTCTTTAAATCCTCTATGGGATTCTTTTTTCCCTCCAGTATTCAAACCCTCAGACCAAGGCTCTTACTGATACTGTTTTAAATATTTATACCATGATTTTACAAAGCCCAAATTCATACAGCTACATGCAAAACATGCACATAAGCACATACACAGTCTGCACAACAAGTTATTATTGCTAGTGGGTTATTGCATAGCCCAAAGCAAGAAGCATATTACTGATTATATGATTAAAAAACTGAACCAAAAACTGACTCTATTGCAACCTAAAAATAGAGTAGAAAGAGAGATGACTGACTGACACTTGTCTACTTCCTTACAATATTTCAGGTAGGTGTAAATTTATAGGCAGAAGTTCTATGTGCCTGTCCATGTGGTACTTCAAGTAATGGCAACACACAATGTTAGATAAGTGGGCTTCCAAGAACAGTTAAGTCTTCAGCATTAAAAGATCGTGAAATAAGTATTCATTTTGCAAGTTCTTTTTGAAAAGCGTTATCTAAAAGTCAGAGAAAAGGCTGATGATAGTGATGAAAGGGGGGATAGTGATGAAAGCTATGCTCCATTGAATAAGAAAATTTGAAATAGCTCAATGGTATATAAAACAAGAAATGATATTCCAGGCATATTTCAGAGGAAAAAAAAGGATTTTGAAGTTTTGAAAGTGATCTCTGCTTTCTGTTTATCTGCAGAGAGACCTAAGTCTCTATTTTGCTCATTACAGAGAGAACAAACTCCTTCAGTTAGATCAGAAGACCCAGTCTTCCTGCTGACTACTTTGGTGACTTCAAGAAAGTCACTCAAATGTGTTTGTTTGATTTCTTTAACCTGTATTTAATTATCTCACCAAAACATACTTTAGATTTTGCACAAAGTTGGTATATGGTGACTGCTTTAAGGAAAAAGCCAGTGTTTGTACTTATGAAGAGCACACAGAAATAGAAAGTGTGTAGACATAAAAAAGATACTTCTAGGTATGAGATCTAAAGGTTCAAGGCTTTTGGCAGCCGATAATATTAATCTGTTTTTGATATTCACCCTGGACTACCTTCTAGAGACAAGTAATGAATTCCAAATCTCTCTCTGCTTGAAAACAGAAAAAAATAGATGAGAAATGAGGATGAAATTAAAATCTAAAGTGGAAATGCATACAATAAAATTCATATGCTTGAGTAGAAAAATTTGTGAACACAGCAAAGGAAGTTGATTGACTCTTGATCATTCAGATACGTAAGCAAGTGAAATTTCCTTCCTTCTGTATTTGACATAAGAAAATGCTGTTCTTGTGAATAAATACATTAATTTTAATTCATATGAAGGGTAAATATTATCTGGCAGGCTATCAGGACTTAAAATTGTTTTTCTTAATCTTGTGTACATTTTTAAGTACAATTCTTTGATCTCAATTTTAAGTTCTTCAGAAATGTGAAGCATTTAAGCAAGATATAACAGCTTTATCCATCCTTGTAGTTCTAAGTGGGCACAAAAACTGCTCTGAACTGTTCCTGAGGGCTGAAGACAACTCCATGATCCAGACTGTTTCTATACTAACAAAGTGCCCTAGGTTCCCAAGCACTGCATACTGGACAAGTAGAGCTTCAGAGCTAAACTTTGTCCAGGAAATACTAGTTTAAGTGCTACTTGAAATGGGTCAAATCTGTGCCAGAGAATATGCCAAAATTTTTGATAAACACAGTTCAGTTTATGCTGAATATAATACCACATATTCACATGTTCTGGTTTGGTCATCTGGGTTTGTGTTTGAATTAACAATGATATCTTGCAAGTAGATGCAAAACTGATAAATTTCTATTTCCCAACAATGCTATAAGAAATCATAATACTTAAACCACTATTTTCAAATAGGATCAATATGAAGGATAACTAGACAACATAACCCTGAAGGTGGATTCTAGAATTCATGTCATTTTTATGCCAATAGCTTGTTTTCTGACAAACCAACTCACTGGGATTCTGTTTCTCTCTACAGTAAACAGAAATACTGTCAAAGGATTGTAAGGTGCAATAACAGGAGATGAAAGTGACTTCCCTAAAACAAAGGACATAGGGCAGATTAGAATCAGAACCAAAAATCTTGATTGACAAAGTCTTTAATCAATGTCAAAATTTCCAGATTCTTATTAAAGGGACAGAGTATGAATAAAAACAACATGTGTCTGAATTAGACTTTTCACAGCATTTATAGAAGTTCATTAATTTAGGTAACATGAAAGATAAATATTCATTGTTATGTTTTTTCTCATAGTTAAAATATCAGTATTCTACGTATACACTACAAATACACTATGTATACACTACAGTGTATTTGCCTATGAGATTTTTAACTTTGTAATTTAATTCCTGTTGTCAAACATAAATTACCAGCAAGATCTAAAAAATGTTGCAGGCTCAAATTAGCAACTACAAAAAATGATTGTTATAGTTAGCCTATGAGAGATTTTTGAGTAATGGTGTTCACCACAGGAAAAATGGGCAACCAGACATGAAGTTTGTTTAATAATGTAGTATATGTGGCAAGATGTGTCTGGCTCTTTAAAAAGGAATTACTCGTGGGTTTACTCCATCAAATATGTTTCTTTCATTCATTATTTTTAATAAATTAAACTGGTAAAATCAAAATTTTAAACAGTTTCCTTTAAAAAAAAGGAACATACAAACTTGGGATGATAAGACAAATTAGTTGGGTCCATTTTCTGGATAATTCATCTGCAGTTATCCCTGTATGTGGAAAAAGATACAGTAGTCTTTCCTACTTTCCTATAGCAGGAAGGCCTTAGTTTAGTTTGGAATTCCTCTGGGAGGATGCTGCTTATATTAGTCTAACTATATCATAAAAAGTGGACTGCCAAGTGTTCATGAGCAAACACCGGTCAATATTACAGTTAAAGAGAAGTTAAGATCGCAGTTTGAAAAGGCATGTTCAGGTCTAATAAGAAAAGAGACAAAATGCAATACTCCACAGCTTCCACTTCTTGTGGTTTAGGCTTGGCAGGAAACTAAGCCTCACACATCTACTCACTCACTCCTCTGCAGCAGAGCCTGGGAGGTAATCCCAAGGTAAAAGTACAAAAACATGTGGGTTGTGATAAAGAAGGTATAGTTGCAAAAGCAGCATATGCAAGCAATGCAATAAAAATAGTTGTTTCCCAGCTTTGCCACTTCCTGGAAAACAGGACTCCATCATGTGTTAAAGTTACTTGGAAAGACAAATATCGTAACTCCCCCCCACCTTTTCCTCCTTCCTTCTCCAGCTTTTTTTATCAACCATTCTGGCATATGATACTGGTCACTTGGAGTCAGCTGTCTTTGCTCTGTTTCCTGACAAATTCCTAGAAACATAAAGTCACAGAAAGGTTTAGATAGAAAGAAACCTTTAAACATAACCTAGGAATCCTGCTGCCATGGCCAGGGACATCTTTCACTGTGAGAAACAATAATTTTGAAGAAGGAGATAAAACAAGGAGTGGGAAAACTACTTCAATAAACAAATGTACAGTAATTTCACTATTATAAGCCGCACCATTTTGACTAAAATTTTGGTTCAAACCTGGAACTGCAGTTTAAAGTCAGGTGCGACTTATATATGGACAAAGAACGAAAAGTTGCTGTTTGGAGGACAGGTGTCTCCTGAGAAAGGCAGGAGCTTCTCTTTGAAATTGAGAACATAAACCCCCTCCCTCCAAATTATTATAATTTTGAAATCAAGGGGCTTTCAGGCAAAGATA
>PYHW01010678.1:6127999-6211354 GCA_013186435.1 Turdus rufiventris
GAGGTCTTGTCTCCAAGTATCGTCTCAAGGTCTGTTGGTAAGCATCTTTTCTGGAGATATATATTGAGATTTACTTACATTTGTTTATCCAGCAGTTCCAAACCACGTAAATAATGCAGGAATGTAAGTAACACTATAGAACTAAGCAAAGCAAACAAGTGGAAAGCTTTGACTATTGCTGTGGACCATATTTAGCTTATTCTCAGGAGCTCTGAGAACTTGTTATCTAAAAAGTAAAATCTTTATGGGATTTGTGATTTATGAGATTTATTTGTGAAACTTCATTTTATTGTGATGAATTTTTAAATACCTGTGTGCTGTGGTAAAAAAGAATGTGCTTACAAAAAAGCAATTTTGTAAATATAAAACTGGGGAAAAGAAATAAAGAAGGAAATTATATCTCTTTTTTTATCAGATTCAATAATATAAAAGGTTTTGTTATTGCCATGTGGTGTTATCCAATAGTTGCATTCCAAAAGATAGATAATCTAATACACATTAATGAAGACTGAAAAAAACTTAAATCCTTCTTGATGACTGATCTTGAGACATGCACCAGCAACTACCCAGTTTTGTATCAAGCCAATTCAGACAATCTTTTTCATTTGTGTGGCTGCTTTTGTATGTGATGACACAGTTCTTGTATGAAGATTTAATAATCGTAAATGAAGAAAATTTCCATTTTAGGGTCTGCAATTGATGGCGTGCATGAATTTAAAGCTACCAAACATAAAGCAGAGAAAGAAAGGAAAAGAGAAAACTAAAGGGAAACCTCTCTCCAGTGCCCGGGTCAGAAGAACAGTTGTGTCACATGAGAAGTATCCTTTGGGCATCTTCTACAAAACACCACGTAGCTCTATTATAAATTTTGATTAGTCAAAGAGAAAAAAATAAGCCAAGATCCTTTTCTTCCTGCTTATTGCAATCCACTGACTAAAGATGGAAAATAAAAGAGTGATTTAATTTTAAAGATTGTTTGTTAGTGTCACTTTTGGCATTATGGGGTATCCTGTCCTGTCTCAGGGTGGTTTCCTGCAGAAGTATCTGCTAGCATCACACAGAGGTCTCAGATAACCTCTGCTATTTCAGGATTTCAGCTTTCTAAAAAAGACACTTAACTTTGGTCTACAGTTTTCATGGCAGGAAATACAATGCAGCCATAAAATTAACATTTGCGTATTATAATGTCTTCTACTGAATACTTTTAATGAGAAAACCCTAATGTTATTTGCAAAACTAATTCAAACAGACACCATCACACTGATGGAAAACTGTTGAAGGTCAACCAATGAAGTTATGTTAAATTGCAGGGGCCAAGGAGGTGTAGTCAGCATTTGGGTAAGACCTAGTTTTATTTAGCAAATTTATTTCTGTTTTGGATGGATGAACAAATGCCACATTAATTAAATTTTCAGATAATATGAAATTGGAATGTATTGCAAATACCATTGTGGATAAAAAAATAATCTAGAAAGACCAAAAGAAGTTTGAATTATTGGCTGGAAATAAAATTATATTTAGTCTTGGAAAATACGCAAGCTGTACATCTGGAGAACAACAATTCACAAGGACCATTTGAGGGATGTTGGAAATCTTTTTGGCAATATAAAGTAGGGTTGAAAAGAACAGAGAAATTCATGTGAACTTGAAGTTACTGTAACAATAAAATTAAAAAAAACCCCAAAACACAACACTGAAATGCAGAAATACAGTGTTGAAAAATAAACTCAGATATACCTTGCTTTTTGGTATTAGAAATTAGGTTTTAGAACACTGAGAGGACTATGACACTTTATAATGAAGAGTAGCTTGACAAATCGTAAATGCTTATAGACTCAAATAAACCCAAATCACAATTTGGAAGAACTAATGAGAATATTAAAGAATAAAAACTCTGCTTATTATATATTAGTTTCAGGAAATTGCTAATGAGAATAGCCATTTGAAATGTTGGAGGGGCACAAATACTGAAAACAAAGAGCTGTAAATAGAAAAATCAGATGGTGTTTACTGAAACAGCTGTTAAGGTAACCAACACATTGCAGATATGTATATGTTTTTTAGCTGTTCATATTTAGAGATACATAATTGGTTTTGTCAGTTTTGGCTTGGATAGACTCAGTTTTCTTCATAGCTGATATGGTGCCATTTTTTAAATTTGTGCTGAAAATGGTGTTGATAACACAAGTATGTTTTAGTTACTGCTAAGCAGTGCTTCCACAGTTTTTCTGACTCTCACACACATCATTAGCCAGTTGACACATGGTGCACAAAGACCTGGGAGAAGACACAGCCTGTTCAGCTGACCCCAAATGACCAAATGAATATCCCATACCATAAGATAACATGCTCAGCATATAAAGCAGGTGGAAGAAGAAGGAAGGAGGGATTCAGAATATTGACATCTGTCTTCCCAAGTCACCCTAACTAATGATGGAGCCCTGCTGTCCTGGGGATGGCTAAACACCTGCCTGCCCATGGGAAGTGGTCAATGAATTCTGTATTCTGCTTTGCTTGTGTGTGTAAATTTTGCTTTATCTATCAAGTTGTCATTACCTCTACTCATGAGTTTTCTCTTTTACTCTTCTAAGTATCTCCCCCACTGCAAGATGGCAAATGAACAAATGTCTGTGTGAAGCTTAGGTCCAGCTGGAATTACAATGCAACAGCTCCTCTGGTTAACAGTTCATTTCACACTATAGTTAGTATTATTAGTATTAGTACTGAACAACATTTAGTAATATTTTTATCTGTATTTTTCAAAACTGGATTCTCCCATCTGAAAGTTAAATAGGTAGATAAATTTATTGGTATTTGTACCATTTGGGGATTGATGGTTTAGACATTCTGCTCATAGCAAGCATATGAGATAAATCAACTTCAAATTACATTTCTTCAGGACCTTTCCGCTTCCTACTCAGTTATTCTGACCTCTGGTTAGGAGTGTCTGTATGAAGAAACTTTGGAAGGCTGAGGCAATATAGTTGCCAATGTTTGGAATGTCTTTATTAACAATGTTTGGAATATTCTTCCATTCCTGATTTTGAGCATCTGTACCCTGTCTGTTCAGGCCAATCATATGTTAGAACTACATCAGTCCCCAAATATTTGTATATGCAATAGGTTGGCAGACTCTCTTTATGTGACCTCTCTAGAAATCTCTTCCTGTACTTTCTCTACACTGATATATTTCATTGTGTGATGACTCTGATATATTAGGATTCTCCTTATATTCTATAGTAGTTTTTAATTGCTAATTGTTTTAGTACCAACCTGTAATTTTCAGTCGACTATGTCTTTGTTTCACCTGACAACTTTGTGGAAGGTAGATTCAGAAAGAAATGGGAAAAAAAACCACTGTCCTCTCCCATTCTTTTAAACTCCAGTTTCCTTAAACTCTTCAATTATGTAGACTGCATATATTCCATAAGGGTGTTTTTTCTGAAAGAAGAGTTGGAGTATCCTCAAGGGGTTCTCATTTATGTGGCCCTTGTTTAGCCATTCAGGTTATCTCAGAAGACAGACAAGAGACAACCCATTCACTGCAGAAGTAGGAGACAGGAAACGGAAAGTGTGGTGCTAATTCACAATCTGAAGGAGAAACAGTAGTAACCGACCATACTCAAAACAGTAGTAACTGACCATACTCGCCAAAAATTACATGGGGAGAAAGGAAAATGAGAAAAAAGTAAATATAGATCTAGTTTTCCAAATAATAATAATTTTGAAAAGCTAAATCCGAAATACAGGTGTATATTGAATTTTGGCTTGAGTTATATAACTACTTAGCCCCTAATTCACTTGGGGCTTAGTGGATCTTTTAAAACAACTTTTTGCCTTTACCATAATGATATCACAATTTCACTTCACTCTTTCCTAAATACACTTCTATATCAGATAAGCATATATTTTTTTATTTCCCATCACATCAAATTCTACTGTTTAATGTAAGAAGATTGTTTCCAATGGTCTGTTATGTATATTTTTAAACTTGAAATGGCAGGTTTTCAATATCATTATCTATTTGGACATCGTGTATATGGGCTATGAACATATTAAAGGGACAATTTGACAATAACATGAAAAAATGTTAAAAAAAATAGAATAAGCACATCCCTATAGTTGGATTTAATACTGAGTTTTGAAGCTTCAATTCAATTTTAGGAAAAATCCCAACTTTTAAGTTTCATTTTTTTATGGTTTTCACAAAAGACAGTGAAAGGGAGACAAGCCTATGATCTTTGTCCTTCATTACAGACAAACAGCAGTCTGTAAACTAACCTTGCAATGACTTTACATTCAGCAAAACAGCATGCTAACTATTCAATGATAAGTTTATAAATGGGCTTTGTCTTGTCTAGGTTTAGTGGATTGTGTGCTGAACATCACAAACTTCATTTGTTCTACATCACAAAACAGATACCCAAAATCAAAGGAAATCTTTGAAATAGAATCTGTAAATAACAAGTCTTTGAACTGGAAGATATAAAATTTAATTGCTACGCTACTTTTTGCCTGACTGATCTCCCCATATACAGGAATTGGGAATCATTGTTAATACTTTCCCTTTGTGGTTGTTTCTAATGGCTATTTACTTGATTATTCACAGCCTATCTTTTAAGCTTTGTTTTTTGGTTGCTTTTTGGGTTTTTGTGGGGTTTTTGTTGTTGTTGTTTTGGTTTTTTTGGGTTTTTTTTCTTTTATATATATGTCCTAATATATAAACAAAATAATAATTTGAACCAAAAATATTGCAATCTAATAACCCAAATTCCGCTGAAACTATCATTTGCATACTGCCTATGGCAGACTTCCTTGCCAGTTGATTCACGAAGTGATGCAAGTATTTTATAAGAAATGCCATTTTCTTCTCCTTTGACCATTATAGGGACAAAGGAAATTGATGAAATAGAAGATTTATTGATAAAATAATCTGTAAAACATATATTGAATGTGTATCCTCCATATATAGTTCAATACACTGAAGGCAAAAAAAACCATAATATTGATTACTGAAGAAAAATAATTTGAAAAATTAAATTTAACTAGCTGGTCATATCCACATTCAAACAATACCATCAAAACTTCTAAAATTCAATTAAAAATAAATTTAACTAAAACTGACAGAATTATTAGACCAGCAATAAAATTTCAAGCTTAATAAACAACCACCTCACTAAAGAAGTGTAAAGACAATTTCAAGCAGACACTTAATTAGATCATTTATAACTCATTAAGTAGCAAACTGCTATACCCCCTGTTGATTACTGTTAGGGATGAAAAGAGATGAAACAGCAGAACTTGTTGTTTCAGATGTTAAATATAATTTGCATCTTCCAAGCAGCTAGTCTACATGTGTCCATATATTTAGTAGTATCACTTTTTCTGCTGAAGCCTAATTAACGGGTCCTTGGAATACGAGAGCTCAATATCAACAGTGTGCTGTTTTATTGTCTCACTCTGCAATGTAATTGCAATTCAAGTTATCATATATAAAGAAAAGATTGCTATGTTGATATAAGAACAGAAGGTATTTGCCTGTCTACAATAGGGATCTTTCCATTTGGAAAGGTGGCTTAATCAGAAAACATTCAACAAAGGTGGCACTGACTTTTCTGAATTTTTAAATACCAACAAACAAGTGTGAAGAAAAGGTAACTTCTACCTGCTGTAGTTTGAACTGCAGAGCTTGCCAATAAGTAGGTCTTCCAAGTGAAGATGTGAACAAGACGTCATAAATTATCACATGATACTGTCTGGTCTTCTCTTTCTAAGATTCCATAAGTTGTAACATTCTTTCAAATAAAAATGACAGTATGTAAACTACACCTTAGTGGAAAGACATAAGCATTATATTTCCAGTCTATAAGTTTTTGGAATTTGGATAATATCTCTTAGAATTAATGCAAGTGAATTAATTGCTACTTCATTAAAATATTACACACTTGGCACAGATATATGTATCATTGCAATCTCTATGGTTACCCTATTGTATCAATAAGAAATTTTAGTGGTTCCGATGATCTGCAGAGATACAACCGCTGTATAAATGAGATACGTAAGGGTTTTTACATACTGCAAGCTTGATCCAGTATGGAAAGTCAAATACCTATCTCTAAAATATTATTTACTTTAGTGGTTGTCATATTGTCAACAAATGAATTTGTTTAACCTCCTTCGGGACTAAGAAATTACCATTTCCTGGTTAAATGTTAGAGCCAGGGACCTTCAAAAACAATTCTGAAATTAGCTATGCTACATGAAAGTTTGAAAGGGCTTTAAGGTCACTTTTATTCACTTTACCCAACGTGGATCAATACCGCTGTCCTAGGACAGATACTCCCAAGAAATCTTGCTGAATTAGAGGCACAGGGAATCTCAGACTATAAAGAAAAAATATATTTTTGAATGCCAGTGAGGTTAACCAGCCATGGCAAAAACACAGATAAGATTGCTATCTTGGTCTTAGCTTGATTTTAAACACCTAAGACACAACATGGATAGTGTGTTTACTGAAAAAATGGCGTTTCTTCTCATAAGGAAAAAGATCTGGAGTAGGAAATCCTGGCTTTTGGCTCTCCCACAAGTCTGTGATAAGAACAAGTATATCTAACCTTCCCTGGAATAAATAAATTTAATTTTATCTTCACTAAATATTGATGACACATAAATATTTTGAGTTTAAAATGTATTTTTGTGCAATATAATATCTTTTCATTTGCTTCAAAATAATGTGTTCAGAATGTCAGCACATAGTAAACAGTGTGCATAACATAATACAAATAATAATATGCTTAAGCAGGCTCTCTGAAAATGATTCTCCGTGGTATTCACTTTCACCTTACTGTTCTACCCAAACTCATGCTGGGTTTTTGTGTATATTCTGGCTGCTCAAGAAAACACTATTTCAGTTTTGAGTAATGCTTTGAATTTCAGGGTATTTATGTGTATAATTTATGCCTTTTATATTTTAAAAAATGTAATAATAGCTTTATCAATTTTCAAATGTGAAGAAAGAAAACAAGAAAAATAGATTCTTAACAATGCTTGTGTGTTTTGTTTGTTTGTTTGCATGCTTGCTTTCTTTCTTAGGTGTATTGGTTTTGTCTGGGATAGAGTTAATTTCTTTCACAACAGCTTGTATGTGTCCATGCTCTGTATAGGTGCGGAGAAGGTAACACAGGGATGATTTAGTTACTTCTGAACAGTGCTTACACAGAATCAAAGGCCTTTTCTCTGTCAGAACCCATCCCAGCAATAGCAGGCTGGAGGTGCAGGGGAAGGGGATGCAGCCAGGGCAGCTGACCACAACTGACCCAAGGGATGTTCCACACCATACAGTGTCATGCTCAGTAGATAAATCTGCAGCAAGAAAAAGGAAAGGAAAGACATTCAGAGTGATGGCATTTGTTTGCCCAAATAACCATCACATGTGATGGAGTCCTGCTCTCCTGGAGATGGTTGAATATCTGCGCATGAGAAGATATGAATAAATTACTTTTACTTTGCTTGTGTTCAAAGCTATTGCTCTTTCTATTAAAATGTCTTTAACTCATGAGTTTTCTCACTTTTACTCTTCTGATTCTCTTCACTGCTGCAACAGGGAAGGAAGTGACTGAGCAGGTGTGTGGTGCTCAGCTACTGAACAGGTTTAAACCACAAAAGAACATGTGTTTGGTTTATTTTTCACTGGAGTCTGTCTTGCATTCTGCTGTCAAATTTTCTGTAAATTTAAGCCACATTGTGTAGATCTGTGTAAATATGGCTTTAGCTAATCAAACCAGAGAATAAATGTAAATCACTTTGAAAGAGCCAAAGAAAACTTGCTTGCTAATCAGCATGATGGTATGTGATGACTTCTACTGATTAATATAGAGCAGCATCCATTGAAAGAGTAATTAACTTTTAAGTTTGACTTTAAGACTAAAACAGCTTAAAAAGGAAAATAAAAGCATAATGGTGTATTTAAATAGTTGCCTTGTTTAAAAGTTGTGATAAAACCCACAATAATGTGGAATTGAGTTAAAATCTGTTTTGATCTCTGCAGTGTAATTTTTGTTCTCTGCAGTGGAACCAGTAAAGAATGTTTTTACCAGAAAAATAAGCATCTTAAGTTGGAATAGACAACAATAAAATTCATTTTGTTTTGTGTGACCTGAGGGAAGTAACTATAAGCAGGGTGATTTTTCATGTCCAAATGGCAGAGGAGTCATGATATTTTGAGAGAGAGAGAAGAAGTGAGAATTTTACTTTCTACTTAAACTATATAAAAGAAATCAAATTATGTATCTGAATATATTATTTGGAAAAGTCTTAAAAGAAAGACAAAATTTAAGACCAAATACTCATAAATCTTTAAAGGATACTGTTTTCTAATAGTTCCATGCATTTTGTTATTATTTGCAGTCTGGTCTGTACATCTGAGACCTTAAGTACTTAGGGTTGGCGAGAGATAAAAACACTTCTGAATTTGATTCAGTGTTTAAATAGGTCTAAAAGGAAGAACATTTATTCTCTCCCTTTTAAGATGACCTTTAAATTTACTTTTTTAAAGTATCTATTTCATTCTGCACTGAACAGTATATTAACACAAATTTTGAATGATCAAAGCTATATTTTACTGTGTAATTTAGCTATAGCTAGAGGGTGAATGGACTGTGATGAAGGTTAGAATACCCATTATTCTAATGTCACTTGGAGAGAAAAGAGGAGGAAAGTGGCCAAAGAAAGACCTAATTTATCAGCTAAAAATTCTAACTTCAGTAAGATATTGATCACAATGTTTCTCTAAAGAACAGGATGAATGGTGTAAGAGACATGAAATATTTGAATATTAGAGGAGATATCCTTTGCTTTCATGAGAAATGTATAGTTTTCTTATATATCTATGCCTGCATTGACATTGCACTGTGAAATGCAGGTCTTCTAATAATAATTTTTAAAGAAACTTCACAATTTCTCTTCGGAGAATAATTTAATATACTACCTTTATCATTCCTCCCACTGCCATACACAGCCTCTAAAAGTTTTTACCTATAGATGTCCTTTATAGTTCAAATTATATGAACGTTCTAGTGAGTCTAGTATATATTTTGCTTCAATCAGAAGATATGTAAGAGAAAGTTTTGGAATATCTAAGATTGTCTGTGTCACATTATCATAGGTACCAATTAAATTAATAATTTTAAACCTTTGTTTAAAATATTGTGTGTTTTTAAGATTACCATGATATTAAGAATTTTAGAAGTTGTTAGGTAAACGAATACAAAATGAAGTTTTACATCATTGGTACAAAGAAATTAATGGCTGATATTTGCTATTGTAGGATTAGAAGTTATAGCAGCAGGTTAAGCAGATAAACTTATGAATAAGTACAGTAAAAGTGATTTTTGTTTTTCTTTAAGTACTAGCAAAAAGTAAAAATCACAGAGAAAGGACAACTATGAAGTTAATATTCTAATATTTAGCGTTTAGTAGCTTTCGGTACATATTTGTCACAGTCTTTTAAAATTGGTCAAAGTCATAACTCAGAGATTTCAATCAAGGATATTCCTATGCTTAGAGTTATCAGAGGAAGATGTATCATGCCAGATTCAGCAGCCCATGAAAGCTGAGGCTGCTGTTTCTTTATGTCTCCAGGTCCAGCCAGCAGTGAGCCTGAAAATGTATTACCAGCATGAACATGCAAAATGAATGTAAATGTGACAAATAGATATAAAACCTTATATACATAAAAACATATATACATTTCCTGTCACACAACTCACAGGCAGATGTCCAGAATTCTTACCTGGGAAAGAGTAAGAAAGGAGGTATCATCTGGAATTCTAGGTCCAGGTTCCAAGGTCTCCAGTACAAGTAGTTTGCAGACATGCCAACAACAGGTTTAATAAAGGGCCATGGGGATGATTAAGGAATTGGAGCATTTTTCACATGAGGAAAATCTGAGAGCTGTAGGTGCTCAGCCTGGAAAAATTAATGTTCAGAAAGATCTTACCAATGTATATAAATATCTGGGTATGTGTGTAAGGAAGATGCACCAAGGTTCTTCTCTGAGTCCCTTCCTATCTTAATGATTCTGTGTTGATGTGATTTTAATAATTATTCATTTCAGAATAGATTATATATTTCACTTCACCATTTTCAGAACATATAATTCCAATATATAGTCAAATTTTGTTCCCTGGAAAAAATCAGTCTTCCACAGGGAATTTAGCTTATAAGATTTCTAAGTGTCTTCAGTTACTTGATGAGATTCAGTCTGAAACCTGCATTTGGAGATTGAGGTCTGCTTCAAGCCAATTATCTCAACTTCTCTCACAATTAGGAGAGGCTAAGTTCAGATCTAGTGTCCCATAAATAAATATCTGGTGAGTTCTTTTTTTTTTTTTTCCATTTACTTAGTGTGTCCTTCCTGATGCCTAACAATCAGTTCAGAAAGGTACATATCTTCCACAGCTCCTGTTCTTAAACTATTAGATATATATTGAACTATAATCAAATAATTATCAAGTTTATTTTTTTACAACTTAAATCAAAATTAAATAACAACATTATAAATATTATTAAACAGTCTGTCTTCTTGTAAGGAGAGGAGAAAAAAGCCTAATATAAATAATTGTGGTATTTGAACATATTATCAATCAAATAAATCCCGTGGGTTACACAGCAATACTAACAAATGACAAAGATAAAATTGTTAATTAAGAAAAACTAATTTAATTAATAAAATGTATAATAAATATTTCTATTTCGTATTTTGAGAGATGGATGTTACTCAAAGGGAAGATTATTTTTTCCCTGTATCAGCAGATAAAAGTATTATGTTAGTAGCCAGATCAGTTTCTTGAAAACTTGGATCCTGCGAGCTGTGCTTTATAAATCTTTAAAACTAATAGCTAATTACATAGTACAGAAATTCTCTTTTTTAAAAAAATAGGTATTTTTGGTGGTATGCTAATATTACAGAAAAGAAAGAAGATGAAATAGAGGTGTGTTATTAATTTTCTATATCCTTCTGGAAAGAGACCAAAAGAGAAGATGATTTAATAGAATACACAGTACTAAATTAATATTTAAATCTTTGTAGAACTAGTGTAATGACACCTTGGGGGCGATAGTGCTTATAAGCATCTAGGGAAAAGAAAATAGCTCAATTTTTACTTCATACATTTGCTTGGATGTTCTGACCATAATTTTCGTGAACATGATAATTTAAGACTGCCCGGTTACATTTTCAAAGGACTATTTCAAAGGTAGGAATACAGCCATTTCTCTTATTTAGTTTGTTTGAATTATCAGCAAAAAGGAGTTTTAATTTGAAATGGCCCAGCACTAGTTGCTTTCTTGCATTTTTAATCTTTACATTAATATGATTAAGTTCATCTGACTTTACTTCTTGTGCTGCTGCTAACTTTATTGTCTATTGGCATTGCTAAGATTTGAATGTTTTCCTGTGGACCTGGAAGATATCATGTGGATTTTTACATAACATTAACATAATTACACATCTACCTCTATTTGCTTTACTTGTTATATTTTTAATTTTTTTATGATTTTGTTGTTGAGCTCAGATTATTCTAATCACACCTTGAAAAGCTCTTTGAAGTCTTTTATTTGTTTTTGATGATTCAGTTTGGAGGAATAATTAATGGCTTTTTCTCTTCTCAAGAACCAGGCGGCTCTAAATGATTAGAAAGGAACCTGTTATTTACAAACATGACATTAGAAATCAGCTGAGATAATATATATTTTGATAACCAAGAGCAATAAAACCACAGAATCACAGAGTTGTTGAAATAGGAATGGACCATTTTTGATCATTTACTCTTGTTTAGGCAGGGTCAGGCAGATCTTGTTTATGGTTTTGTCCAGTCAAGTTTTGAATATCTCCAGGGGTATCTGTTCTGGTTCACCTCTGTTTACTTTCCCCCCGAGCAAATTATTTTTGCTTTTGTGAAGACAAAATATCATGAATTTCAGTTTGCACATACTGACTCTTGTCCTTTCACTGGGCAACACTGGAAAGAGCCTGGTTCCCTATGTTTCTTCCCTTCCATCAGGCATGCTTGTGTCAAAGTAGAAAAATAGCCACTTTCAGAGAGTAGATGGTCTTATTTAGCACATATCTGACATACATTGATTACGTCTTAACATCCTGAACAGAAAAAGACATTAAAGTGTCTAGGTCAAAGGTAGGGGGTTTTTAATATTTTAGCTGTGTAAAGTTAAATGAGACAACTCCTCTGTAGCCTTTTAATACTTCAATCATATACATACTTATTCCAATTATAAACTCAGAGCTTCACATTCTTTAAACTTTTACAGCAGTACAAACACTGTCACTCCGTATAATTGTAAGATAAACGTGAGTGTTGGCACAGGCCCACCTTCACATTAGATTATGAGCAAATCCATTTCCTGTGTAGACAGAATTTACTATGTAAGCATCAGTATGGAGAAAGTTGATGGAGCAGACCAAAGGGAAACAATCTAGAAGTCAGTAAGTACAGCAGGAGAGTTTACACACTTTAAGTCGAACTGGAAGACTTGTAAAATCAAAGATCCATTAGAAAGAGAATTTCATTAAAAGAGAGTAAGCGCTATTTCTGTGAAGACTGTCTTCTTACAGGTCAGCATATTTTGGTGTGTGATAACCAAAGAAAAGGCTTTTCACACAAGCAACTTTCTTGCTGTTTCTGATGAGATGGCTTTCCAAAAGAAATGTTATTACATATCATGGAGCAATTGCTCTGATATTGGCTTAAACCTTTAGGCTTGGTAATACCCTATTTATAAATATTGGCATGACAGTCAAATTCTGATCATCTCATTGATGTATCACAGTGAGATTTCTAAAACTTTGCACAACTATCAGCAAGTAATTTTAATATAAAAGTAGAAGTCTGTGAGGTATAAATATGTAAAATGGCAAGCAGATTACAGATGTAATGGCAAGCATTTCTCTTAAGAAAAATAGTTCTGCCTGTGTCCTAGTTGAGCTCCCATATTCTTTTTTCCCCTTTTCACATTTTAATCTGTAGAGTGTGATTAGAGGTTTTGTTTTTTGAGACTGATGACATGATAGTTTTTTTAAATTATTTTTCTTTCCATTCACAATGCTTTCTTTAAATTATTTTGTCCCTTCTGGAAAAAACAAACAAACAAACAACAAACTTCTGTTTTCAGGGTTTTTTTTCTATTTCTTTTGATTGCCAGTTGTAATAACCTAAAGGCCAAATCTTTCTCATTTGTTTTGTCATGTCTGGATGCCTCTGTGGGCCAGCCAAATATCTCGAAAATAATACCCATAATTCCATTTCAAGTATCACAGATATTCTTGTTGTGGATGAAATAATGCATTTCACTTGTAAGAGAGAAGATGCAGTATGTTTATTGCTATAAACTACCATTTAAGGAAGTTTTATAATAGATGAGACAGTGGTTTAACAATATTTCATGGCAAGGTGCACTTGATTATTTACGACACAGAGGACGGGGTGTCCAGATGCATTGGAGGCCCATCCTTTGGGTCACAAAGTTCAGAGATGACACTCCTGCTTTCTTAACTTCTACTCAGAAGAGTCTATTAGTCCCTTACAGAGGATCTGTTGAGGCAAGAAATTTCTCAGTATTGAGGAGTAAGGAATCCCTGTGACAGACATAAACCTGGAGAGATGTCCATATCAGAGTAACATCTCGTGCCATGCGGAATTGCTCAAAGTGTTCTTGGGCTGCTCCGTTTTCCTGGGACTAAATGATTGACTCATCGTATTTGCATACTGACTAGAGATTTTAGTTTCTTCTAAATTTGGCTTGAGTTGGACATCTACCACCACTGTGATTAGGTTGGGTGCGTTGTTTAAATTAGCCCTGGATTGTTGTGTTGCTATGTCTCCCCCCAATCCACTTTGAGCTGGTTGCAGCCATCAGTGCCATATGTACCCATCAATTGCCACTGATGGTTATGGCTCGAGCAGGGGAATAAAGGTCAGTTCGGGGGTGGAAGGAAAAAGACTACCAAAATTCCTTAAAAAGCAGGAATTTGTTTCTAATGCATCTCTACCAAACATTTAATATTTAATTTTAAAAATAAATTACTAGGGTTCAATTGATACAAATGAATAATTAAATTTGAAGACAGGAGAAAGGTATGCAAATTGCATGTATTTGCTTTGATCTTCACATTCAAAAATTAATAGGTAAGTGTACAACAAAAATATATTCCTTCAGAAAAAAATGTTGCAATTGTTAATTTGGTCTCTTTGAAAATGCTCCTGGAAGAATCATTATTCATGTAAATATTTGACTGACACATAAGCAGAAATCTTGAGATTTCAGATTTTCTTTCTTTATAAACACTCAGAAACAAAACAGTGACTGTGATGGTCATTCATAAATTATTACTTCAGTAAAATAAATTGTTAAAACACAATCTAAATAACTACTGGGTAAACAAAGCTGTAAGTTAGGAAATATCCATTTCAGGTCAGTCTAGAATGAGTAGCAACTCTTTGCTGCCCAGCTCCTTTATTTACAATCATAAAAGGTTTGCAGTAGTGGGAAGTTTGCTGATTTTTTGGTGTATCTTGCCTGTATTACAAAAACTGAAAATATGCTATATTTTCAGTTATATTTTGGGAAAAACCCCCAACCATCAAAAAAACAAACACACATACCCTCTGCCCCAACCAAACAAAAAAACAAACCAAAATCCCAACATGTAAAATCATAAGATGTATGGAAATTTGATAAAAAAATTAAAAACATGATGGCTTGTGATTTATGCTCTGTCTGGAGACCAGGGACATACCTAAATATGAATCACATTCAATGCATTGAATAAGGTAAATGCTGGGATTCAGCACCATTCAGTAAAAAATAAGGACTACAGAAGGGTCCATAGAGAGGCTGAGAATTTCAAAACTATTGTAGAAGCCACAGAGCAATCTGATCTAATTTTGAACTTGATATTTCTTTAAACAAAGAATTGGATTAGATGATCAGAAATAATGAATTTGTGAAAGATGTAATTATTAATGCAAGATGGTAGTATTCCACAGCATTTTGCAAATTTCTAATTTAAAATAATTTTTCTTTCTTAAAGAAAGTCATATTAGTTGTATCTAAACTGTTAGGTTACTTAAACTATTCCAAATGTGAAAGACTTCAATCTTGGGTTACTTAAATGAACTTAGTTTTTCCAACTTCTTTTCAACCATATAAAATTATGTCAGGTGGTTCCCTGGATACATGTATACCTAGGAATCTTCATTCTTCATTAACAGTTTAGGACTGATTCCTTTCAGATTAATGACAATTACTCTGTGAAGGAAGAATGATATATTAGGTGCGATTTGTGATGAGCTTAAACTGGATCAAATCATAAAAGAGGTATACTTAAAATACTTTGAATGTATATCTTACAAGGGGACCAAAGAAAAACGGGGGGAAAAAAGTCTTAAAGTAAAAGATAAAAATATGCACCTAAGATTCAAATTGACTCAGGAGAAAAAAGAAGGATCTGGCATGAAGGAAGAATTTTGATGATAAAAAGTATGTTCCTGTACATAACTGAATAGAATAGATTATTTTTCAGTTGGAGGAGATCTACAGTGATCATCTAGCCCAACTGACTGAATGCTCCAGGGATGACCAAAATTAAAACATTGTTATTAAGGACATTGTCCCAGTAAATGCCTCTTAAAATCAGACAGGCCTGGGGTAGCAACCACCTCCATAGGAAACGTGTTTCAGTGCTTGACCAACCACTGGATAAAGAAATGCTTCCTCATTATGCCTGAGAACCTCTCCAAACAGAGTTTTGAATCATTTTCCTGAATCATATCACTGAATAGTGGGAGAAGAGACAAGCGCCTCTCTCTGCAATTCACTTCCTCAGAAAGATCTAGAACGCAAAGAGGTCACCCCTCAATCTTCTTTTCTCCAAACTAGACAAGCTCAAAGACTTTAATTACTCTTCTCTTTCTCTCTAATATTGTCAAAGAGAAAAGAAGGTCAGAATTTTTCTAAAATAGTATTGAATTTAAAAGGTTGTAATCTGTTGTATTTCTGCTCAAATTTTGGTGGAGAAAAGAATTTTTTGGCGTGACAGATGGATTGAAAAATAAATAAATTTGTGGAGGTTTATGGAAAGTTTTATACTGAAAATACTGAAATTAAATTTTCCCAAGTTACTTTTTTTTTTTACCTGTAGCTCTCAGAAGCAAGATGGAGACACAGTTGAAAAATATTAATTGATTTCACAAAGAGTTGCAGTCACTAGAAATGAATACTTCCCCTAAACTTAGTCTTTTAGATCTTTGTGATCTGATTTTACACTTGCAAATCATAAAGAAAATTACAGAATATAAACCTCTAAAGTGATTTTTTTCTTTCCTAAGACGACTATCTTTTCCTCTCAAACCCATGTTTTGTCCTTTCAAGGTCACTCTCATTAAATTTAGTTGGTGTTTAATTTTTAATCTGTTCCCCACTTGATGTAGAAGCCAACTGTGTGTGAGAAATAATAATTTTTCTGCCAGTCAGAAGAAATTTGATTTAATTGGCTTTTATCTTAAATCATGTCATTAAACTTCAAGAAGATTCATAATTAATTATTTACAGGGCATATATCATGTTTCATCCAGTGCAAAATCTTAAATGCTTGGGCTATAGAGTACGGTATTCTAACAGTTGAGTTTGTAGCAAGGTAGAGGCAAGGATGGACTTCAGGTGTATATACAACCTTTTAAAAATACCTTCTCTTTGATAAAGTCCATGGCAATGAGAAGTGATGGTGTAGAATAACTGCCTTCACCTCAATTTCATTTTAGAAGTTTAAGCTTAACAAAGCATAAGTAAGTATAATAAAATACTCCTCAAAAAAGCACAGCATGTCTCCGCCATGGTGTTCTTCATCACTTCTGAATCAAAAAAGGTGACTGCGTCTCAGGGCAGTCTCCTTAGAAATTTAACAGTCCAGTTCAGAGAAAACTAACCCTCAAGGGTTACAAAGATTCAAACACCACAGGACCTAGTAGGGAAGCTATTATAATTGGCTTTCCACTGCTATCCTTAGCTATAAGAAATGTGTCACTATCAGAGAGTCTTGGACCCCTTGTGGGTTGTAAGAACATTTGGAGATTTGAAATATCAGACTGGAGGCCTGGAGCCTGTGCAGGAAAAAATGGCAGAAGAGTTTTGTTGTGCCTTTATGCAGTTTAATTACATGTTTTGTTGTAACATTTTATAGCAAGAAAAATGTATCTGGAGGAGCTGTACAAGCACATAAGCTTTATTTGTATTGGCTTTCCTCTAAAACCATTTTCCACGTTCAATATTCTCAATAATTACCTACCTTATACAGTAGAACTTTTACAATAACTAAGGGTAAATGAATATAAAAGTTTCATGTCATAGCCACACAATTACAACATGGCTAGTCAAATCTCTGTAATGGTATAAAGTATGTTCTATCTGCAACAAAAGATCGAGCAGATCAATCTGCTACCACTGCTACTAATACTTTTGTATTTGTCTAGGCTTGATTGAATCTACCTTTAGAAAACATCAAGCTAATCAAAATCTATCAACAGAATCCCTTTTGTGATAGTCTGTGTCAGCATAACTACAACAGACTTCTCTTCACTCCAGAAAAATCTTACAATGTGTTAAGGAAAGAGCTCCGAATAAATGGTTAGAGATAAAATTGGAGTCTTTGGCTTAAAAAAAATTTTGCTCTTAGGTACTTTGAAGTAAAGCTGTAGATAGAGGTGACTCAACTGTCACATAAAAATATGTTACATTTTTTGAAAAAAAAAATTCTGAATTTTTTTTCTGTGAAATATCTTTTTCTTTTTTTAGTAAGAATCTGCTTAAGCTCTCAAGGCATTTAACATATAATTAAACATTAAATGACAAATATACACTGAAACATTAGTAGTAGAAGAAGTCTTTTTAAAAACAATTTTTATTGAACTGCAATAAGTTCCAGTAAATATAAATAGATAGTAGAAAAAAAGGACAAACAAGATTTCCTGAAATTCATTTGCTGAACATATTGAATTCCTGGAATTTTTTGTGTGTGTATGATATCAAATATATTTTGTACCAGTGTTTAATAGTATTACTTTTCTGAAAGACAATTGTAGATAAATATTTAAAACCAAAAAACAACTTATGCAAGGGCCAAATCCTAAGAAAAAGAAGCTCCAAACTGCTTAGCATTATTTTACCTACATTTTGCCTTCTGTGAGGGGGAACCCATCTCCAAGTAGATGCTATGCTTCCTTTCAGTATTAGAGCATTTAATTTGTTCTTTGATGGCACATTTATTTCCCTTTAAATTATCTCATAGACAGGTCTCATGCTCAGGAAGAAAGAAAGACAACTCCTTCCTTGAAAAGCTACTAAGTGTGCCTAGAAGGAAGAAGACTCCAATGTACAGTGTGTGACTGCAGCAGCAAATATGACAACAATAGGAAGGAACTAGAAATTAGCAGCTCAAGCAGAGACTGGAAGAAGAGACTTGGTAGGAATCTTAAGGGATGTCAGCTCATAAAATACCTTGAGTTAATTAAAAACAGGCCTGAAAGCTGAGACCCATTCTACAAAGTCCCAACGCAAAAAGAAGAAAAACTTCCTGTATTTTTTTTAAACTTTAAACTACCTTACCTCCTTACTTAAAGCTTTCTCCATTTATTAGATATTCTGAATCATCTCAATTTTTCAGATAGTCTGAATATTTTTTTTTCATAAGGGGGCTCCCTGAAAGAAAAATGGGTAAATCGGCCTCAAAGATCTTGCTGACTCAATATGCATTTAAAATGACTTAATATGTATCTACATATGAAGTTGTATGAATAACTGAATTTCTGCTCCCTTTTATTCTGAAAACTGATTAAGTGACTGGGTTGTGACTTAATCCTATATTATTAATCATAAAAAGAAGTTATAAATTTTTCTTCCCACAAAATTTGGTTTGGTTTAATTGGCCCTGATTATCTTGAAATCCAGAACCTAGAATGACAACTTATTGAGGAAAATCTACCAAAACTGGCTGTCATTAAGGATTTGGTAATTTCACTCAGTACTATTAGAAGAAATGTCTTATTCTGACATTTTGAATGCCAAGATTTCTTCTTCAAAGAGTAATAAACTTTTCTGATTCTTATTTAAAGCATATAAGGATAAGTATACAGTATCATAACCTTACCATTTATTAAACAATTAAATCTTCAAAACTCTCACCCAAATCATGGAAAACCTACATCGGATTTTTAAATTTATCTAATCAGGTTTAAATTACACCGTTAAACTTTCAAGAGAATTACCTAACTGCATATTGTAGATCATATAGACAGTGATTCTATAGTGAGGTACTTTTAAAGGATGCTTCTCCTCTGTGTGAAAACAAATATACTAACAAAAATGTCTGCTAGATAGAGATATAGAAAGAATAAGTGTCTTTTTTAAAAGTAATTGTTAATACAGACATCTAGGATAGGAGAATCACAGGTTTTTCAATTTCAGAATCTAGTTCTGCTCACTCTTTTTTCAGATTACTTCAGCATAAAAGATAGAAAATATTTCTTGAACAGCATCTGAATTCCATCCATCTCTTCTGCAAATTGAGTTGCCTTCCTGCAAATTATATGGTTTATCTTTTGGTGTATGTTGATTTTCCATAATTAAATGGACTGGTCTCAAGAACTTCTCTTACTAGTCACCTCAAAGTTTTAACTTAGGAAGAACACACTTCCGAAGGCAGGATTTTGTTTTTTGAATTCCCTGTGACTGCAACAGTAGTTTAAAGTAGATATTCAATGCCCTTAAGAAGTGATACTTGTGAGATATTGTGAAACATGGAAGCACTGATTCCTGAAGGTATACTGTTTTTAAAATGACAGTAGATACTATATTTATGCAGCATGAGGTTTGAATGAAGTTTTTTACCACATAGATTTTACATCTTGTCTTTCCGAAGAACTCCCAAGGGGTATGTGAAAGAAAAAGCAATGTGAAAATCTGGGAGCTGCTGACTGGCTGAGGTAGTTCTGTTCTCTACAAGTCATCATGGATCACTGTTACTTCCCTTGGATCTTTGACAGATACTCATTGTTCCAGAATCATTGGCATGTGGGTATATCACCCAAGACTGTTCAATTGAAAATAGAGTAAGTGTCATTTCTATTGCAAGTTTCACTCTTTCTATAAAGGAAAGGCATTAAAACCACATTATGAATTCCAGTAGTGTTTGTGTACTGTCTGCTAAGACATGGAAAAATGAAGGAGGTTCTGACCATGAGGTTGGCTTATCTGGGAAACTAAGTGTACAGGACTACACATGTATGTGGGTTGACAATTTTCCTGTTTTTTTAGCAAGCTGATGAAAGATTTTGTCATCTTGTTTTGCAGATGAAGAAGTTTGGACCTTTTTTTTTTTTAATATTCATACTGTCATAGAAACAGACAGTTCGAGTTTGCTTCATTTAAGTTAATTTTCACCTTGTGGAGAGAACTAGGAAAAGGCCTGCACATCTTTCATTAGCCATGTACCTGTGTACCTCTTTTGTTGTTTCTGAACAATAAATGCATGCCAACTCTTTGCAAAATATTAAATCAAGGGAATAAATTTTCTGCATTAACATCCTCATAAAATAATCAGAGGTCTATTTATTAATCTTAATTCTTTGTATTTTATTATTTTGTTAGTATTATCCATCAGGGTAACAACTCTTTATTTCTGATACCAGCAGATCAGAACAACTACAAAAAAGATAACAGAGGGATGGAACAGAAATTCATTAGGATAACAGATTATTCTGAGTTTGGAGGCACCCATAATGATTATCAAGAGCAAATCTTAAGTGGATCTTCATATATGTAACCCTGTGACCTTGGCATTACCAGCATCATCCTCTAACCAACTGAGCTGATCACGAAATAGAAAGCTCCAAGAATTCTGACAGCTACACCATTTCAAATGGATAAAAACATGGAGCAAAATGTTATAATTTCTAGTTCTAAAAATACACACTCATTCTCAGTATAAAACGTGCTTTACTCATTTACTGGAAAGATGTAATTGTGCAACATGGAAGCACTGATTCCTGCAGGTATGTTTTACAACATACAAAACATATATAAAATGTAATGTAAGTTTAGTTTGCTTATGAGTGTACATGTATTATTACTGTATCAAGATAGCAGATTTAAACGATAAGAAACATGATATATCAGACAAGAATTCCTGAAGATTATTCCACTTAAAAGTCTAAAGAGCAGCATTTCACTCGTCTTGAAGAACTGACTTACTCTGGGATATGAAATTCATAGGCATGGCTTCAAGTAGAAGATCAGTAATTGTAAATTACTGCCTTAAAAAGGAAAACAAAAAATTGAGCTTTCATTTGGAGAGGTATAAATGGTTTTATGCCGGAGCAGCCATTCTAACATATAATAAAATAGTACTTTGCACCACAATGATCAATATATTTAGTCTATTATTGGACTTTAGTCATGTGCATAAGTAGAACTAATGCAGATATAATCTTATTTTTGAAAAAGGCTAGAGAAAATATTCTCCATCTCTCTCTTTAAGCGAAACACAAAGCTACATCAGTGCCATAGCTCACGGTCTGTCCTTGTACATTGTCAGATGTACAACTTCATTTTCTTTTGGTGTAGCTGTTAAGCTACTCTATAAAATGTGCTGTAGTACAACTGGGTTGATTGGTTGTTTTGGGTTTTTTTGGTTTTTTTTCTGAGCAGCTGAGCAGTCCTGAATTTGTTTAGTTTATAAAGGACAGTTTTACAGAGACTTATAAAAATCAAGTATGAGAATGTTAATACACAGATAGTGTGTTAAAAGTAAAATGTGACTTTGGATAAAACAGGGTGAATCTTAATCACTTGGTGGCAAAAGGCTAATTAAACTCCACTAGTAAATTAACATAGCACAGGCTAGGAGAGTACATGCAAGTTATCATTACGTTATGCAAGATGGCAAAATTGTAGCCTTCAAGGGCAGACTGTCAAATGTATAAGACCTCTCCATTAGAAGTAATATGGGACTAAAATCAGTTTTAATTGCTTGATAAAAAACTTGTACCTTTGGGAATATTTTTTGCTCTTTTATCCTTTGTTATTTTTTTTCCTCTTCTTCTTTTTCTGACAAAGACATGGCTGAATCCACCAAGCTTTGAAAAGGCTTTTTTATATTTTTCAGGCTTTGAGTCTTTGTTTAGAATCAAATGAGAGTAATGTGTGGTACTACTCAGGAGATAAAGCCTCTTGGCACCATAAAAACCTAGTTGTAGTATTCCGCAGCTATTAATTGTAGTAAAGATAGTAAGTTGGATTCAGCAAAATTATTACTGATGGTCATTAAATATATACTGCATAAGCATAGATAATGATACTGTTTGTTTTGGATGGGGCCTGACCTTTTCATGAGACTAGTTCTAGATTTTGCTCAGTGTAAAGCTAGAGTAACTACCTTAAGAAAATACTTGCTCCGCCTTTCTGATGTGCAGCAAAGAACAGAATTTGGCCTTAAACCTACAGCTTTAATGATAATCCCAGCCCCTTTGGTAACTCATAATGAGAATTATTGATAATGAACAGAGAGGTATTTGGTTAAACTTAGGGGAAGTAATAGAACACCCTCATCCAATTCTGGTAACAGCAATTTTAAAGAATTTGTGTGGAAAACAGAAAAAACACCTATTATCAAATGCCCACCAAGATTATATATGCTTTTGCTTACTTCCTGCTATTCAAGTTTTACTGCATCTCCATAACAATAAAGAGAGAGGAAAAAATGAAACAGTAAATGGTCTTTCAAAATAATCTCAAAAGTATCAGAGATAACTTACATATTTTTTTCTCATTTTGTTGCACACTGTACTGAACTTAAAAGGTCTCAAGACTGAGATTTTAGAGGCTTGAGGTCTGAGCTTTTTGAATTTTCTGTAACTTTGTTTTTCTTGGATTAGTTTTGGCAGCATTTTTTCTGATGATCAAGTGTCTATATCTATTTTTATTTTTTTGCATTTATTTTTGCTACTCTTTGCAGACTAAAACTGTAGTTTCTTATAGATAATGGTAACAAGCAGTTGATATAGGAAGAAAGGAAGTATTTACAAGCTTAATACAATGATAAAATGTAGAGAAATGCAGGTTTAGTATGATAAAGGCCTTAACACAAGTAGACAGGATGCAGCATAGAGAAGGAACAGGGAATAGAAGAAGACTAGAAATGGGAAAAAGAAAGAATAAGCCATCAACACAGCACTATTCTTTCCTGAAAAGGCTTCCAGATGAAAACAACTGGCTAAAACAGACCATCACCACCAAAACCATAGCGAAATCGTTGGCCCAAAGGTGCATTTAAAGATCAACAGCAGAAAAAATAGAAAGTAGGAGTAAAAATTGCAATTTTAAACTTGTTATTGCTATTATTGACACCCTTTCTGTATATAACGATTCTATCAGCATTATAATTCTTTGCTTCTCTAAAATAATTTAATATAGACTAATGTTGATTTAGACTATTATGATCTCAATTATATTAACAGGTTAAGTCTTGGCTTTACTTGCATAAATGGGTGTTGCTCTTCCTCTTTGCCCATAGAAGGATTTTGAAAATATTTTGCTATTTGGTTAATTTACATACCGATTTAAAACTTCTATTACCTAAGTCTGGGCCACCCACAATTTTTACAAACACTCCCCCCCATTAATAATTCAGGATTTTAGTGGACAGGAGTCCTTATCCACTGAGAGTTCAGCTATACAATTTGGATAATAGAAGAGTGTGAGACAATGGATAAGGTGTACTCCAGTTTGGTGCAGTCTAGCTTTGTAACCTCAAGTTTTCTCAGAATGTTATTAAGTAGGTAAAAATAATAGCTTCAAAGTTTAAAGAGAAGTGTTGCTGACATGAGAGGATATACAATCTAGGAAAAATAAAATAACAACAAAACAGCACCAAGGATCAGTCTGTTTTAAGGGAGCAACCGCACCTCACCCAACTGGCACATGTCAGGCAAGCAGAGACTTGTCTCATTCAGAGTGCTGAGCATATTAATATAATATGAGCTTAACACCACACTTCTCCTAGCTACCTAAGTTTATTTACTCACCAATAAATAATTGCAGTGTTAATACATAATTATTGAGCTGCTTGTTGGAGAGTGACTCTGTGTGTGGTAAAGGTACATGAAGAAATAAGACGCAGAGAAGAAGTGCTTCAAGGGGTGCAGAGGATCAAGGCTTTTGCTCTCCTCCATGCTGGGAATGGACATAGAAATGCTGAGTTTAAATGACAGACTATTTTTCTCAATATGCTTAGGAAAATTCTCCTCAGCTAAGTTACTTACATTCTACCTATTTTTTTAACTTCAAAGTATGACGTAGAGCCAGTGAGGCTGAGCGGTTTCATCCTGACAGCTTCAAAAAATTCATTTCTTTGTGTGCTTACAGATCTGTAACAAAAATTGCTCACCACGTGTGCCTTCTTAGCCAGGCTTGACCCTTGTATAGGAGGTAGATAGTAGAGAGTTCCATTTAAGTGGAGTTTTAAAGCTCTTGCTGTTTGAGCCAGGCAATTAGGCAAAGTGTGGTGGTGAGTTTGTAACACTGGAGTTAAAACTGAAAATGTCTGATGTACAAACCACTGAAATTAATTAGATAAGAACAGCTTTTAATTCCTGCTGAGCTGGGTGGAAATCAAACCCTACAAGTAAAAAATTATCTTCTTTATTATTAATAAATTCCCCAGTAAGTAATAATTTAATAATCAGTTAAAAAATAGAAAAAGACACCCAGAGTTAAAAAACTGTATGGTAAATTCAACAAATTTAACTTGCTCCACTTTTGAAATTAAATAGGCAATTTTTTAATTATCTGGGCACAAATACAAAATCTCCCACATCTCCTGTAAACATACTCAGTTATTCCATGCCCTGCTATAACATTCTAATTATAAAAATAATTTTTGGTTCTCCCTTGAAGAAATAGGAACATTGAAGATGCAACCTGGCAAACTTCTTTTGTTTTTTGTATAAAGCACTGTGGACAATTTCAAGGATACTTTTCATGGACAAGTAATGAACTCCTGCCTTGAAACCCCATAAATTAAACATGCTTAAAGAAGTTTTGTTGAAATAGCAATCTTTATGCTTTCTCCCTATTTCATAAATTATAAGAGAGAAAATATTTTAGACAGAATAGTGCAGCAGTGAAGAATAATGCAACAATCTGCTATTCTGAATTTATGAATTACATAATTGAGACATTACATTCATGATCTATGCATGCCTTGCAAATATTTCTTCTATATTGGAAGTAATCTATGAACACAATTATTTTTTTTTTCTATGAAAGTGAAATAGAGGAACTAACAAAACCACATGTTTTATTAATGACTTGAGAGCACACAGTTTGCTGCCGTCATAATAACTGGGGACACTTCCCTTATCTATTCAAAATGCAACATAACACAGTTTCAGGTTATTAATCTGATCTGAATAAAGTCTCATGACCAAAATTTTATCTTGAACATGGTAACTGGTCACCAAAAAAATATTTTTACTACTAGAGTATTTTATGGGCATTTCTCCATTTCAAATTACATATAGAATAAAGTTAGTGTGCTACTATGCTTATCAATATGAGATATAAGATTTTCTACTGATTTTGAAATGGCATTCAATTACTTAAACTGCTAAGAAACACCTCAATAGTAGCTATTCTATATCAGGATGTATGCCCTATCCATTGATCCATGTTTTCACTCTCAGAAACATGAGAATCACATCAAGACCTGCAGAAACTCTCTTTCCTCACAGCCTGTGAACCTCAGTATTTGTTCTGACTTTGAATGATGGATATGGAGTGCTGACCTTGGTCTCTAAGACTAGAATTCACATTGAATATTTTGTACTAGAGGCATATATAAAAATCTCCCAAGGTCTAATCTGGACCTATGTGTAAGCTAGCCATCCTAATTTTCTTTTCAAACTTTCACTAACGCTATTGTGTGGAAAAAGGAAGCATTCCTTTTTCAGCATAAATGACCAGCTATTTCTTACAGTTATTTTGAAGAAAAAAGCTGACTTCAGTGCTCCACAGCATTCCTCTCTAAAAGTCCATGACAGTAACAGATAATAATGGAAATGAAAGGGCCATTTTAAAGTCCAGAATGACTCAGTTTTTGCAACAGGCTACCAGGTTGGAGTAACTCTGATGCAGGATAAAGCATAATGTTATAACAAATGTTCTACAAGGTCTTCTGAGATTGATTTCCAGTTCTATGAGTAAACCTGGCATATCCAGATTTGGCATACCGTATCAAGTGTAGGGGTACACGTTGATACAGTATGAACACAATTTTTGTTTATTTCAAAGGAGCATAAAAAACTGAGATATCATCAACCTGTAACCAGAGTATATGATAAAGCAGTTAGACCTAGCTTTAAAGATAGGATCAAAGCTGCCCAGCAGTATGGGTATAAACCATGCAGAGAAGAATATGTGGAATGAAAAAACAGTGTAAAATATATAAAGAGTACAGCAAGAAAAGCACGAAAAGTTATGTAAGAAAAAAGTTTCCTTAAAAACCTTGAATTGTGGGTTCTGGTTTCTGCTCAGGGACAAGATTTTCCTTTTCTTTTCATGTTCTCTTCAACTTCAGAATTTCAACATTTGGCAGGATTTAATATTAGGAACAGGGTGTAGTCCACTAGAAACTTATATCCATTTTTGAAGGAACAGGATCAGAAAGTTAACATTCCTGAAGCTGGAGAAAATCTTTCTGATCTTATGGGACATCCATATCTATATGTATACCAAACATTGATTGAAACTTGTATTGTGATTTCATAAAAAAGGGATGGCTAACACAATGAACATATGATTGATATGACAGAATATCTTTCTTTTGTTAGTTTTGTTTGGTTTTACATGAGAAAATAATGCAAGGAAATATTTATAATACGTTTTAAGATAATTTTTAAGCTAATAATAGATCATTAAACCCTAAAAATTAATTACAAATACTACTTAATATTGCAAATTATGCAATATTAAGTTTAATATTGAGGTTAATTCCTCTCCACTGTTGAAATACATCAACTAAGACAATAAATCTCTTTACAACAATATCTATTTTTATTCACAAAGAAACACAGTTTGTAGAAAATACTTACTCATTATCTGTGAATGTATCTAGACATGTTTCCACAGTATTTTCCTAGCAGTATGCTGGTAGAAACACCACTTAAGAAAGCTGAAATTACATTGCCCATTACTGAGCACAAGGATAATGAATATGTTTTGGTTGCGTCCAAGTGTTTCCTCATTTAGTGCTGCAGTGTCAACTTCAAATAATGTGCAAAATTTTATAACCACTGTCTAATACTGTTGAATAAGATTACATTTTTAAATTTTATTTCTTTTTTTAACTGTAGACTTGAATTAATGTTTCTTTGACAATTAAAAAAAAATTAAGACATTAATATTATGCCTCCACAAACTTTGGCATAGTCCAAGAAGACTTTAAAGGAAGGGTAATATTCTTCACTGTCTCTTGGAGAATGTTGATATCTTTAGGAGAGGAAAATTAAAAGAACAAAGTATTATTTCTTTCAAGAAAGACATTTTGTGACTTTTACTCAATGAGCAATTTTTTTTTTTTTTTTTAACTGTAGACTCTCAGGTGTTAAAATAAATACGTGTTGTCTTCTTAAGTGTCAAGTCACAAGTGTAAGGAAAAATAGGGTTTTGGTTTTTACTTTTCTTTTAGAATTGCAATAATAATATGCTATGAACATTTGCAGAACCATACTAGAACTGATTTATGTGGCATTAAATATTTCAAACAACTGCCTGGAAGCAATGCCCTCAGGTAGTCCCCATACCAACCAGCTACCATGTTAAGAGTAATGTAATTCCCACAAGTGCTAGTTTCCAGAAATATTACTTTTTTAACATGACAGCAAATGCATTGTGACAGACATGTTTGATGGAAACAGAGGAAAAATGTTTCTTTATATGAAGTCCTTGTAGCAATGATTTTTTTAATGAATTGGCAAGTAGCACAGATATTAACAAATATTTAAATTTTTTCTGAATCAAAATAGACATATCTTCAAAGATTACCAGATACAGAGGTGCCATCTTTCTATCCATCATTTCTTTCAGTCTTATTCAAGATATTATGTGATTGAAACCATAAAAAATACTTATTCTTTCTGTCCCATTTCTCCATTTCCCATTCAGTCTAGATTGTGTGATCAGAGACAGCAGCTTCTGTTTAATTTAAAATCTATATAAAATGCAGAAAACGCCATTGATTTCAGAAGTCAGAGATGTGTGCGATATCTCAGCATGATAACAGTATGAAATTTAGATTTAAGCTCTTTTTGTGGTTTCATGTAGTGCATTATTTTTTTACTTTTGTTTGCTGTCAAGAAAGAAAAACGCAAAATTTGAATAGAAATTCAGGTCTGTCCCTAACTTTAAAAAAAGAAAAGGGAAACAAAAACTCAAAAACAATAACTGATGCTCACTGGAATCACATTCTGGTATGGTTTTACTAAGATTTACCTTCAGTTTACTTTTGTAATTTGCTGCTGATTTACACTAGCATAAATTAAATTAAATGCTAACTCTATGGAGTCCAGGGATCTAATTATAAATAAAACAATTTTTCAGGCAGTGAACATTGGTAAGACATACCTTCTGGTCATTAAAAGCTCAAAAAAAATGGAGATCAAAGAAATCATGCTGTCAAAAGAAGTTCTAAGTGAAATCATGAGGGGTTGCAAGGAATGAATAAAGGACAGTGAGACAAGAAAAGAAAAAGAACAAATTTACATGGGGTCAGTAAGAATCTGCTGAGAATATAAAGTTAAGCGTTCCACAGTATATCATTCTCATTCCAAAATTTTTGGGGTTAGGTCTTCTAAAAACAGTACTAGCATTTAAAATGTATATCGATGTACTTTCCAGCATGACATAAGGAAGAGAAAGAACACCAACAGCCATTGGAGAATGTTTTGCTTCTCCATAATAGTGCACACTTTCAGAAGAATGGGATGATAAATAAAGTAATATTTATTTATGTGCTTGCTCTAGAATTTGTGTTGTTTGTGTACTTGTTTGCTTTTTTCAATTTCAGTTTGGAAACTTAATTTTTTTTTCTTTTTTATACATTTTTCCTTGCTGGGAACCTAATTTTTTTTTTCTTTTTTATACATTTTTCCTTGCTGGGAACCCATCTTTGTTCACAGCAAACTTACCTCAGCATTTTATCAATGAACGAGTTAAAAATGTGTGACACTTGTCTACTATAAGTTTAGATTCTAGACATTGTTTCCATGCTTCACACTATGCATTGGGCCAGAAATGCAAGTGATCTGTATTCAGATGTGTCCTGAGAGAGCCCCTTCACAATGAGTACAACGAGCAATAGAAGTTTAATACATTGCTCCAGTTTTGCTGTAGCCTAGTTTTTCCCTTTCAGCCCCAGGATATGGAATTGACAAGTTGCACATGGAAGCATTGAAAGATTTCACTTCTTCTGGAAGTGCCATTGCTGTGCCTTGCTTGGTACACAGATTCAGGGACATGAATTTTAGTCATCAACCATTAATTGTATGTATTTTTAAAATGTTTTCCAGGGTAGACTTTTGATGGAGTTAAAACTTAGCCGGATTTTTTTGTCCATGTTTTAGCTTCCTTCCCCATCCAAAGGAAATGAGAACAGAATAAGCATATAATTCATTACCAGTCTTAGGATAAGACTGTAGAAAAGACACACTCCCATGTTTTTCTGCCAGCAGAAGTTTATGTAAATCAGTGATGAAACTCATCCTTAGAGAGAAGGTGCTCTGAAGGAAATGTAAGGAGATGAAAAACAGCGGTACAAATTACTCATCCAGTGGATCTACAGTTACTCAGACAAAAGGTGAATATTTTGGACTGATCATTCAGCAAAATTGTGGATAGGCAGCAACATTTCCGAAGAGGCATATTCAGAGTTGCATTTCAGGAAGGATTTTGTAGAATAGTGTAGAATAAAGACTAGAAATGAACATTCTATTGAAGGTTAGGATAATTGATTCAGCTAAACTGAAGTGCATTCGTTGGCAGCTGAAATTTTGGGTCGTCTATTGTCTAAATGATAATAGTTTTCTCTTGCAGACATTGAAATAACTTGTTTCTATATGATAATGAAGGTAATTTCCTGTAACATTCTCTATGGCTATATTTCTTACCTCATAATGATTATTTACGTCATGTTAAAAGGTCTGTATTTACTATGGATTCTACTGACTAAAAGAAAATAATTTTAAATTTAGCAGACTACCTCAAGTATATCAGCCTCCCCTTTCACTCCTACCAACCTTATGTTTATTACTATGGATCATTCTCTTTGAGAAAATGATGTGTGATTTGTGTAAATTGTTGTGTTAATATACATTGTAAGTGGAGTTATGATTTGACATATTCCAGTTCTGTTTCCCATCCTTGCAAAAACTGAAATGAAAGCTTATCACTAATTGGATGTGCAAGCTTACCCAAATGTTTGGGAATTTTTTTGGTACATTTCTGTGCAATGAATAAATATGAAGAGCTAAGAACAATTTTCTGATAACTCAAAAAAAAGATAGCAGTCACTTGAGCATATACTCTAGATCTATATTTTCATGCATTCAAACACCATCAGACACTGGATAAATAAACAGAAATTTAGAATTTAGAAATTACACATTATTTAGTAATTACCAGAATTGAACAAATTTGATTTTAGAAATTTGTTTGATGCTTAACAAATGTAGATGATCTAGCTTTCAGGGATTTGTCCATCATTGTTTTCCGTTATCTCAGGCTTGGGGACAGGTAGAGCACTGTGAGGAGTATTCACCATCTGGTCTTTTTTCCAATCACTAGCATCTTCTCTCTCTCTCTCTCTCTCTCTCTNTTAATATTGCTGCTATTGTTGCATGTTTCTTTTTTCATTGTGCTTTGCTTTCAGTAAATTCAGTAAATTGTTATCTCAACCCATAGTCTCTGTCCTTCTCTTGCCAGAGAGGATGGGGGAAGGAAAATATTTTATTGCAGCAAAACACACAGCTGAAGCAGAGGTTGCTGCTGACATGAGAAAACTATAAAACTTGTAAAGTTGCTCCAATAAATAACTAGCCATTTACTAGAGCATACTAAATATAAACTGTATCATGACATAATAGGCTGAAATAAAACATTTAGAGATTACCATAAAACTGGGATTACGTAGTACAATCAACATAATTGTACACTCACTATCATCCCAAATCAATCATCTAAAGTTAAGCCTAGTCACACAGCCACCCTGCTAACTTTACAGGAAATCTCATGATTCTTAATCATCTAAAGTAGGATAAAACTTCATTTTAGTGTGGAAAAGTTTCTGTTTAGGAAACAACATTAACAGAGTAGGCAAACTCATAGTTTATTACTAATGAAAGTCAAATGACTTCCCTATAATTTTAATTTTTTATTCTATTGGGAGACCTGATATGCCATTTTGTGACTGATCAAGAAAATCCTGCAATGACAGAAATCTCAGTAGACATGGGTCAAGTTGTGTCCAAGAAGTTCAGGGAGTAATGCAAAGAAACTGACCTAATCTCAGCACAAAAGGGAACAGAGGTGGCCTTTGTTTCATATAAACCACTACCAACAGCTGAGTTGTATAACTGGTGGCGTAAATGTTTCTCCCTGTGTTCCTTCAAGTGTAAATATCTCCCTGAGTCAGCCAGAACAACAAGAAGGGGAATGAATATGTTGCTCAGCCAAACACAGAGCAAAAAAACAAAGAAACTAGTGAAAGAATTTCTTAGAGAGCAAAAGGTTTGAGCTGGCTTCAAGCCATGTGTTATTTTCTGCCAACTAATGACACCCAGGATGGTGATAGTGAGTATACCACAGACACTGGGAATGGGAAACACAATAATGTTGTGATTGAACTGTCCACTGCATTTGCTGTGTTTTGCTAACTGTGACTTATATTTAGTGCTGTTATACAGTTTATTTTGAGTCCCTCTGATAAATCAGAAATCCTTTTCAACATCAGATATATTTAGAATAAGTAAAACTGATATTAAATACTACATCCTCCACAATCTCAAAGGACCCAGTGCAAGTGTACTGTACTCTTGACATATTTAAAATGGGTAAATCTGTCAAGTAGCTTATCTCACTATTTGTCATAGGCAAAAAAATAACCTGTTCTGTGGGTGTATAAAAATCGTGACTGTGGGTTCTTAGGATTCCATAATGCACAAGGGTACTATCCTTGAAAAGTCTCTTTATTGCAGATTACCACATATATTTCCCCCATACCACCACTGGCACATACAATACCACAAAATCACCACTAGCAAGTGAAACTATGATTAATAAAGTGAATATATATGCATATATATCAAGCTATTGAAGATTACTATCAACAATCAATAATACAGTATCAATCTATAGTATGGTAGCAATCAATCATAGCAGTAATCAGCCATATAGCAACAATCAATTGTAAAACAGCAACAGAGTTATTTTCTATTACAAGTTAGCAGAAACTTTTAATTAGTGAAACAAAATTATCAACAATATAATAGTGGGTAGTTATGGTAATTACATGAATATGTAATACCGGTATCAAGGCATTTCAAAGGGGATGAAACAACCTGAAAGAGGAGGACATATTGATATAAGAAAGGAACAAAACCAATCTCAGCTGTAGAGGACAAACCAAAATAACCTCAAATGTGGGACCAATGAAGTAGCAGACTGAGCCTCTCTTCAAAGATAACGTGCACCACAGAATCCAGTCATCCAAGCATCCTCAGCCTGGGTCCAAGATCCCATAGAAATTTCTTTTGGAGACTTCAGCGTGTCTAGGAAAGGAAAAAATTAAGTCCTTTATATTTCCTAGAAACATGAATACATCACCAGCATTCTGAACAGCCAATAGATGTTGTCAATCTCTCTTTTTCACCTGTAAGAGCCAATACATGATGAAATCTTGTGTTTTTTTCAGACCAATTTCATTTTCCCAGAATGTTTCCACTTTTTGAGATTGTAAGTTATAGTTTCTTTGGTTTTGCACATATTGATGATATCTCAGGATGCCTCCTCTTTCTATGTATGCAGCTGTATTTCAAAGATACCAGCTGCACTTTTCAAGGGTATTTCTGCTGCCAAGGCCTAGTTCCCAGGCTCTCAGGCTGGCAGGCAATTTGTCTGTCAGTATTTTTCAACAGACATTTCCTCTGTTCAGTAACATTCTCCTCCTAATCAGGCTACTAATTATGGCTGTTCATATCACCATTTTGCTTCCTTCTCTGCACATCTACACTGTGTAAATTACAAATGTTTCCCAGGATCTTTGTGAATGTGACTCAACATATTCCCCAAAAATATATTCTTGCATGGTTTTAGAAGCTGACTTCTGTGCTGCTCTCCAAATCCAGCATAGGTGAAACAGCACCAGACTTAGTCCTTTCTACATTAATGAATTCACTTAAACTCTTTCAGGTATTAAGTCATTATTATATTACCTAATGCTACATTCTAAATCAAGAAAAACATAAAAATAACTCTCCTACAGCATAATCTGCACATGTATGTCAGACATTTAACAGGAAAAGAGAAATATTTTGATTCTCAAGAGCTACAGGGTTACTTGACCTGAAGTGCAGATACCACCAATCTGCTCTGGAGATAGCTTGCCTGAGCTAAATATACAAGAATCACCACACCACATAGTGGGGGTAACATCTCTCCTAAGATGGATACTGTGATACAGTCACCAGTGTAGATAAAGACTATGAGTAATGATTTATTTTAAAAACAGTTCTAGTAAAGTCTAAAGTATAGCAGTGGATCTGGTTGAGTAATGAAAGCCAGGTCCCAGAAAGCAGTTTAGAACCTTATTAATGATATTGGTAGAAATTGGATGTGGGATTTAAAGGTCAGGTGCCGTATGAACCCACAAAATGTCCAATCTCTATAAACATCTCACTTTTTCTTTTTTTTTTTTTTTTTCTTCTCTATGAGCGATATCTGAAGGAGTCTAAAGGAATGTTTCTTTCTTTCTGTGAAGGACTGAATTGTGATAGGAATTTGATTAGGATGAAGGAATGGGACATTTCTCAACTAAGATCTTGGAGACTTGGAGCAAAGTATCTGATCTTGAAGCACTCCATGCACATCTCTAGGATCATGCTCCACATAATAACTAATAGAAATCAGTATCTTCTGAGTTGTCATAGTGATCCACATCCTGATATAGGCTAGAACATGGTGACATAGAATAGCCAGGATTATTTCCTGCCTTATTAACTTTCAATTTTATAATTCTGTAGAGGGGTCTAACCACAACAGAAATCTAGCCCATAGTCCCTTTTTTTCCCAACCTGTGGAAGTTCTACTTCTCTACATAAGAGAATTCAGTAATCTTTGACTAAGGAATTCCCCTGAAGGCCTTTTCATAGTTATCTCCTAAAGCCACTATTAGAATATGCTGTTCATCCTGAGATGTGTGATTTGGGTAAATCTTTCTGTTAAGGCATCAGACTATTCTCATTCACCTTACCAAACATATGACAACTTGAAATCTTGAAATTTTGAGTTAGTTTATCTGAGATAGAATATTTACTTTTATTTTTTAATCACACCTCTATAGAAGTCTGGTAGGAACCTCATGAAATTCCACAAGGGGAAAGATGGTAGTGTCCTGGGTTGTGCTAGCCAAACCAAAATATTGCCACTAGATGAAGGGAAATGAACATTTCCTTCTATTCAGCACTGGAGAGACCACACCTGTGTCCTGTTATGGGCTCCTAAGTACAAGAGTGGCACTGGAGAAAGTTCAGCAAAGGGTGACTAAACTGATTAAATGGTATTGCTTTTCTCTTTGAGTAAGGGCTGAGAGAGATGGAATTGTTTAGCCTAGAAAAAAGAGCCTCAGAATGTTTCAGAGAACTGTTCATGTGAACCATTACTGGACCACTCATGCACAGGGCAGCCTCATAATAGAACTTCTGGATCTACCTAGGGAAAAAATAGTTATCTAGCAACTGTAGAACTCAGTATGTAAATACTGAACATGTGGGTACATTTGTGGTGACAATAAGGTAGGAAGAAAAGGAAGAAAAACAGTGAGGAAAGGTTTATAGAATAATAGCAACAAAAAAGAGATTAACTGATTTTCCTCTCAGTACTTCGTGCTTAAATTGTTGTTTATTGTTTCCTTATACCAAAATTCTATATTTTTAGGTTCTTAATAAAGTGCTGCTTAGTCTGATAGGCATTTGAAAGCCACAGTTGGGATAAGAAGAGGGAGCATCCTCCTCCTTCTACAGGCATAATAAGCTCCACTGTAAAAAGAGATTCATGGCTCCAAGCAGTATCTGAAGTTAAAAATTCTCTTGCAGTGCTCTGTTCATCATAACTGTACTGAAAATGAACTGATCAAAACAGAGGAGGTTTCATGACTATACAGCAAAACCATAGAGAAATGAAAAATCAGCTTGGTTCTTTCCCTCTAATACAGTTAAACGCTAGTTAGCATGAAATGTTATCTTTTTCAATTGGAAAGGTATTTGAGTGGAAAAAAGGCAGGTACAATTATCCATCTTTATCCGAATACTACTCAGTATTCATTCATTACTATATTAATCAGTATTTTTTTAGAGCATATAATGGTCTTACACTAGACAGTAAGGTCACTAATGCTGTGCATTTAGCCCTTTTCAACATGGTATATCCTTGGGAATTTCATTAGTTCCCTTTCTTTCATAATTTTCCTGATTGTAAATGTGTTTCTTTCAGCCACCCTGGAAAACAATCCAAAAACACTACCAAATCCCAATCTTTCATATGAACAATTTAAAAGTATTAATTTTCTGGGAGGTTTGTGTTATGGGTTTATGTGGAAAGGTTAATGTCTGTGACAAGACACCAGAATCTGCACAGATGGCAACAAGAAGAAGATGCTAATAATTCCATGGCTGGTGAGGCAGATCTGGCTAAACTCTCCATACAAAAATTCATATGGTGGCAAACTGTGAGAAAGGAAGAAATGTGTTACACTCATGCCATCTGAAGTTATGGAAACAGAGTCTGCACCTTGTGGACACCTGGGATGTGAGTGTATAAACCTCCAGAAGAAGTGTGAACTCCCACGACTGAGGAAGGACCAAAGGATGCCACAGCCACAGCGATCCATGGTGCTTGCTCTCCCTCTCTTTCTCCCTCTCTCTCCTCTCTACCCATCCTTTCCCTGCCCTGCCCCCTTCCCTCTCCCTTCCTATTTCATTCTATCTCTCTACCTCCCATTTAGTGTTAAATAAAATCCATACTATTAACTTTGGCAACTATAAACTCTGGTTTGTACCTTAACTCAGGAAGAGGCATCTCTTGTAAGCGGAGCATAAGATCAAGATAAAATAAAACTATGATAATAGTAAAATGTAAGAGTTTGATAAAATTATACCACAGCAATCTCACTTTGATGTTCTTCTGTTATAACTGTCTTTTTACCCAACATGTGTGGCCTGAGTAGAAGCAGTTGTCATAGCTTTCTTTAGCTTCACCTTTTCATCAGGTTTCTATTGGGGAATAAGATTTTTCTAGAGCTTCTTGTTCATGTCCTAGATCTCAGAGTCCCACTTTTATAAAGCTCCAAGAAAATCACAATTTTATCTCTTACAGGTTTTTAGTTATATTTTATTTCCTTTTACAGTAAGTTTCACATCAGTGTAAGAGAGTGGGGTGAGTTGAATAGTTCCAGTTTAGGTGTTTTTGTGGTTTTGCCCAGTTCGGTAGATGTTTCTAGAGGTGCATTGGTTGGGTTTTTTTTCAGCAAAGGCTCTGGAGAGTCATCTCTTTTCCTGACTTGACTTTATAAAGCTTTATTAAAAAAGAACAGGGTGCCAGGGCTTTATTTAATCAATTTCTGGTTTCACTCACTGAGAGTTCATCCTTCTCTAGAGTAGCTGAATGGAAACAATCTGATTCAGCATTTCTGTGTTGGCTAGGTCATGCAATTAAAAAAAAAATAAACAGACGTTCAATAGGCCTAATGTCAAAATACATCCTTTAGTAGTTTGCAATCTAGAGACATTTTATATTTGCAAACATTTATCATGAATTTCCATAGTTCCTTTTACTATTTTACAAGGTATTAGCTGTATTAGCAAGTATGTTATCTGAAGGAGAGATTTACTGCATGTATTGACTTGACTAATGAAGACTATGTCTAAACATGATTTAATGTCTAGAATTATTTTTTTGGTAACTTTTCAACTGCAGCAGAAACAGATAAAGTGTACTGTAAAGAATACAAATCAGAGCAATTTTTCAAATAAATTAATTTTATCTTTAGATCTTTATCCTTTTTGTAATAGTTTTAACTTGATAATAGCTGAAAAAACAAGTTATTTTAAAATAATTTGAGTTCTAGTGCTACCAGTATTTTAAAAGTCCTAATGATTGGGTACTCTAATACTACTAAGAATAAATGTGCTTTCTTGGTTGACTAATGTGATATATGCAAGACTGAGTGTAAGTAAAAAGGTGGGATGGTATGAAACCATGATATTACTGAAGTCTACTGAAGTTTTATAATTTATTTCTGAAATAAAAAGATTTCACCCAAGATGCTCAACATGAGTGACTTTTAAAACAAACAGCAACATATTGACAAAAGATTACAAATAGTAACACTGATGTTTTGCATTTGCTTGTAGATATTGTTAGACCTGTGTTTGTGAAGCATTTGACATTTATTTAAAGCAGTAAATTGCCCAAAAACCTTATTAGGAGATTCAAACACTGGAAAAAACTCTCACCCTATAATAGTAGCCCAGCCAACTAAGATTAAAAAAGGTGTCATAAGCATTCAAGTAAGCAGTCCCAGTGATGTTCTGTGAAGCTGAAAGACATAATCTGTTTATGGCTTCAGGCCACCAAGTCAAAGAAATATGTGTGCACAGTAATGATAGGAAGAGGGAAGTGACTTGCTGGTGCAGTCTCTGCTCTGTGGTTGGGAATGCTGACATTGTGTTAGCCCCTGACTGCAGGAGGAGCTGAAACCTTCCTTGCACCATAAGTCGTTCCATTTTTATTCATGTGTCTACCAAAGATTCTCATCCAGAAATCCTGTCCTCTGACATCTGTTTCAAAAACAGTGTAACCATCCAACTATGGATAGAAAGGAAGGTGAAGATGGAAGGCAGTTTAACTAGAAGGAGGAGATTAAATGCCTGTGTTAATAATGAAACAATACACAGTGAAAGAAAAGTAATTTCTAAGAAAAGCTGACTAGATCAGTTGTTACAGTACAAAATAGAAACCTGGATTCTGGACTTGTCTTACACGGTTGAACATTTTATAACAAACAGTTGTTTGACAAAATGATGCTTATTGTTGTCTAGTGAATATTTCCTACTTTAAATTCTACATTGACTGTTGAAGTTGAAGGAGCAATTTGGCCAAGAGATCTTGTTTTCTTCTTCTCTGGAAGTTCTTCCAGTGGTGGAAGAGTCAAAAATGATGGGCTGTGATTTTCATTCCATAGGGGGAACTGATGTGGAAGGAAATTAGAACACCATAATCCATGTTCATATGCAGAATTATAATATAATTTTTTATATTGTTTTTTGATGTACTGCAGCCCTTGCATTTGTATGAAAAATGAACAGCAAAAGAAGTTCATAAGAGCTTATAATCACAATAAAGCTCATTTGTTCTACTTTTCATTTTACTCCATGAGTCTTCTTTAGTGTTTGTTATGTGTATTATTTGTTTTTCTTTCTCTAGATCTAGGGAGTTGCAGAAAAATTCCTTTGAAGCTGTTGCCAGCATGTAGAAATCAACAGCCTGCTATCAGTTTCCTGAAAGACCGTAATTTCTTTTCCTAATAAATTAAGAACTGTCTGCCAAAACTCACTGACAACTAAAGGATTTCTAGACTTATTAAAATTTTGGTTACACTGATATACTGTGCTTTAAGAGTATGGACACCATAGGTTATGCACTGTCTTCTTTTTTTTTGTTTGGAATGGCACATTGGGCAATTGAGTTCAAATACTGTGTCATTTTAATTGGTGCAGGAGAGCAATTGACTTTCAATGGCAAAATGTCAAGTGCTTCCTTTGCCTCATCAAAGCAAATTTGTCAGGAAAAGACTATCATCTCATATAAATAGCAATCAGTGCAATTAATTTGTATGTTTCAATTAGCTCATGATCTAATTATCTCATGGTCTAAGGATAAGAGCTAAGGACTTCAAAGAGAAAAAAGAGTGTTTCTCCTCTCTCCTTCAGTGTTTCCTGTACTGTTGACTCAATTCATACACTTGAATAAATCCTCTGTGATAGTTTGTTGAACTTTGCAGCTTCATTTCACACAAACTTTCAAGTTAGTTGTACTGTGAAACTCAAAGCCCAGTTCTACTCAACTGCCAGAGGAATTAAATCTTGCTCAAGTGATAGAAAAAAGACAGATGTTCCAAGAAGTGTTGATTATATTTAAATTATTAATGTATTGAGACTAAGTCTCTAAGACCTCCTAGCACATTAAGAGTATTAAATAGAAACTGAAATGAGGCAGAATGGGATAGACTCAACAGAAGATTAACATCTCTGCAATGTTATTGCTGTTGTTTTGAGATTCCAGAGGCCCACCTTTAGTATAACAGCAGACTTCTGAACAGGAAGGCATTTTCAGATGTAGTTTTGGTTTAATAGGATTTCAGGCTTTGCCTAGGAGAGTTGTTTTGGTATTTTTTTTCTATAGTGGTAATACTTTAACTGTTTCTGAGGCAAGAGCTGTATCACTGGTCCTTTACTTTTCAAATCATTTCAAATAATTACTAAGAAAATACTACAGGGCCTTGCTTCACACTCTTTTTCCTCAGTCAAACTGAAACACATTTCTCTTACTAATAGAATCCAGCATGTCATCTTGTTTTCAAAATGCGTCTTGTTTTCAACCTTCCACCATTTTAAAAAATAAGTATATATATGTTTCTTAAAATAAATATATAACAAAAAAGGATGACTAAATTATAATGCAGAATAGTTTCTACTAATGGCATTTAGAAAAATAAAATGTAAGCAAAAATATTTTAATCCTAAAGACAGCATGCTATAGACAGAATTTTAATAGTATAGGAATTGACAATTTTAGAAATGATCAGCTCATTACAAAATTAAAATATGTTTCCTGTTTCATAATATCTTGTCCCTTTTTTGGTTGTTTTTGGTTGGTTTGTTTGTTTCTTTTCCTTTTCTTTATTATATCTTAAGGAAAAAAAGAAAGGTGGGAAATGAGTAAAAGAAAATTGTTAGGGTTCTTACCTGACAACGTTCTTTGTTAATTGGTAGAGTGAGTCCTTTCTCCTCTGTGGTAAATTCTATCCTTCCTCAAGATGATAAATGGGATTAAGTTATCCTGGTCAATACAATGCAGAAGTTTTCCTCCCAGACACTTCTATTGTTGCTCCTGTCTCCCATGAATGGAGCAGACTTTTATATATGGGTAAGAGTTTGCAGTTTTCTGCATTTTTCTTTAGGCTAACTTTCATAGAAAGGAGAAAAAAAAATAGTAGTAAAAACTTTAGTTTCATGTTTAGATCTTTCAGCCTGTGTCTCTGAAAGAAGTCATGCTCAAATATGCTTTTTGATACTAAGACTCTAGACAAACTGACATGACTGAAAAATAAAAGCTGCAGTAGTTTATGATTTGATTTATGTCATGGCAGTCATTGAATAAATTAAAGAAATTCCGCTTAAACATGTATCAAACATAAGCCTATATTCTCTCAAATTAGTACTGCTTTTATGGGATCAGATTGTCAGAAATGATTCTAGAATCTCTTCTATTATCAATCTGTTTTTTTTTATTTGGTGTAACATTTTGCAAACGTAGGCAGCATCAACAGGAAAAGAGATTTTATGGTTCATAGTACAACAGCATATTTGATACTGTGACTGTGCCTTTGAAAACTAATGTGCTTTTACAATAAATAACCTTCTCACCAACTATTAGCTGCTTCAATCATCTAAAAATAACCTGGCATGCAGGGTGCATCAAAAGCACTGGGGGGGAACCTCACAGTGTAGAATTTAAACTTTTCTAAGAAAACACTGCAACAAGAATCTCATATATATATCACAAGTGCGATGTCTGTTATAGCCTTTTTCCAAAAGAATACTCTCTATTGTCTTATGAACAAAAGAAGAAAATGTTCTTTGCTGTTCTCCTTTAAACTCCCTAAGTGAGGAAGCGCCTGTATAACTGTAAGTTCTGTGCTGAAAAGCTTTTCCCTGTAGCCCAGTTCTTTAGGCATTTGCGAAGGGCTGATCTAGAGTCACAGCTCTTTTTTAGAGTTTCCTCCTAGCTGCTTCAGGCAAATGTAGAACCATTGCTATAAATTCTGTCATTCTAAGTGATTTAATTCTTCAGTGCATTAAACTAGGAGCTCAGGCTCTACATTAGCTGCATTTTCATTGGGATTTACATACGTAAAAGCTATGTTGTGAGATGTTTAGTATTACAATGCTTTATTTGTCTGATTCATCTAGTCCCTTACAATCAGTACCTTTTGCTATTCATTCCACATTCCTCTAAAATATTCTCCACGTTAGGTATGGATTGTCTTATTTCTCAGAGTAGTTGTCTCTTCTGTGAGATTTCTGGTTTCTTTCAGGATGGTTTTGAGGAAGCATGTTTTATGACCTGATGACCCTCTTCTTTAAATATATTCCATGGCTTTAGTAAGTTCTACCTAATCCATTATTTTCACAGATTCACATCATTAAAAAGAAAGCAGCAGAAGAAAATGAAATCAGTTTGCAACTCAGATCAGAAACATTAACTCTCAGCTGGAAGTATTTAATAAGAAATTACAGATGTTTACAGTCTCTGTTGTAGATACCTGACTGGTTTCAAAGTTTACTTTGGTATTCAAATTCATTATGAAATTAGTAATTCATAGCCATTATAGTAATTAAAAAAAAATTCCTTGTCATTTCCTTGTTTTTCTGGAAATGAAATGTATTAAATGGTTGTACCTCAGCAGCATTATTGCCTCATTAGGTGAGGAGTAAAGAGACACAAAAGTTCTCTCAGTCAGCTGTACTTCTATTTCCAGTATGCCAGCATGAGAGTTTCTGAAAAGTCAGTAGGTCTTGCAACTTTTATGCCGTTAACTAATTAAAATCAGAGTATAGGAAAGTATAGCTCTGAAGATACAGAGAAACTGAAAATCCAGGCCATATTACTGATGAAGTTTTCAGCAGAAGGACAAAGAATTCAGTCATTAAAAGCCCCATCTAAAACATCTGTTTTTATTTTCTGCAGGTGCAAGCAAATAGTTTTCATCCCTAGCTTAAGTCTGTACTGCACACACATGCACACATGCACACAAACTGCTTCTTCTCCAATTCATCACTAAATTTAAAAAGAACTACATTGATTCATAAAAACCACATAGTACTTTGCAACAGATGTCCTGGCTGTTTCCTAAATTCATCTACTTTCCCTTTCTTTCCATCTGGACTCTGAGTGAAGTGCAGAATCACATCTCATCAGACCCTGTAACCAAGTTTTGGTGGGATCAGGCGCTCAAGGAACACCATGGAATCAATCTCCCCTACACAGCTTAAAACATTTTTTACAAGGTAGATGTTTATCCACAGATCATTCTATTCTCCCCCAATAAGATCTCTTAGAAGAATACACTTACATTCTCTAAGAGCCAGATCATTGTTTACAGTCATTTTGCAATGACTGCATATAGGATTAAAACTGTTATCTTCTGTTGTGGAATCCAGGGCTGACTAGCATTAAACAACCTTCTTAAAAATTGTTTAGATTTTTTGTTTGGCTGTTTGAATGTGGAAGTTAGGTTCTAAAATAACTGCTTTATGTGTGGTAGTTAAAGACCAGACTTATTAATGTTCACTTTGTGTTCATTTACTTCAGTGCATATATTGCTCATTAGCTTGCATATCTTTTTTTTAGAAATGAACAGAATTTTCAGTCTCAGCCCTGTAGTATTATGTTTTCCTATTCTACTTGCATTTTATTGTCTCATCCTGAAAGATTGAAGTCTCTTTTCTTATATATTCTGTTTTTAGAATATAGGTGACCTGAATTGTCCATATCAATTTAAGTGTCATCCCATCAGGTAAGATATATAGTGAAGCTAAGTTGGACAGTTACATATATTACCATCTATGCCAGAAATAGCTCACCTCGAATATTCTAAAAGTAGGTTTTATTTTTTTATGCCTGCATAATATTAATGGGTTATTGTCATTCTGCTCTTAAGTCCATTAAGATTTCTCCTCATTTCTAACTGAAAGAAAATGACTTGTTAACTTGGCTATTTTTTTTTTTCATGTTGAATTATCATATAGTTAGTCCATGGTTCTGTTTTAATCATAATATTGTATTATTTTCTGAACAAATGGAATCCACTTCTTTTCAAGATAGGGCTGGAAGAGTATGTGAAATTGGAATGACATGGAATTAAAGGGTACATTGTCACCTGTAACGTGGCAAAGACCTCTGGTTTGGGGGAAAAGTCAACAAGGATTCACCCTTTCATAATAAATAAATAAAAGACAAGAAACTATGTGGCTACCTGAGTTCATTTTTGTGCGTGTGTGTTAGTGTGTGTGAGTGTATTGGTATCTTTGGAACTTGCTGGAACTATAAACAAGAGCAGTAGCAAACAAATGGAGAGAATAATTATTCTGAGTCTGGCCTCAGACAATCCAAGCAGCAGATCATTCCCAAGACACTCTCATTATGATTGCTAAGAGACAGTATATTCTTCTTAAATATTTACCTCTTCCCATTTTCCTTTGCATGTGGTACTTTTTTCAGGAAAGGTAATTTTCATATAGTTATATTTAGTTATTTAAATATGGTGAGAGAAGCAACCCATGATGCAAACATGACACTCTTCAAGGTTACAGCACTTTCCTTGAGATTTACATAAGATTTATAAATATTAAAGCTACTTCATATAAATGTTAGATATAACACATGTAAATGCCTCTAGATGTAAACAAAGACTCTATATTTGCAGATGCAGCTTAAAACTGTCAAAAATGTCAAATGCTTTTAGACACTAAAATCATATCTTTGAAAATATTCATTGCAAGGCATTAAACAAAGCTTTCCAAACATTCTGGCTTATCAGTGTTTTGCTATTATTAAACCATGAAACTACACAATTATACTCCTAGAAATGACAAACAGCAGAACATCTACTCTTCTTTGTGTTGCTAGGGATCAATGTGCCCAAAGTGCACAAAATGAAAATTGAAGGAATGCTAAATCAATTTTTGCTTAAGAGGAAATAAAATTTTCAATTATATAACAACCTGTATAATGAAATGAGAAGTCTCATAATTTTGACCTCAAATGTAGCCGTCTTGCTTTCTAAAAACCTTAGACACCATTTTAAATGCATGTTAAAGACAAATAATGAATACTTGCAGAAAAACCAAAAGGCATAAATAATTTTGGTGGGTACCATTGGCATGCCTTTTATTGGGAAAAAAAAAGGTGATTAAATGTCTTCACTTGTCATGACTAAGACAGTCAGAACCTCTCTAAAATTCTAAGAACAGCTCTGCCCAAGGAGATACTTTTTACCCTAAAAACACACCTTCATTTCTTCCTATAGACTCAGCATTTGTCTAAGGCTATGATGAATTAAAGCACTCCACATGCAATCTCTTATTTCCTAGTGAACTTAACAAAATTAATATTGTCTCTACATCATGAAAAGCGTATTATATTCACTAGTATAGTTGTTTTATTATAATGCAAGAATGGTTTTGATGAGAATTCAAATGTATGTAATTTATAACATGTTTTGAATTAGCTAACTAGCCATAGCACATAAACATCCACTACTTTTTTATCTTCTTCAATCTTTTCATTAGTTTCATTCTAAGAATGAACCTTTATTACAGAGGAGGAAAGATGAGCCACTTCAGCGAAAATTCTTGGAATATATTTTAAAACCAAGCCAGAGTAATTAAAACTGATAGAGGTTGCACTGAACCCACTCTGTTGAAAGCGTTTGCCAGCAGAGAGAGAGGGATGAAGACCAGAAGCAGCTAGCCAGAAAAACAGAAGAAAGTGTAACTTGCTCATTTATAACAGCTGGATTTGTAAGTCCGTATCTGTCAAAGCCTTAATGAAAACTAGACTAATAGCCAAAAAGTTCAAAGCCAGAAACATGCCCTGTTAATTGAAAGGTCAGCCTTATCTCACACAGCAATTCAAGCTAATTAAATACGAACTAGTAGTCCCAGATTCACTTTATACCTAATGGAAAGAATTAGGTGTATCTATTTTAAGATGAGAAGATTTCCTGTCAGTTTTTACCTCTTTATTAATTTCTTATATAAAATACCTTAACTGCTTAAATTTAAATGTTAACTTTTAATTCTTGAATTATACAGCATAAACATTAGCCAAATTTATATATAAAAAAAATCCAGATCCAAAAGAAAGGTAGATTTCTCTTCAGTAAGATTTAGCTTCATAAGCAGTTTGTGCATGAAGCTTGAAATTCTAAGCAAAAATAAAATAGAAATTAAAAAAATAGCTGAGTCATTTAGTATGACATGAATCTGTAATGTATAGGAATAAATTTCCCCTGATGAGGTTATTTGGAGAAGAGTGTAAATACGAACTCATAGAAACCACTACAACATTATCTGATTTGCTGTGTTATCTTGGCAAGATCAGTGATTAACAACTCTTCAGGTTTATTAAACAGAACCAAAAAAAATCCCTCAAATAACACCTGTTCCCCCCAGAATCATCTTTATTCCCTTTTTATGAAGTATAGTGTTTCCTTAAAGGAACTCCAATCCTAACCTGAGTGTAAACTTCACAAGCTGCCCACTGTTTCTCCACTAGATAGAGGCAGACAGTGTGAAACAGTGATAGTTATTGCAAAGAATCACAGAATCATGGAATAATTTACCCTGGAAAAGACCCTTAAGATCGTTGATTCACCAAATAGTATTTGTTTTCTCCTTTTACCACCTGTAATGTTCTATCCTATGAAGTTAGTAATTCTTTCAAAAAACAATCTGAAAAATCTTTATTGCATGCAACAGCTTTGCAACTAGGTACTCAGAGCAGAACTTGTGCAAGTTGAAGAGTTTCTGCTATTTCTGCTGCTTTTCCTTAGTAGTAAGGGATTTTCTCATTGTTTAACCTTTGTATCTGCAAATGTTGTTCCTTGGAATAAATGTAGGTGATACAAACCTCTGAAATATATCTGAATTATTTGACCATTCCACTATTATTGAAAAGGAAATAGGTATAGATATTATACCTAAAGATCCCTCTGGAAAGTCACTAAGCCATACATCATATTTGAGATGGAATTGCTTCACCAGATATCTTAGTAAAAAGTTTCCTGAGATATATGTAAAAGGTTGGCTTTACATGCAAGGCAGGATTACACAATCTTAATACTAGGATTCTCTTGCCTATAAACCTTAAAAGATCACAGACGTAGAGCAGTGCTCACCTATTTTCCATTGAAGATACATGATAGCAGCCAAATCAGACTGACAGGCTCAGTATAGTCAAAAGTTTATGGATTAGACTGATATTTTTAAATAAAATTATTGCCATTACTGAAATGAAGTCCTTCTGGGCACTAAGACAAAAAGATTTTTTGAAATTTCTCAGACCTTTCAATGAGTATTGCCAATAACAGTGCCTTTTGGGTTTACAGTATTTATGGTATACAAACAACTTGTCAAACTTCTTCTGTTTGTAAGTTATATTTAAAGCCACCAATCAGAGCTACAGTATCAGCAACTTAATTTCAGCTGAAATGTTGCCATTTCTGCCTGTGTTTGACTTCTAAGACTTACTTGTTCACCCCCAAAAAATCTGGAGTAATCCAAATATACATCCTCAGTCCTTGTAAAGCAAGACTAACAGCATTCACACTTTTTAGCAGCTAATAATTTTAGAATCTACTTCTAATAATTTAGAAAAATGTGTTGCTATTAGCAAAAAAAAAAAAATGCTATTGAACACATGGAGGGAAAGTCTCTAATTGGGTCGTGTGGTTTAAATTACAGTCAGTTCCTTTTCACATTATGTTAACACAGTGCTTCACACATTTGCATCGCAAATATGGTTGAGGTAGACAGTGTGTTTGTATTTTCAGGACTGTCCTCCTCCAAGAAACCAAACTCCTAAGTTGTTCCCTCAAGCCCAGGTTGGCAGACTGAGAAGTGTTTCTCTGGTATTTTGTGTATACCTGTCAAAAGCTGAGAAAAAAAGGGCTTCAGAATGATCCCACTTAAGTTAAAAACCTGACCAAGCATTCCAATGGAAGTAGAGAGAGACGAGTCTGCTGTTCTACACAGGAAAATCAGTAAGAGATTCTGTCAGAAACTCGGAGGCCATGAGAGACACTGAACATGCATAAGTTGAACTGATAAGCTGTACAGCCTTGAGCATAAACAAGAGAGAGGAGTTCTGTTTCTGTCAGAATTTCATTCTTTGGGAGTAGCATAGAGCACCTTTGGTTTTCAGAAGGGGGTAACATTTTTTAACTGCTACTTCTGGTTTTGATTGAAAATAACTTATTACCTTTTTCCAGAAGCAAGAACTGATTCAGGCTTTTTATGTTATGTACTGGTACTCTTAAACAAAATTATAGAAAACTCTTGTGATAGTCTGTCTGTCCTTTTTCTTACAGTAAGCAGGGAAATTGTGTTTAAGTGGCATGAAGAGTCACAGAACATTTAAGTGCCTTTTTTTTTCAGCTCACTGCAATTAAAAACATAACCTGATGATTCTATTTTGCTGTATTTTAGTTGCCTAGAATTGCTGTAATTTTTTCACTTCAACCAAGTTTAACTTTAATTAAAATGGAAATTGATGTTCTTGCTTTTAGCAGGAGTAATTTTTTTTTTAGGATTTTGTGTCTTCACCATTTTTTCCAGTCTGTTTTGCTCAAGGTGTTCTTACAGCCTTTTCCATGCCCACTACTGTCTGCAGCTAACTGAATTTGGACATGTGGTGTAAAACCACCCTTTTATTTGGTTTGAAGTTGATTGAGTTTTAAAGAAATGTATCTTAAAAATAAAGATTGCTCCATTTCCTTGGTACAATTTTTAGCAATGTAATAGCCTAACTACAGAATACAGCTATTAAAGCTCCCTGCAGTTTTCTTTTTTTCGCTAATTTTGGAAGCAAGGTTAAAAACTTCAAACCACCTATTCGAAGTGTTTGTATAAAGCCATTTTCATATTTTAAAACATATTATATTGCATGTTTTTTTAACAACTATTCCTAGCACTCGATTCAAACACTTTGTTTAAACCTAACTTGAAAAGAAATGTCCATAGTTTGGGAAAATAGGCTGAGCAACTCAGATCAGGAATGACTCAGTGAGAGTTTGTACTTATGTGCTGTTGTATATCTGCTTTTCACAGTTACTGCAACACTTGAGAAATAATCTCTAGGACACAAGCCTGGTCTCAGCTTGGTCAGTAAAGAGAAGAATGGTCTAGGACTGGATTCAACAAAATATCTGCTGGTCTTCTCAGAGGTATCTTCTAACATCCTTCTTACTTTATGCACACCAGATAACTTGGAAATTAAAAAAAATCTATTTACATCACCCCTTCAAAACATTACCTGGTTACATCAAAACATATCCTTATCATGCTGAGGGCAGAACATACTTGAAAGATTAAGTATGTCTCACAAAGTAATGGTCCAGATAGATTTTTTTGTCTATTCTGCCCCCTTTGTGATAGTCATACTTTGCAAGGGTTAGAACCACAAGCAGCAGCTCCTTTCTTAGGTGTGTAAATGAGCTGTTAGAGCAGAAGAATCAGGAACTCTCCTCCAACCTGCTATTTGCCAATTATTGTGTCATTTGTTTGAATTTGATTTTTATTAGTTTCACTTGATGGTCCCTGGATCCTGTACTGGGAGGATTTATATACTTGAACACCTGCATTGAAATGCATTGAAATTCACCATTTGAATTTATATATTCCTTGCAACTCCAGCCAGTGCAGCCTTTTATCCTCTGGTTACTGATAGTATTTTATATTTGTGTATGCATACCAATGTGGACATTAAAATAGAGCCGGTAAATCTTTCCTTAGAAGTACATTTTCTTTTTTTCTCTAACTGAAAAGGAAAACTAGGAAGTTTACCTCAGCTGCAGATTTTACATTACAGACAAATTAGATATGTACGGTGGGGAACCACCCTTACTGACCAAGTTAACACTCCCCTGAAGAACTTATTACCTTCACTCTCACCAGTATCTAAAGAAATTCACAGGATGGAGTGTCAGCAGTAAAATTGTCAGTTATAACTGTTATTTTCTAGAGTCCAAATATCTTGAATCTTGTTTAGTCATAAGACATTATACAGGGGGTGATTAGGGATAAGTGTATATTTAGATGGTTCAGATACACTCTTCTAACATCTGGTTTGCTAAGGACACGTGTTTTCCTAAGTGGAATAGGTATTCTTGTATTTTGGGATAATCATGTCTTCTAATGACCAAAGACTTCTGGTCTTTACACTTTTTTACCTTTCACATAAAGCCAGGTTTCATTGTAAAATAATGTATTTCCTTTATTTTATTATAATAATTTCACCTGCTTTCATAGTCTTTTCATTTCCCTGACTTCATGCACTGGAACATTAAAAGAAATTCCATGTTTGCCCTCTTTTCAATTTGTGATTTTATAAAACTCTTTCAGGTGACAGAACATGTGCTGTACACTATACTTGAGATGGAGCTCTTTCATGCATTTCTACAGTAAAAATTAATCAAAAAGAAGAGAGCAGAAAAAATTAATCTATTTTAGCTATTCATTAAAATATTCTTCTTTTTTTTTTAAGAAATACTTGCTCGTTTAATTTTATAAAGATTCCATTTATTAGTTTTTCAGCATATTTTTAATCAACAGTTAAGAACACTCAGAATTTTTAAGGCATTCTGCAACGATTCACAGCCACCTCTTGCAGTCTGTGTGTACCAGGAAGCTAGAGAGTTGTGATTGGAGTGCTTAGAAGATGGAAAAATCGGGTCAGTCTCAAACTGTTAAAACAACACTTTACTAGACTGACATTAATTAACATCGCACATTAATAATAATTAGTTATTGCACGTTGTTAATCATTATCACTGCATACTGAAAGCAATTCTCCCTTAATAATTATACTATACCAGATGTGAGTATGCAAAATCTCAAAGATAATGCTGTGCAGTCACTGCTAATGGCTTCAGACTGCGATGCTCATATTCACTGAGCTCAATGTGTGCTCCACCTGCTTCTGCCACCCCATACCCTAATTCTCCTACCCGCCTGTGCTTGGCTACTTGGCTAGGTTTTTTTAAAGCAAAACCAACGCTTATCCACCTCTACAGCATGCATGCAAAACCTCAAGAGGTCTTTAGCCCAACCTCTTTCTGGACGAAGGGTCAGATCCCTGTTTGCAGCAGAATGTTCTTGTAAACCTTTCAAGACTGATGCAGCACAACATCCCTGGGCAATCTGCACCACTGCTCAGCCAAAGAGGAAAACATTTGACCAGCATGGAGTTGTTTAGGTTCCCAGAGACTCGCTGCTTTCAGCCTCTGCTCACACTGGCAAGACCATAAGAAAATTGCCCAGGGTAATGAGCTCCTTGCTGCCAAGTTCACACAGCCAATTCCAATAACAAACTGGTAACAAAAGGCATGGCTGGGCCTTGCATTGTCAAGCACAGATAATACAAGGCATGTGGGCTGTCACTAGTAGTGATACAGATATAGAAAAGTGTCTCCAATTATGCAATTGTTGCTAATATTTTGGTTTAAAATAAGCTGCATATAAGATCTACTCACTCTGCTTCATCTTTCATGGGTAAAACAGGTATTCATATCTGGCTAGATAAATTTATTTATTGTTATCTTGAAATGTTTTAATCTAATTCATTTTCAAAGCAGTTTGAAAACATGAGGCAGAATATAAGTATCAACACAGAATCCTATGGAATGAAGCCACTGGTGACATCCTGTTGTAAATAATAATACTTACTTAACTATAGCTTCATATCAAATTAGTTTCTCAGACTTCATGAAAAGCCATTTTCTGTAAGTCCAAGCATACTGTAGGAACCTGGTGGCAGGTAATTGTATGCTTAACTACTTCAAACCCTCCAATTTTTTATGCTTTAAATAGCAATCCCTGAAAGTGGCATTCATGGTGTTTCCTATTGCACGTTTTTCCACATATTAAATAATTTTATTCATGTCCTAATTATTGTTATTCTTATTGAATTTGCATACATTATGGAAGGACTTCTTTTTGTACGGGCTTCTTTAGTTTCTTGCTTTTCTATGGGGTTTTTATATGATTTTAAGTTCTGAGCTTCTCCTGAGTCTTCACACTTTCCCTTCTCATATCTCACTATATCTACATAGTTCCTTTGGTGATTTACTACATTTTTATACTTCTCTCAGGTTTTTATTTTGTAATCAACTTTGGAAGAAGAGAAAAATTCATATACTATCATATACTATCTACACCAGACATTTATGCTTGTATGTGCCTATTAATGAAAGAAACTGAAATCCAGAGTTTCTTTCATCTCTTAGCATGATGTTGGTCTCTGAAACTTAACTTAAGAATTTAATTTGGGTTTTTTTTTTCAGGAAAAGGAGAGAGTGATCCGCAAATTTCAAATTTCTGATACTTAATCTTTTATGGTTTTTGTTCTGTGAGTCTATATTGCTATCCATCTCAATATTGTAATTCAGAAAACATAGAGGCTAGTGTCAACGATGAAATCCCAAGTGATCAAGAAGCATCTTTTCTCTTCCAATATATGTTTTTTTCATTTTTATCTCAAGATGTTTCGGGTTTTTTGCTTCATATTTATTTATATTTATTTATTATTTATTCTTTCATGTAGTTCAGTTTTATAATTTTATTCTCGAAGGGAATAACACCAGACATGAAAAAGTAGGAGCATTGGTATAATATTTCTGTTATTAGAATAGCACATCCAGAACAGCATTACAGTGGGAGATCAGATGAAATTCTCTTTGTTATGGAAATGTCTTCTTTTTGGCAAAATAAAATAAATTAAAATAAATCCACCTTTCTACCACATTTGATTATTCCTTTGTTTCCTGAAATAGTTATTGTTATGTGGATTAAGATTTTAAATGAAATTCAAAGGTGAAGGGATTACATAAACCATAATCAGTGTGAGTTTCTGTGCATCATGGTGTATTGACATATGATAGTTCGTATGAATTGTAAGTTAACTCTGATGAGTTTTCTGAACATTTTCTTAAAGTCAAGTTTCATTAAAAGAGACAGTTATTCTCACCATTGTGTTTTAGTTTCAAAATTCAAATTACTATGGTTTGTTAGTGTTAGCATAGAACTTAATACACTGATAATTATTGGCTGCTGATCTGATATGCTGTCTTCTAGATGTTCATTTCTTGACTGTTTTCTTTTTTTTTTCCAGTTATAAATCCATTTATTCTCTCTGCAAAAATAGATGGCTGGAAATAATCATACAAATCATACCTAGAACTAATACCTAGAACTACATAAGTTTGGGGACAACCATATGAAATATATTTGCTTTTTTCCTATGTGATAATAAGGCAAATGAAGAGATTCCACAAAAAGTTCTCCAAAAATAAGTTTTACTTCAGAATACAGTTGTAGTTTTTTTGGGAATTCAAGTTTTTATGTGGCTAACAGACTCTAGACTGCACTCATTCTATCAGAATACTTAGAGCTGTACTAGCCCTAAGCTAGTAAAGTTCTGCTCTTCTTCGTGACAGCAATTTCCTCTTTTAAGCTAAGATGGGCATTTCAGGCAGTACTTCAACACCAAATCACTGGAGTTGTACGTGGCACAGCAGGTGCCAACTTTATCCCAATTTACTGAAAGACAATGTAATCCAATTAGCTGATGTCTTACTTAGCACACAAAATACTGATACGAATATTGAGATTATATTTGCATAGAAAGAGATTAGGAGATCTCGAAGTGTAACTCTGAAGATATTAAAGACTTCATTTTTCCTGTCTAAGCAGCACAAAGAAATCTGCCATTTGACTTCAACTACTGTCAAGGAGTTAGTCAAGACCAGATATCTCACAAAAACTCACTACCTCATCATGTTAGACTTAAATGCAAAGTTCAAAACTAAGCCTCAAAATAGGGACAATAATGTCACACCTTACACTGCCATTTTCACTTACAAACTTTGCATTGTTTACCCACATTTGTGTACCTTCAGCAGAAGATGCAAGTGTGCAGCCAAATTAGGTTGCAGTAATCATTGTAATAGTATGCTGAGAGGAGGGATCTGTGGATCAAAGCCCAGGGAAAACACAGTTGTGCTGTCAAGGTGAATTTGCACTATTCGTCTTTTTTGGCATTGGGCTCTGAGGTGAAGTGACCCTTCATAATTAAGGGAAAACTGCAGGCATCCACCTTCAAATGCTACTTCAATCTTTGAATATTAATCTCTTCTTAGTACCCTTAGAGATAAGAAGAGCAGAGTTGTAGAAGAACTTTCATTACATGGCATTTCCTCTTGGCTCACTAAGGCACTGAGTTATTTGGCAATGGTTATATTAATTAATGTTTGAAAAAACACCCAACTGGTTCTCTCTGCTCAGTATCTAGAGAATCTGAGTTCACAACCTGAATTTATAAATTTCATTTCCCATGTACATCATAAATGTCAGGCATGTAGGTAATGTGCTTGACAGACTTAAATCGCTATTTCTCTCAATTGCTTTCTTCTATCGCAAAAAGTGCCATTCCTGTAATATACTTCCTTATTATTTCTTTGATCAATTATGCTCTCAGCTTTGATTTTGATAACAAATAGCAGGTGTTGTGGCTTTTACTGCACTGTGATACTGTCAGACTGGAAAGAATTTTGTATAAAGCAGCACATTTGCCTTTATTTAGTAGTGGTGGTACACTACCCTTTAGTGCCTACTTCATTTTTTGTAGTTATGTGAAAGCATAATGTGAAATTCAGGTGTGTTGTCTTGCATACAGTCTTTCAGAAAGCAAGAACTGAGTCTTCATTTGAATAACTCAGGAAAATAACTGAAAGTCATGCTGGAAAATATAATCTGAAAATATTTAGTGGGAAAGAATGATGTCAGATATTAAAATAAAACCCCCAAAGCAACACAAACAAACAAACCCTGAACCAAAACAGATAAATAGAAAAGACTTCTTTGTACAAGATATATAGACAATTGAAGGTACGGTATCACAGATCTAAAATAAGGAGTGTGAAGCTTTGAATTGTGTTTCAGTGTCAAGGTTTTTAGCATAAAGTAAGAAAAAAAAAAAAAAGACCAATAATGCTATTGTCTAACTTGTGACAACCAGGAATCAGAGCAAAATTTTATTTATACTGTTTCTATTTATTTCCCTTCTGTATTTTTTTTGGTTTGGTTCTCTTCATCTGTCTGAGATACATTTCAACAAAATAAAATAATGTCTCTGGTTTGTGTTCGGGTGCTGTTAAGAGTTCCACAGCAGCCTTGGCTTTCTGTAGTATTTAAGATACCCCAAATGGACTACTAGTGAAAAAAAAGGACAAGTTATAACAGATTATTACAAAGAAATAGTGGAGTAATAAGAATGTTCATAATGACAATAGCTTTTACAAATTTTAATATAAATCTGGCAATGACCAAAATCAGATACCACTGGAGATGTGAAAGAAGCCTTGCTGCAAATGCATGGACTTCAGCTACTCCCCTTAATAACAGAGAATCAGAATTAATCCCTGGACATTAAACCAAGGACTGTGGGCTGGCTTGCATCCAGGCTGCTTAGGCTGCATTAGGATGAAAACAGTGCATTCATGATTTGCATCATTTGGGTCCCCTGTGATGCCTCTGCAAGGCTGTCTCGTACCTTTTTTCTCAATAAATGGGATACAATCATAGGGCTGTGCTGCACAGGACCAAAGTGTGGGTTTTTTACCTGAGTTTTGAGGCAGAGATCCAGTCTGTATTTTTAGCAAGGTGGAGTAGAAGGAGCAAAACTTTGGGCAGTCTCATGGTTTTGCTGTCCTTTATGAGTACACCTTTGAGACAACTGTCTTTAGAATGAAATAGAATCTTTTCTTGAGACAACATCAACTGACTGGGAGTACATTAATTGTTGAATTAGGTGGGAAAAGAAAGATCCAAATACTTATCTTGTTTCCTGGCTGTCTGTTTGTTTTTAGCAACATAGATGTACTCATTATATTTATTTACTTTCCTCCTATGAAATGTGGTGGGTTGATCTGGACCAGCTAGCAGACCCACAGGGCAGGGGAGAAAACAACTTTATAAAGCCCCTGGGTTGACATAAGGGTAGAGGGATTACTTATCGTAGCAGCTCCAAAGAGAACTGATGATCTGTATTCCACTCAAAATTCTCCATGTTTTCTGAAAGGATACATTTTCCATATAATTTATCAATTAGCATTAAAAAAACATGGGGTATGTCCTCAGAAATTCTAATAGAACATGAGGCTGAACTCAGGTTTTATCTAGTCTTATCTATGTAGGGTGGCTCTAAGGTATATTTTAGCAACTGACTCCTCAAACATCCCACACAAAGCATTCTTTGAATTCCCATTTCTTCAGCACCATACCACAACATTTATGTGTATTTGTACTCTTGCCATGCCAGCAGCAAATATTGTCTTAACATGCTGCATTTCACCTCATAAGGGCATAAGAAAACTTATAAAGTTCCTTTCCTATAAAAGAGAGGAACTCCAGGGCTCAATTAGTTCAAGAGCCAAGGTAAATTCTATGCGTTCAGATCAGAGAATTGGAAAGAATTATTAGATGCAGTAATTTTGATGTGTTCTCAGCCTAGGAGGAGATTCAGCCAGGGTGAACAGGTCAGACTTGTCTGTCATACCTGACTACTGAGTTATGTATACAATAAACCCTAAAGGACAGCTTCTGAAAGATGGCAAGTTCTGCATTATAAGAGAGGCAGTGAGTAGGTCCATTATCATAACATGTGAGTTTTTATTGCTTGTCATCTGAGTGTGGCTGAAAAAAGATGATTTTCAGTCTCATACTTTCTAACTGAAAAGGTAAAAAATTGGTGTCTTGAAGAAAATTGCATGTAATTGTAGCTTTTTAAATTTATTTTTTAAAAATATTTTTAAGTTGTTCTTTTTAGCGTAAGGGTTATTTCAAACTTTGTAATTTGATTAACAATTAAAAAAATTTACTCTTGATATTAATCTGTTTAGGCTGATAGACCAGAAATATTTAATTAAGTCTGGACAAATATTCACATGATGTATACTGCATATTTGGTCCTTCCTTAAGTACATTGTTACAACATTGCAATGTTTCACCTTTGTCAGTTTTAAGGCTCTATAAAGGTGCCTTGTTTTGAAGGAGATTGGCAAAAAAATTGCACTCTCTTTTTATTTCTTCATATTGAAGTATAAATATAAATCCCTTAACTGTGCTAAAGACATTTTTTCCTGTATTTACAAATTAATTCAATCAAATTAGCTGTCCAGAATATATTATTCCCTGGTTATTTGGGGAGAGAGAGGTGTTAACAAAATCTTTCGTTTTCTTTACTTTTTTTTTTTTCCTCATGTTTTCATTTTTGGTTGCCCTTCAAAGAGCAAATTATAGAGATTTTCATTATTAAAAGACTGGAGTTACATATATGTTATTTAGTACCTTTTGATAGATTTACAAAATTACTTTGTTCTTTCTCTACAGTAGTTTTTATTGTTTTAATATTTTTTAAATGTTTTTGTATACTGTCAAATCATGTTTATGGTTGCCTTATCACATCAACAACTCTCTGAAATTACTTTTAGATTATGTTTCCAATAGTAATACAAGCTAAGGAGTAAGAGCATTTTAAATTATGCTAAGCATGGCCATCTGACAACACTCTGATTCAAATCTGTGTTGGGACACTTTTAGGACACACTGTCCTTATTATATCCTCTCTCCCTCCACCTGTTTTACACTAAGCTCCAAAATAGTCTTAGAGGAGAAGCTTCTCCTGAACCGCAATTTCTTTTAAGGACACAAGGCAAGTCCTGATGAGTTTACTCAGAACCTGTGTCAGAGTCTGATGTCAGATGTCTGATGTCAGAGTCTCCTCCTATTTTAAATCTCTCTGACTCAGGGAAACATTTACCCAACCAGATGATTCACTCAGCTGTTGGCAGTGGTTTATCTGTAGCACAAGTGACCCTCAGGTCTTTGCACTGCTGTATAAGATGAGCAGGCATACCGACACACTTGCCCATATGAACCTTCTTCCTCTGTTTGGTTTTCCTCAGTGAATCACATTCCAACCCTAGGGGTTTAGTCAGTAACCCTCTGCTATCGATGTTGAAAATTCTCCTGTCCTTTTTTTGTTCTCTCTTCTGCTACCTTCACTAAAACTCATTTTTCCTTATCCTTGCTGTGTTTCTATATTTGGCTATATAATAATTTTGCAATGGAGTAAAATATTTTTCATAAGTATATGAAGATTCAAAATTGCCAGATAGTTCAGGAAAGGGCCTCAATTTGCTTTTCTAGGACAATAATTTTGAAAAAAAAGTTTGTTTGTTTTTTTTTTCTTGACTCACAACTTTTTTGAGGATTATATTGAACTGGCAATTTCCTGACCAAAAATCAGTATGGAATTTCTGAATATTTTAATGCTGAACAAGTAGAAATATGTTATGGTATAATCATGTATACCTAAATTATGATTTTTTTTCTTGCCATTCTGTAGCACATTATCCATTCTAACTACCATAATTTCTGAATTTCTGCATTGGATTAATAACCTAAAATTAAGGTTACGCATTCATATTTAAATCCAATATTAATTACGAATTTGACATTATTTGCCTGATTAATTTAAAATAAAAATACCTAGTTTAAATTCTGTTGTCTTAATTCCAGACTATTTTTATTTAAATCATGGCACTTTTCTGCTGCCCTGAGGCACACATTAATGTTTGGGGTTAGATAATCTCAGAGGTGCTTTCCAACTCTAATCATTCTCTGATTATATGATTTTGTTTTAAAAAATACTTTTCCAGTGATTCTTAATTACTTTTATGTTTGTTGTTTCATTTTTCAGTGTCTGAACTGAAAATACTATTCAAAGATAATTCATTGTATCTCCATTTACTTACAGTAATTTCATGACTATAAGGCGCACCCTTTTGACTAAAATTTTCCCCCGAAGCCAGAAGTACGCCTTATGGTCCTGTGCACCTTATCTGATGGACAAAGTTCGGAAATTCGCAAATCCAGAAGTGAGAGCTGTGAGCCGCAGGGGGAGCTGGCAGGGCCACGGCTGCCAGGTGGAGGTGGGGTGGAGCCCTGGCAGACATGCCCCGGCCCTGGGGAGGTGGGGTGGAGAAGTGGTGGGCGTGCCCCGGCCCCGTGGAGGGGGTACGGGGGGCGGCAGGTATAGCCTGGCCCCGCTGGGTACTGGCGGGCCTGGGGGCCCTAGGCACCGCTCCTGCCGGGTACAGGAGGGCCCGGGGGCCCATGGCTGCTGGGTTGAGTTGGGGCCTTGGCCAGCAACCACACAGGAGGAGCAGGGGGCAGAGCCTCGCTGCAAAAAGAAGTGCACCCTATAGTCTGGTGTGCCTTATATGATCTACAAAGTTGCGAAATTTGCAGACTCCTGGGGGGCTGTGCCTTATAGTCTGGTGCGCCTTATGGTCGTGAAATTACTGTAATTGGAATCACATTGTTTGGGAGGCATAGATCATTCTCATAACTTGACTGTGAAAGTACATCCAGTACTTTTACTATGTAAAGCAGTGTTAGTCAGGGCTCTCACTCTTACACTCTATGAAATTGAACAAAAATATTTATACACTGATGGGGTGGGGCTGTTTGTTTATTTGTTTCTCTCAATCACTAGAACCAGGATCGTGGATAATACTATAGGTCATGTCTCCCTGAGAGAAAGAAAAAAGAAATTAATCAGAGTTATGCACTTTTAGGATGGGATGTTTTTTCTGAATTCTTTTTCTCTTCATTCCTGCTAAAATGCCATTTAAACATTAAGAGTTTCAGTGCTTAAAAGGTAGACTCCTTCTTTTTATTGCCAGCAGCCTCTCATGGTTGTTGCTGTTTCTTCTCTTTGAAAATCAGATTACTATATGCTATCTAGCTTTCCTCAGTTCCATTTTCTTAATAGCCAATGGTCAGTGAATTTATGTGATTATTCATTCATAGGGTCCTAAGGTAAAGGGTCATCATCTAATAAATTCTTCAGCTCTCCTTTTTGCATAGAATTAAAAAATATGATTTTTTTCATTTTAAATGTATAGAATATGTAATGTTCAGTGACGCACATCAAGTGGAACACTGAGTTTTTTAAAACGCTGCTCTTGAATTGCTCTTATTTAGCCATTATGTTTCCGATATTCTCTTCACATATATTCCAGTTGACGTAAATTCACATATATTCCAGTTGACGTAAATCCAAGTATTATCTGGATAGACTAAAATATTTCTTCAAATGAAAGTGTCAGCACTTACTGCATGTCAGCTCCTTTATTTTCCTGACATGGAATTTTATTTAATATGTCCTACTTCATGTGTCCATTGTCATGTACAGCTGGAGAGAGCATCTATGTATGAAAGAATATTCAAAATAGAAGTAACTCCTCAATAATTTTCATTCTCCACATTTCTTGTGGTTTTATATTTATGAAAAATTCAAAGAAGCATTAATTAATCTTGTGCAGTTAATGAAGACATTCAAATCTAAAAACAAAACACTTTTCTTAATTGGTTACCAAAACTTAATGGTACTTTTAAAGTCTCTAAGCCCCAGATAAAATGGGGACAATGTCAAGTGTATTGTGGAAAATACAAATGCATGGACATAACAGCATTGCCCTTTCATATAACCAGAAGGTTTTTGCTTTAGAGGAAAAGGTGATCTGAAATCTCTTCCTAGCCCAGTGCTCATTCTGTTGACCAGATTAAGCCATTCTAGGACTTTTTAAGATTTAGAAAGGCGAGGAAAGGCAATATAAGGCAAAATATTTGTAAAAGTGTTTTTATTAACTTTTAAGTTATTTTCTGTCTCATACGTCAGCTTATTTAATCTCTAGTGGTTATTTTGTTTTTAAATTCCACATCAAAATTTGTAATGCTTCCAGCCCAAACTATTCTATGATTCTATATTTCTTGTTGCATAAGAAGTCTTTTCTGTCATTTACCTATGCTGTTCTTGCCTTCATCTTTCTCTAAGTTTAGAACAACTTCTAGACTGTACAGTGAACCAAGTTTTGGCTTGAGCATAAAAAAGTAATTTATTCTTTTTGTTTGTTTATTTTACAGCTATTTTCTGCTCTGATCCAGCTTGTAGTCTAGTAAACTCTTAAGCTGGTCCAATGGTGTAAGAAGCTAAATGATAAAACTGAGTCATCAGAATAAAAAGAGGGCTGGCAACTTGGCTGTTTCAGGTTCACATGTATGATGAACTCCAGCTTAGAGTACTGAAAGCAATATAATTTTACTGCCACAGAATTTCAGTAGCATTTCTCAGATTCAAATCATATTAATAGTGGTTCCCTGCTTTGTATTAATAGTGTTAACTGCTGCCATATTGAAATACCCTTTGTGGGGTTGGTCTTCAGAACAGAAATGCAGAATGTAGTACTTGGTAACCGTCTTACGGAATCTTTTTTTTTATTTATCACACTCTCATTTGAAATCTGTCAGGTATCTTCTACTTTTTTTTCTTCTGAAAATTATTCTTTTAGGCTTATCAGCTTTCTTTCAACATGTTTTAAAACATATTTATGGTGAAATTGTACTCATTCTTGTATCTGTACTTTGAGTATCTTGTATACAGTAGCTTTGTTTACTTCTGCTTTTCTATGACATCCCCTTTGTGATGCATTTGAGAAACATTTGGTTTCAACCTTCTTCTTCTTCTCCTCCTTTTTTTCTTTTTTAAGTAGAATAAACTACATGGTATCGTGAAGTAAAAGAGGTTATCTATGATACTCATTCTTTACATCAGTTTGAGCTCATCTCCCTTGAATGTGTATCACCAAAAAGATACACAAGACTTCATTTTGAACAGCTTCTCACACAATGGCAGTTGGATCCATTCCTGTTGAACATTGCCCTCCTGACACATTCTGACATTGTAACTCCCAGTCTTTTGCCACCTGTAATTTTTCTTGTCTTGTGCTTGGTTTTGATTCTGATGTTAAAGGAAGATTAATTTTCGAATAATTTATTGATAGACAGAGATTGACTCAAAATTCATTGCTCCTCTTTTCAGAGACATTTACTGTTGTCTTTTCTTTAATATGGTCTTGGACATCACATCTTTCTTCACTTTACCACTGTTTTCTGTTAATCCATGAGCGCTTAAGAAAAGAAAGAAACCCAAATCCACCAATCAAACTATTTTTAAACTGTCACTTTTGAATAATAAATATATCTATACATATGGACAATAGAATTAATTAAATCTATGCATTTATGTTTCTCGAAATGCAAATTTATCTAACAAGATGTAATTTTACTCATGTTAATGCAATTGCCAATTATAATCTGATTTAAGAAAAATACAGCTGGCTGTGTTCTCTTTTTGGTGTGTCTAAATGGAGCTATTGCTAACATTCTGACCACATTTGGAGGACATGAACTTGTTTAGTCTCAAGCAGTCAGAATATAATAACTGATTGTGTCATGCCTGTTGAGTGCCTTGTTTTTCTGAAATTTAATGGCATGTATATCACGCAGAATTGTTGAGAGTAAAGGGGGAGTTGCAGCTGGGAAAGGCCCTGACACAAACATGGAAGATTACAGTTATTTTACATCAACAGAAGGAAATGAAGATCTAAGTGCATAAAAATTCCATCTTTAATTTGCAAACAAAGTAAGTGAGCCTAATAAGATGTTCACTCTTTCAGCTATGAAATAGAGCCAGTAAGGGATTTTTTTTTTTTTTACTTTATGGACCAGATAACTATCAAGGTTTTGGATTCTTATAAATTACAAATTGTTTGTTTGTTTTATCAATAAAAGCAATAGTTCTACAAGACATTGTAACGAAACCATAGTTACTTTTTACCTCCTGAAGGAACAAAATATGCAGAACAATTTTGCTAAAATCTTGTGCCAGTTTACTGCTTCCTTTCTCCCATATTGCCATTCTATTATTCTCCCCAGGGAGTCTTCAGCCCTTGTGGTACACTGGCAGTGGAACATCTATTTATTAATACAATGCTGTTCAGTACATGTCTTCAAGCATAGGCCAAGTAAAAGCTCTCAGTCATGCTGTGCAACTGGCTGTTCTATCCATACTTCCAAAAAAAAAGTGTCAAAGGAAGAGAAAATGAGCATAAGAGTAACAAAAAACAATGAGAATAATCAGGGATATGAAAATCATGATTACTGAAAAAATATTAAGAAACTAGTTTGCCCATTCTCAGAAAGAGCCAAAGAAGAAAATAACATCAGTGGGGAGCATCATGTGTTCTCTGAGTTCCTCAGACTCATACAAGTTTAAACTAACAGATTTCATTTCTGCTAATCAGGATTAATTATTCCAAATGATCTCACAACACAGCAATGAAATAGAGTAAATTCTTTAGAATCTCACATGTGATTTAATATTTACCATGAAGTTTCACTGACACCAGTATGAATGTTTGTATGAGTAACATATAACAAATGGGCCAAACTTCTTATATTAAGAAATAATGCTAAGATTCAGTTGAATGACTATCTGAAATAGTCATGTGTTTAACACAACTAAAATACCATCCCACTATGCGACAGTCGCATTTGTCTTTCATATTCATCAATTAAAATGAGTGCCTATATAACTATCCAAATAATTTTTCCTTCCTGAGATGTACAATATATCCATCTCTAGCATTTAAAGACAACACTAAAATAACTTTCACAAATGTTTAGAGCAAGGAAACACTCACCAGATTTATAAAACTTAACGTGCACAATTTTTGATACAAAGAAAATTTTCAGATTCAGGAAGACACTCTCTGCAAATGAAGACACAGTGTCCTGTGAACTGAATGTGAGCTGAAGTGCTGCACTTGAAAATCACGGTAGAAATTTCAGAAGTAGTTCTGAATGGTGCTGTATGGTACTTCTCACTGCAATATGGCTGCAACATTTTAATGACAGGAGAGTTGTGGTGATGTATGATACATATATTTATGGGATTCACAAAGATATTAGACAACAATTATTCACTTCAGTAAAATCAGAAAGGCGGTATAACCTTGCAGTGACTGTAGCACTAATAAGAATTTAAGTCCATGAACAAGTAACTAGACACTCATTCAAAGACAGAGGTTTTAAAATCCAGTCAGCTTTACCTTTGACTTATCATAAATCTAAGCTTTTATTATACTTATAGATTATCTTTGAAATTAATTTTTCAATTAATGACTCTTTAATATCCTTTTCTGTTTAGGTAGGCCTATATCTGCTGTGCACTTTGTATTACTTAAGTATGAGGCCATATACTTTTTTATTTTTTTGCTTCCAGTAAATCTATTTATGAGACATCATTTGATTTAGATGCTATTTTCTAGTACATATAAGGTAAGTTTCAAAGATTTTTAAGGTCTTTTGAATTCTTTTATCTAAACATATTCAACATTGGATCAGATCTATCATCATAAACTGGCTCACAAATGTTTTTAACAGCAAAACTTGCAGGAAGTGATACTTTCACTATCACAAATTCAAGTGGTTGTTTTATTTATTATACCATCTGCAATGTGTCTAGTTGATCTCTGACTCTCAGAGACAACAAAGCACAAAACCATTCCATAATTCATTTTCCTTCCCCATCTAACACTTTTTATACCAATGTGAAAAAAAAAAAAAATTTCTTGCCTATTATGCACTATTGATACAAGATTGACATTTCATATAGATTTTAAAGTTTTCATAAGCATCAGTCTTGATCTGTGAGAAATAAATGCCTCTGTATATTACAGTGCTCCAGAATATTTTCCACCAACCTTTATCAGCATTGTCATACAACCCAAACTTACCTGGACACAGAGAGAATATCTAATAAAGTTCATAAGTTTTTTTGCATCAGTCTTAGCATTTGTATCCAGTCAGGAAATACATCTCACTAATAACATCACTAAACATCTAAACTTAGTAAGTAGTTTGATTCAGTTACCAAAACATAGGTGTCCACTAGCCAGCAGCCATGCCAGGACATCCTGTCTTTTGTCCTGCTGCTACACAGAACAAATTTTGGTTTTGTCAGCCATCTACCAGGCTCAAAATGCTGCCCACTGCCATCCTTTTTTCATATAACCATATATCATTAAATTGTTTTGAGAAGGAGCAAGAGGTAGAAAAAATAAATATATCTTCTTACTAAGACATGTGACTCTTTGAACTTTTTTTTTTTAATTGATTTTTCTGGACTGAATTCAAATATTCCAGGATCTCAAGTACAAATTACTCTAGATAACTGTATCGTATCAAGAATGCCATGGTTCTGTGAGTAAACACAAGAGAAATTATGAAGCTTGTGTAAGCTTTTACACCATGCCAACTTTAAGGCATCAGTCTTTAATCAACAATATGTATGCCTGAAATGATGAAATTATGTTTTGCCGTTTTTCTTTTCTTCCTCAGGTTTCCATCAGCTCTTGCCTGAATTTGACTCAGAAAAAGTTTCAGCATTAATTCAAATCAGATGCAGACAAGAGAGATATCTTCGTGCACTTTGCAGATGTTCCCAAAGAACAGTTTTAGAAGCGTATGTTTTCAAAGCAAAATACTTTCCATGTGTGCTGCTGGTGTATAACACATCCAGACTGCTTTCTGATTTGTCCCTTTGCTTTATTACTGTGTGACTTGTTGATTCTAAAGCTGAAAGGCACACTGTTGTGAATTGCTAGTGATATAATTATTATCAGAAACCATATCGTTTTATACAATATCTTACTGGACACAGAATTAGATTCCAATTAAAGCTCTCAAGGAGGCCTAGTAACAGCAATTTAAGCGCAATGGACTGAATACTTTTTCACTGTGTCAGCAAATGGAAGGTCAAGAAACATAATTTTTTACTGCAAGAAGCACTAAAATGTAAGAAATCAAAACTCTCTCTCGGAGTTTGCAGACCCAATAAGGAGTTGTTCCTGAGAGAATGATAGAATATAAAAACATCTAGGGAGATCTTTCTGATGATTCAGCATCACAATTTCCATCCCTTCATAACTTCAGTTTGTGAACACCCTGAGCATGTGGACTTCTGGACTCAACAATAATTCTTGGTTAAACATTAATTACATTCTTAAATAAATACAATCCTATTTCTGGCCTTTCTTTAACTGGACTGTCCATATGTATTTTGATGGCATCAAAATGTGGGACTAAAGTTTGGAAGTTAAATATCGTATATTACTAATATCTCTGTAAAATATATTGGCTTAAAAAAATACTACAGATCTTCTCAATTACAAGGACTGTTGGAAACTCATGCACCCTTGTCAGAAATCAGAAAGTCCTTTAGCATGTTCTCTAAAGATGCATAAATTAAAAAGAAGCTCATATGATACCTTAGCTTATGTTAATTTTAAATTTTACTGCTATTAGATGTATTTTCAACTTATCAACACTATGAAGAAAATAATCAACAAGCAATGGTTTTAATCTCTTGTTTAATAAAAAATATATAAAATTTGTAAATTGGATTCATTGATGTCCTGAATTTTCTCTTCCTCTGTTGTCTTGTTAAACATCCTCTCCCTCCTCTATGATTTATTGTTCCCATACGGTAAAACTTGGTTGCCTTCTCCAGAAGAATATTATAAACTAGTACATGGTCTTTGCAGCATAGAGATGACTCCAAGGGAATTTCTAGATTTCAGATAACACAAATATGATTGATCTATTTGTGAATATAAGCAAGAACCTGTGACCAGCATGGTTATCATCAATGTATAGAAGTTTCTGAGCTGCAGTTCATATGATGCGAATTTCTATGTATGAAATGGATTACAGGATATGTAGATAGAATGAAATATATGTCTGCATTCATTATCTACCTTCTGAATAAGTACTTTTATATTTTTTTCTGTCCTTACAATACTAGAAATAAGAAAAAAAATTCTTTCCTGACCTTGAGGCAGTAGCTTGCCAAAGCCTTGCTAACTAATGTATTTTTGTATCATATAGAGGACTGTTAAGGCAATTTTCTTTAACACCTCCTCATTCAACTTTGCTTTCCAGAAAAAAATAATAGGCTAATATTCAGTCTATGTAATAGAGAATTATGTTATAGAGAAAAAATATAAAAGAAACAACAGATTTTATATTATATCCCAGGAAAAAATTGTATTTGTTACTTTTTAAATTTGTTAGACTCACATCTAATACCAGATAGTGAGCTGTGAAATTGTGGCCAAACATTTGAAAGCTGCATGTTTTTTAATGTAGTCTTGTTCCTTTCAAAAATAAAGCTACTTTTTTCCCATTTCAAAATTCATTAGAAATGCACTATGTTTGTCTACCCTTAATTGTGCTGACATCTGAAATAGCGACCCTAAAGATAGATATTGAGTAACAAGGTATGACTTAAGAACAAGTAGGGATATTTGATTTGAAGAATCCAGACTGTCTAGATTTTTTTATTATTTTCAGTGTTGGAAAGATGGGGCTAGACTTGACGTAGTGTTTTCCAATATTTCCAGCGGAGAATTTTTTATAAAGTATGTATGAGTTTCCTTTTTGAAGGAATCACAGGCTTTGCTCAAGAACAGAGTCTTAGGATGAATTATCTTTCATGTAATATATATGGTCAGGGACTAAGAATTTGAAGCAAACCAGAAAGCCAAAGTACTAGTCTAGATGACATAAAGAGACACATCTCAAATCAAATCAGAATTTATGGCAAACATTTAATTTGCTGCCTGCCTCTATGAGTAGTTTGTTACAATGAGAATACAGGACATCTCAGTATATACTCCACTATTTTCTATTGTTCCTTCTTTCTGGATTTTGCTTAAGCTATTATTTTTGACTGAGAAATCATGTACAGCTGGAGTGTCTCTCGCTGACAGTTCATCATTTTCTCGGTACTCCAATTGTACTTAGAGAGTAAAAGTTTTGCAAAATGCTTTGAGCAACCTGAAAAGTTAAACATTTTTGAAGTACACTGTGACTCCTTGTGTTTTGTAGTTTGGTCTTGTTCCCATTTGTACACTTAGAGAATAAAATGGATCAATGTACTATTGAATTACTCTTTCAAGGGTATACTGGCCTTCCTGGAGTGTGTCTACAGATGGGTACAGATGTACCTCATTTCTCTCTGTACTTCAGACTGCGTTCAAGTGAATAACTTTAAAAACTGCATAACACTTAAAATCCTTCTGCCCACGTAACAAAGCTGTGGCTCCAATATAAGTAGAAATTCACAGATGTTCCACTTGACATTCAAAACTTTTGACTTTGAACACCTTTTATTTTCATCCTTTATGTTCCAGAAGAAAGAAATTTAATTATGTGAATGCTGTCTACTTCACAATAACTTGACATCAGCATTTGTTGTGGTAAAATCTGTGGCCTCTCATTTATTTCAGAACATTTAGATTTAAGAAGTTTCACATAAAAGTACTGTGTAGAAGATCCTATCATGAGTTTGTTAACAATAAAAGCTCCTTTCCTTTTTTCGTAGAATTATAGGATAATCCATTTATTTAAGTTTACATTCTTCCTTTGCACAATCACAGAATGACAAAATATGATGATTTGGAAGAGACTCACAAGAAGCATCAGATTCAGTACCTGGCCCTGCACAGCACCACCCCCTCACATGATGTCCCCAGGGGCATTTTCCAAACTCTTCTTCACCTCTGCCAGGTTGGTGCTGTGACCACCACACTGTTCCAGTGTCCAAACATTCTCTGGGTGAAGAACCTTTTTCTAATACCCAAAACAAATCTCCCCTGACAGAACTTCAGGGTATTCCCTTGGGTCCTGTCACTGTCACCACAAAGAAGAGATCAGTGTCTGCCTCTCTTCTTCCCTCAGGAGGAAGTTGTAACTGCAGTGAGGTCTCACCTCAGTCTCCTCTTCTCCAGACTGCACAGACCAAGTGACCTCAGCTTCCCCTCAAGTTCCTTCACCATCTTTGGACTCCAAACTGCACACAGCACTTGACAAGATTCTGCACCAGTGCAGAGCAAAAAGGGACAATCCCTTCCCTTGCCTGGCTGGCAATGCTGTGCCTGATGCATCTCTGGACACAGTTGGCCTTCCTGGCTGCAGGGCACTGCAGACTCATGCTCAACAGTAGATGATGTAAGTAGGCACCTTTTGACAAAAAAAAAATATCCTTCTCAAATCCTCTATTTAAATCTCTGCNTTTTTGGCCACTGAAAGCTTCCTTTGTATGTCTTTAATTTGTTATAATTTCTGTTTAGGTCTGTGTAAGAGGATGGTGTCAGCAATGGAGCGTGTATCAAAAGCTTAATAATTTCTTCTCTCATTCTGTTGAGTTTGCAGCTGCAGTTACAATTCATTACCTTGAAAATCATAATTTGATTTGAAAAATACAGATCTAAAAAGGGAAGACTCTCAAACCAATCAAGTATGAACACCCAGTTATCTTGAGGCTAATGGGTCATTACTGTAAGGATCAATGTATTTTTGTCTAAAATGAAAGCATTGCTTTATTTTCTTCCTCCTATAATCTGTCCATTGCCAATCTGCCTCTACTACATAAAAGCATTGCACTTCAATTATGTTATGCATTTAGGAAACAGATATGTTATTTTATTCTTGTAGCTAATCTGTTTTAGAAATGTAGATACAGAAAACATAAAACTTTAAAATTTATGCCAAAAGAAATCCTAGGCTAAAGAGGAACTAAAATTTCAGAAGACAGATTTTCTCTCACTATGTTCTTTAAGGAAAATATCAAATTGGACACTTCTATTTTTCTTCTCTGTCTCTACCTTTTATTGGCAGAAAGAAGAGGGTTACTGGCAGACAGAAGGTTATGGAACATTTTTAATGCTTCCTCTAACTCTCTTGTATAGCTGGTAAGTGAGTAAATCTCTGCTGGATGATTTCACAGCTCAGCCTGGCCATCAAGGCAGAGAAAGTGGGTTTTTTGTTTTGTTTTGATGTTTGTTTGTTTGCTTATTTGTTTTGGGTTATTTTATGCTATAGACAGAGATCCAAAAAAGCAAAAGGATCTCAAGTGGTTAAGCACAAGGGGGAATCACCATCTGATAATTAAAATACTGAATAACACCGAGGTAATGACGTACAAGAACAGTAACTTAATTCCCTAGATTGGAAAGAGAGCTAAATTTCTGACTGTTAAAAAAATGGTGAGCTACAATGTAGAAGGTTGTGACTTTATTGTGGTGATTTAGAAATAATTTAGTTCACATAACCTAAAGCTTGTGCAGATCTCACAGGATTACAGCATTTTGTCTTTCTTCTTCACTAAGAAGAGATTTACATACTTGAAATTTTAATCTAGCTATATTTTTACTTTAGATTTAACTTTAACTCATAAAATCATGACTTCAAGATAAGAGTCAGTGTTTTTATTCAGCTGGCCTGAAATTAAGTCTGACAAACCAGTGCTGGAAGGTTTACAATATGTTTATCCAACAAAATCTAGATTAAACCTGTTCAGAAAAGACAACCTCGTATTTTCTTGACCAGAAATCCTAATACACAGCTTCACAATGATCCTGCTGCACATGCATAGTTCAGGTAACATAGAAGATATGATTCTGGACTAATTCTGAAGTTGGCAGACATGATTTGTATATATTCAGAAAATCCCAAGCATTAGACTTACTGCATGTGCAGATTGATTCCACATTTAATGAAGAGTGAAATGTCTGGTATAGATCTAACTTTAAGTTGTTCTTCTTATTTCAGATGAAAATTTATTATCTACGTTTTATGTAGAAGTAATTTTTACAAGTATTTTCAGAATGTTATTTGAAATATTTTTTATTTCTAGGAATGCTGCCATACTTCAGCCATACCAATCTTTTAATATTTGCTGGTATTCAAAAGAATTTTTTATGTACTCTGAGATACAAACCTTTCACATTATCAGACATATATCTTCTGATTAGCATTTAATTCTCTTTCTCACTGTGTTACAGATCATGACAGAATAATGAAAGTAATATGAAAAGCAGTTCTGCATATATTTTCCATGAAGAGATACTCATCTAAGATACTGAATAATTCAAGACTAATAGAAGGTTGCTTGAGTCTTGACAAGAACTCATTATCTTTCTTCTTGAAAAGAAAGAACGGGATAGTAGCAATGCAGAAAAACAGAGTCCTAGTCCCTAAATGTATCCATAAACTAGGTCATCCATTACTAAATGTGTGAACTCTCGTAGTATTACTTGCTGACGCATCCCAGGTAGCATGAATTTTATCTTGTGTTAGTTGTCTACCATACAGCTGAGCTAGTCACCCTGGGTTCTCTTTAAAGTCAATAGAGAAAAGGAGGCACTATTTAGGGAGAAATCCACCTGACCTATTTCTGACACCTACTTTAGGATGAAATGAATCGTGCCCTAGAAGTGCTTATTTCTCTTCACTGAGCGAAGAAGGAGCATAGAAAGACTAGCTCACCTGTAGAGACATACATTGAAGAGGTCTGAGAAGAGCCTTACCATTTGATTCTGGTCCTTACTTTAATCAGTAAATGACTAGTTTTACAAAAGAAGAAGAGCTTTCAAAATATGATTGAAAGCCTTGCACTTCAGAATATTCTGCTAACTGGTGTCATATGCAATGCTCAATAAGAACAGTGATTTCGTTAGATGGAATGGAAAATGAACCTGAAACCAAATGACTTCCTACACCCTGGAGACTCACTCTGATCATGAAGTTTTGAACTAAACAGAAATGACATCAAATACTTCCCCATTCTTCCTTAGATCTTATAGCCCCGGTTTTGCTCTAATGAAATATCTGATAAAAATATTTTGAAAATATTTTTTAAAGAAATAATATTAATAAAATAACATGAATGACATATTAATACCTTTTTTCTTTCCCTATATCTGAAGTAATTTGACAGATTCAAATTAAAAATTTTTAATTGCTCTGGGCATTTCACACTAGAGATTTTAAAAAAGCGAGAGAGTTTATAATTTATTCCCTAGCACTAATTTTGTGGTATCCTCACTGCAAAAGTTTTTTCTTGTCTTTTGAAAAAAAAAAAAAGACAAAACAAAGAAACAAAGTCAAACTTTTTAAAAATACACTAAAAGTAGCACTAATTCTCCATTTTTTAAATCTTCCCTACAAAAGAAGATACAATCATCATATAATTTTTTTTTAATTGCCATTATTATGTTGTTTGGCAAACTTTCTCATATTTTATAATGAGGAAATGGGAAAAACGTTTTTTTTTAATGAACCTTTTGAACTTCCTTTTTCTTTTTTTCCTTACAGTCTTTTAATATTCATTGTTGGTGAATCACTACTTGACCTATTCGGATATTCAAAAGCCAATCCCTCAATCCTTTAGGTATTGCACTGTAGCTATTACACTGGAAAGCAAATTTCAAGGTGTATCATCTAAATCTATAGGGACTCTCAGTGCAAAAAAGCACCTTAAATGATCATTGATATTTTGTAAATTAATCCTTTGAATAATAGTCATTATACTTATAGTAAATTTTTCATGCTCTGTAGATGCACATTAGCAGTTGCACTAGAAATTATACAAGAAGTCTGGGTACTGTTAACAGATAGAAGCTAATTTTGAGCTTCTAATTACTTTAGGTATGATTAAAAGAGCTGAATGGTTGGATCACTCAGACATTTTAAAAGCACAGAGTTTTCCTAAAAAAAATTAAAGAAAAAGTAATTCAATTTCCACTTGACCATACTTGCTTCTTCTAGTATTTTTTTCCCACATACATATTCATTCCAATAATTACAGTTCAGTCAAATACTTATAGCAGGATTTGGAGCTAGTAATTATTTGAATATGCTTGTTTTCCAGACAACACATGTATTCATAACGCAAGTTACTAGTAGGGTTATGTTTAATGTAAGAGGAGGAAAGGGCAAACAAGGCATAATGTAAAAACCCACGAAAATTATTCATAATATATGACAAATTTATTATACAGCTTTCAGAGCTTTATATTTTTCAACCATGCTAATAGTGTAAATGGCATTTTTGCACTGATTTCAGAGATAAAAGCTAACACATACTTAACAAAAAAAAATCCATTTAAGTCTTTGTAAACAATCATAAGTCTAGAAATATTTTTTTCTCTTATCACATGTTGTGTCAGATTTAGTTGCAAAATTTAGATCTTTAAAATTATTTTTGTAGATAAAAGGATGACATAGGTACTAATATTAAGTCTTCACTGGTTATGTTGGCTAAGCATCACTGAATATAAAGAAAAATTAGGTATGTAATTCATATACAAACAATTATGTTCAGCCATCAACATTAAGGTCCCTACATCTTGGAGCTGAATGTCATTCCTTAAAACGTGGATGTTTAGGTCGTACTAAGCTGCACCCCTCCTCTCTTTGTTTCAAAGGTTAGATCATGATAATAATAATAATCTTCTGGAATGTGGCTAACTCACCTTAGTTCCCTGGATCTTCCTTCCTGATCCTCTGGAAGACAGGGGTGACATTTGTTTTTCTTTAGTTCTCTGAAACCAGCTCATTAAGTTATCATGTTGCCATTATTTTCCATGGATAATTACACATGCCCTTGTAATGATACCAGCAGGCTGATGTCAGCTCTTTCAGTGCTTGTGGGTACACTCTACCAAATCCCATTGATCTGTGTGTCCAGTTTATTGAAATGGTAAAACTTTCCAAGTTCAGACTTTTCCACAGCTCTCAGGAGCCAGGGATCATTGAAAGCCAGTCTTAGCAATAAAGATCACGATAAAGAAAGCATTGAATATCCCAGCCTTTTCAATGTCCTTTGTTGCCATGCATTCTGAATCACTTAGTAACAAACTCACATTTTCTAGGTCTTACTTTTACTGCTGATTTATCTATAGAAGCCCTTTTTTGACCTTCATGGCCCTTGCCAGATACAGATTCAAGTGAGTTTTGCTGTATCAGGTATATCAGAAGCACAACCTTTCCAATAGGATAAGACCCATGGGATAAACCATTACAAGATTTCTTTCCTGGACTGCGCCATCTTTCCCAAAGAATAGAAAACCAACACAATTCACAAAATTTCATATATATATGTGATTTAAATATTTTTCTGCCTGAGTCCCTCTACTCTGTGCACTGATATTTGCCCTTAAACTGCAACGCCTTTGTAACATCATTACCTGTATTTCCTTATAGAATGAATGACTAGAGTACAAATATTTTTGGAATATTGTTCAGCATTTTAGACCATACCTAGCATGAGTGATATTCCAAACATGGTTGTTTCACTGACTGTATAATACGGTGCTAGCAATTATCCCTAGCCTAGAACTTTCTGGTTAGTATCTACATATGGTGAATTAGAAATATTGTGTGCCTAAGGCTTCACTCACCTGTCCATGTTAGCTGGCATCTGTCATTACCTGCAGGCAACTGAATTGAACCCCAGATGCCCCAGAAAAAAATGACATGAGATGAACATTTTTTAAGAAACAATGACATTAAAGAATTATTTAAAAATAAAAGTCCTTGTAAATAATAAAAATTTCAGTATCTTTTTTACCAGGTCCTCATTGCTTCATTTTGGTAAGTACAAGCCTATTTTTAACCTAAAATATTGCTTTTTTTTTTTTTTTAATTTTGTTTACTATATCTAAACATTGAAGTAGAACCATGACTGTTAATCTGTTTATGTGCAAATGGAACAATTATTTTGCATCATTTAATGTCACTTTTGGTATAAATACATATTCATTTTTACATCGAGAGGAATAAAGTAATATTTTAAGGACATATTTATTTTCATGTTTCCTATTCATTATGTAGTCTGGTTTTGCATTATTTTTTCCTTTATTTCTACCAGTTCTGTCTAAAAAGAAATAAGATTTGGCATCTCTAGCCTGTTGAGAAGACTATATCCGTGCAAGAATTGAAGTAATATTGAGTTGTTTAATAAGTGTTTCATAATAGAGACTAGTATACTTTTATGACATGCACTGGACAAGGACTAGAAAGTAGCATGTATGAGCTGTTCACAGTACTAATTGTGATTCATGAGCCAATTAAAGGGAGGAGAGAATTGCTGTTCAACCTTAGTATTCTATTAAAATGCTAGGATTGCCTCTAAACTTGAATAGAAGGAATTGATTAATCTTACCCATAGATTGTAATTATTTTTTTCTAAAATAAAGCCATTATTTATGGGTATACATCAAAACATTTCTATTTTAATAATAATAAATATACATAACATAATACATTACCTGAATTTGAGGTAACAGATAAATAATCCAAAAACCTCTAAACCTACATGTGTGCCTAGTGAATATACTAATAAACCAGACTTAAAACACTTAAAATGAAATAACTGCTTCTTCCTAACTGGTGAACATTACCTTATAATGCCAGATAGATTAACTTCCAGAAAAACATAGAAAGCAAGAAATGTTGTGTTTATACAAGGAAATGGGAGCTTGTACACAGAAAATCTCAAAAAATAGCTTTCCCTCTTTTGCTTCAAATCTTTCTGTTCTGTTCCCTATTCACTACTGTCAAAAGCTGTGGTTTTCCTGACAGACTTATAACTTTTATTTTCTTTCAACTCTTCCTTCACCAGTATCTAAACTAATAGAAATTCCTGCCACTTGTCTCTACAATATCTCAACCTTTCCACTCAATCTGCTGACAGCACTGGTGCCTTTTGGTGTTCCCTGTTCTTATCTGCTTTGCCCCCATATGTCTTTGACCTTTTACCATCTTTCTTTTCTCCCTACCAAGAAATAAACTAGAAAACTAACTTAATCTTCTGTTTTCTCTACTCTTTGGATCAACCCACTATTTTCTAAATCTCTTCAGCATCTTCCAAAGTTATTTTTATTATCCTCTTTGTCAGGTTTAAACCCTTTCTTTTTTATTTCAATAATACTTTCCTTATTCAACATTTCTTGTCTAATCACTTCTTCATACTACTTGGTACTTTTTTTTTTGTCTCATATTCACTCTATAACTTAAAATTTTGCAACTTACTCCTCTTCTTACTTGCTTTATTGCACGACTTTTGTATACCTTTTAATTTTGAACGTTAGACCCAGTCTATTTATATACAAATCCATGGCTGTTGTTATCACCACAATTAAGGGTTATTCAATGCTAGAATTTTCTTCATGGCACCAGGTGTGCTGGCATCAGATAGCCTTCGTCTTTCTTGTCTTTGTGGAAGGTATCTCTGGAGATCATATATTCCAACTCCCCTGTCAAGGCAGCATCACCTAGAGCAGGCTATACAGGAATGCATCCAGATGGGTTTTGAATGTCTCCAGAGAGGAAGATTACATGACCTCCCCGTGCAGTCTGTTCCAGTGCTCTGCCACATTCAGGGTAAAGGTACTCTCCCTCATGCTGAAGAGTAACTTCCTATGTTTTAGTCTCCCAACATATCCCTACTTTTATTGAATATGTAGAGATTCCTCCCTTGAGTGGGGATACTTCTCAAAGTTAAGCAAAAGAGGTTTACCCAAGGTCTTTGGTATGGGTGAATAACATCAATCTCTACTTACTAATTGGCTTTGACAAGTTTAATAGAATTTCTTTAATATAATTGCTTCGATATTGTTTTGTAGTGTACTGTATTATAATAGTTGTTACAGCACTCATATTGTGAAATAAATAATTCTGATTAAATTCTCCAGTTTTATCATAATAAAAACAACTTGCCCAGAAAAGTGGTAAATACCCCATCAACAGAAACATTCATGGTCAGGTTGGACAGAAATCTGAGCAACTTGATCTAATTGAATATGTCCTGCTCATTGCAGGGGGATTAGACTAGATGACCTTTAAAGGTCCCATCCAACCCAAACTATCTTGTGATTTTGTGATTCTATGATTCTATTTCCCTGTCCTCTAAACTTTATTCCAGTCTGTTAAGACATGCACATTTCTTTCTCTTTTCTAAGTTTATTCTTGCTTAAACAGAAAAATGCACTGAATTCAGGTGAGGGAGCAAAAGCAAAAGAGGTCATTCAAAATGATGATGCTGTCACCTTTTGACATCATGAGTACTCAGATGTTAGTGAATGGGGCTCAGCTAAGCTTTAAAGTATGAAAAAAGCTCTCACAATGTCTTCAGTACTTTCTATCTATGTGCTAGCTGTTCTAAGTGTTTTGTGTTGTGCATTTCTATAAATGCAGAGACATTTGTACTTTGCTGAATTGCACAATACCACTCATTCGGCAGCACCTCCTTCAGTGACATTTTGCCTGGATATGCTCATTATCACCATAGTAACTGAAACCCTTCCTTCACCCAATTCTGCATATGTCTTCTTTTTCTCTCATCATTCCTCCTGCTTCTGATGAAGAATTTATATGAAGAAGCTGTTATATTATAGGAACAGTTAACATTTTGTATATTCGAAGTAATGGGCATATTTTTATTCACTTCCCAAATATAGGACAGGCTGATTTATAACTTTTTACATATGCATGATCAATAATCACTTGTCTAATTATTTACCAATATTTTGTGATTGGTTTTAAAACTGAAAGACGGTGACTGGCAGATCAGACAACAACAGCTCAAGAAAAAATTATCGGCACAAAAAAACCCTGCTTCTACAAAAGAAGTGGACAGCAGAAATTGTACTCAGCCAGCAGATGGGAACAGGCTGAAGTAAAAAGGAAGCTATCTGGTAAATTACCAGTGATTTACACAAATAAATGCATTCACATATTCATCTAAAATAATTTTAGTAATAACAATAAAAACATATTCCAAAGTTCATATTAGTCTCAAGTGGGCCTTATTCTGGATTTTCCACCACTTCAGTATGATGTGTAGTCATTCTGAAAGCTGGAAAATTTTTATTTTAGTAATTATTATTTCTCATGTGCACCTCAATCATGTGAATGTATTTAGACACTTCTCCTAGGAAGAATATTTTTAATTTATTAAAAACCCTAAGAGTAGATTAATTGCATAGAGAAATATATCTCCAAGGAGAAGATCTTTATACTACTGCTGTTCACTATTTATCGGCAAGTATCTTCCTGATGCTTGATATACTCTGAAATACAGAGTCCTGCCCCAGGAAAACTTCCTTGATGGAAGATTATTTAGACAGACTACTTTGAAGTATTCCACCTGAGGCAAAGCTGATTAAGCACTCTCCTGGGATATCTTGAATTTCCATGAGAACCTGCATGTCATTGATTGCCTAATATTAATCACGAAGCCAAAGGAAATAGCAGGAAATAGTGATCAGACCTTTCACAAAAGTTTGAAGGACAAATTGAAAAGCGAAGTTATTTATCAAAGGTTGAATATGTGGCCTGTGTCAAAGGTTAGGACAAACTGGCTTTTGTACCCACACTGAGGTGGCTTAAGGCTACCAAGGCTTAATTTATGATTCCTGAGAAGGTGGAATAAGATGAGAAAACTTAGGGGGTTCAGGCAATCTTTTTTCTAGGTCACATCCATAGTTCTTCCAGCCATCTGATGGGGTCATATAGGAGTCAAAAACAGTTTTAGCTGCTACCTTTCCCTATGGTATCAACCCCTACCTATAATCCAGTTCAGTCAAGAACTGAGCTGCCATCTTAGTCTGTATCTTGCCTAGCTATTCAGTGATTTGTGAGTGACTCTCTGTTCCACTACTGAAGTATTTCCCTAGTTTACACCAGTCTCTGCAATCAGTCTACCCGTTTGGATCAAAAATCCCAATATTGTCACTCTTTCCTTTCTTATCTTTGCTAGCTGAAGCTTTGGAATAAGCCTACATGAAACACACTTTCATAATGGTGACTGAAGCTTGCTAGCAGGTCCAATGCAGATTCAAGTGAAAAGTGTCAAAAGATCTGTACTAGAACAAAGTTCAAGACCTAAGTTACAAAGAGAAATTTATAGATAATGAAGATAGAATTTGGAACCAGGGAAAATAAATGAGTTATCATATTGTTTAACTTATTTATCATTAGTAACAAATAAACAGCCAAATCGTGCCAAAACAAACTTTTAAAAAACATTGAAAGAAAAAACCCTTGTAGTTATATTAGACATCTATATTATGATGGCATGTGGAACTGTGGGGTGTTTTCTCTGATTATCTCTCAAAGGAAATCCAGCTGACTTTTTACCTCAGATGGCTATCTCTGAGGTAGCAAAAAATTGATAAGTATAATGAATTACTTCCTTACTTTTCAGTTTGCCATGTGGTTAAGCCCAGATGGCAACTAAGCAATGTGGACCTACATGCTCACACTCCAATCCACCCCTTCTATCCCCTTCTGGTGAAACAGGGCAGAGAATAAAAAGCAAAACTATTAGTTTGAGACAAAAAAAGTTTAATAATGGTAATAAAGTAAAATATAATTATCTCAGTAAATAATAATAATGAAAATAGAGTGAAAAATCAGATCAAGTGATACATAACACAATTGCTCACCATGCACTGACTGATGCCAAACCCTATCCCTAAACCATGATTGGCCCCTTGGGTCAACTCCCCTGCTTTATTAATCGAATATCACTTCATATTATGGTGAATAAACCTTTGGCTAGTTCAGGTCTTTTGTCCCAGCTATGCTTCCTCCATGTTTTTTGTCCATCTTCTCACTGGCAGATCATGAGACACTGAAAAACTCTGATTTAGGGTAATCACTACTTAGCAACAACCAAAATATGAGTGTGTCATCAATGTTTTTCTCATACTGAATCCAAAACACAGCACCTTACCAGCTACTGAGATTAACTCTATGTCAACCAAAACCAATATGTCAAAGGATCTAAATAGGAAGAAAGTTAAACAACTGAAAAATAGAAAAATCAAAATTATTGACTGCCAAATGAACATTAGATCACTATGCTCAAAAATAAGGCTAATACATATATAATAAAAATGTGAAAAATATATTGATTTTAGAAAATTGAAATAGTTTTCCTGTTTATATTGAATTAGTTAAATGTTACTAATGCTGCAGAATATTGACAGAAAATAGTCTAGGCAAATTTACATGTAGTACCAGACTCTTCAATATTCAACTACTTATTCAGAGAAATGGATGCAAAGCTTGTCATCTTAAACACAATGTATTGTAAACATTTAATAAACTTTTTAAGCGTGGCATGAAATCAATAAAATTAGCAATTAATCACCTAAATCCATGTTTAGTTGATTTTCTTGCCAATTCTTTAAATCTACATTGAAAAGAAGTCCTGTTTTCTGAAGTTTTACTATGATCTTGTGCTTCAAGAGGGAAAGAAGACTTTGCTCTATTCTACATCTCAAAATAAAACACCATCAAAGATCATGAAAAAATGTTTCCTTATTCTTTTAATTTAGAATTTTCTGAAGCTTATAAATAAGCTTATTTATTATGTTGATATTTAAGGTTATTATTAGCTGGTTTTTTTAAAAGAAATTGGCCAATATAAACAGAAACTATCAGAATAATATTAGGAAATTAATGCATTAGTCCCTACAGAAAATTCTTGCCGGTAGCTGACAGTTGACTGTGTCTGACTTTTAAGATTATGACAGCATTCATTGTTCTTGACAGTGATAAAAGTTTTTTCTCCTAGATAGTAAAATTAAATGAAATCACTAAAAGTACTTGCATGTTAACAGGTACATTGTTTGCATATGGGGGTATTATAATTTTCCTTTGCATTCTTCTGCCCATTCTGGATTTTTATACATTTCTGAATAGGAATTTGTACAAGTTGTTTCTTAGAAAATAGATTTAGTAAAAAAATTCCAGCAGTTTTGGCGTTTTCTTTTAGGCTTTTTCTTTTAGAAAACTCTGATCCTTGCGGTTTTAGACATATTTTGTCATGGTTCCATAAGCTGGGCAGAAACCAAAAATCCAAATGATGTGTGGAGATAAACCATGTCTAATGAGGGCTGGGTTTAACAGTCCATGTTGAGAATATTTTATGTGCTTCAAGAAATGTATTGTGATCAGGGAATGAAAGCAGTGTGAATACATTAGGGTGAAATTTTAAGAATTCATTGCATGCAAATTTTTATCTTCAACACTTACTTTCTTCCTTCAAAATTGATCAGATTTAGAAATTCTTAAGATATAAAATGTTTCTCTTTCCCCCTCACCTTGGCTAAGTATTCTAAACATCCACAAAATTTTAACAAAACATATTCAATTTCTTTGAGTTACCCTGATATATTACGGTCTGAGCAGCAACACTGGTTTTTTTGCCTTACAATTTTTTATTTAAATACACTGGGTATCCCACTATTCAGATTCCCTGGATTCTCTTGTGTTTCTCCCATGAGAATACAGAGGACCATGAATGATAGCCTGAGAACGCTGGAATTACAAAGAGAAATTAAAATATTTTAGATTTTTTTTCAATTAATAATTAGTATTTAAAATGTTATTTTGAATCCCTGAACATTTGCTTCTTGGTTAAGAAATAGTCAAAAATCCCATGAAATACAGAACTTACGAAACCTAAAAGCCCTGTTTTGCCATAAATATTATCCCTCAATATTTTAAGTTTTCCACTCTTCCGCTCATCTCCCTTGCTTGGGTGAAAATACTTTATTTAATTGGATAAAGAACAGAATATAAAGTACTTACTAATCAGTTATGAAGGGTCTAATCTTTAGTCAACTGTTACTATGACTATTATAATCAGTGATCATTCTAAAGAAAATGCAGCATTTAAAAAAGCCTAAAAGGCAATCAGACAGCCTGTCTGATTGGTGACATTTGACAGTTGAGGTAGTCTACACAGAGCTAATAACAATCAATATGAAAATACATAGAGAGAAGCTTAGAAGACCATGTATATTCTTAAAATCAACATTCATTTTTAAAATTTGCATTCTCTGAACATACTTCACTTTCACTGAAAAAAGACTTTTCCATTTTCCACATAATGAGTCTATTCTATTGTGACATGATCTAAAATAGGTTGCTGTCTTCTTTTGTTTTGTTTTATTTTGTTTTGTTTTATTTTGTTTTGTTTTGTTTTTTCTTTTTGTTTTTTGGGGGGTTTTATTTGTTTGTTTTTCTTTCTAGTAACTCTTCTCAGATTACAGCATCCCAGAACCACAGAATCTGAGTTGGAAGGAACCCACAAGTCTCATAGGTGAATAAATGCTCTACAAAAAAAAAAAAAAAAAAGGTGGTAACACCAATGGCTTTGGTATCAGGAGAACCAACTCTAGTGCTCACCAGTTTATGCTTTTTGAAAATATTCTCTTTTGTTTAATCGGGATTTATTGCCCACATTCCACTGACTTTCCTCCCATAACATAGTTGGATGCATTAGATTCTAGTGGGAAAAAAAACCACAGATAAACTACAGGTCGAACAACCAAACAAGCAAAACACCTCACACTGAGTCCATAATTTAGAATATTGCTAGCAGTACTCCAAATACTTTTATTACCATCATTCATCAGGAGAACTGAATTCTCAATCAAAACCTGACCTTATTTTCCATATTTCTATAGATCAGTTAACTCAAAATCCATCAGAAAAATTTTTTAACTGACTTCATAAATTAGGTGTCTACATAGGCTACTTCTGACTCTTTGAGAGTTTTAGAAATTTTTTTGAGCTGATTAAAATACCTAGGAACATATGAATTAGTTCTACATTGCACCTTTCTTCCTGAATATATCTGAACATGGTATACTTTTCAAGAAGAATGAGGCAAACTTAATTGCCAAACTGGTTTTAGGAAAAATGAGAGAAATTGTTTAGAATTGATTGATTTTGAATTCACATGGAATTTTAAATTGAGTTAGGCAGCAGCACAAGTCCTTCAGGGTATAGGTTGGACTTGTAATTTCATCTTCACGGGCACAGTGATATGTCAGTTTAGTGCTATAGTGTTAAAGGTTTTCCCAAACAACTGGACATGAAGATTTAATTCTTAGTTACACTTTCTAAATTATCATAAGTCAAAATAGTCCACAGGCACAAAATCTAATATGCATTTAGTGCATCATGGAGCTGTACTGCTCTCTCAAATCCTTTGTGTAACCACATTCTGATATATGTTTAAAGAAAAAAAAAATATATAATTCCACCTTATTTACATTATTAAACATTCAGCTTCAATTTATCTCAGTTCCAGAAATGGAAATATCATTCAATTCTCTGCAATAACTAATGGTGGGGAAAAAAGTCATGCATAGAACTTCAATTTTGATACTGGTGTTAAAGGTCTGTCTGAGTTAATGAGTACAGCTCTGATGATGGGATTCAGAAATAGCTGAAAAGAGAGTAGAAAAATAAATGTTGCATATACATAGTTTATGATTTGCTATAGTAACTGCAATGTTTTCAATTAGAATGAGAATATTTCTGGATGGTGATCTCTTCAGTATACCTAAAGTTTAATATTTGCAATTTTTTCAGTGACAAATTATTGTAACTAAAGCTAAGCTGACCTTGTAGTATATTTTATATTTACACATTTACTGAATACGGATAGGTAGATAATACTGCTATGTCACTTCTGTCACTTTTCAGAATAACATTAAAATTAAATTATACAGCTCTAATAGGAACAGCTGAATGCATGCCTCTAACCACAGACTAACCTTTATCAGAACACGAAGTTTAAAATGTTGAATTCAGTTTCACAGGCAATATTTCTTCAGCTATTCTGCTTGGTATAATGGATGGATTTTTTTTTTTTCTTTTCTTTTTTCATTTATGAGACTGAGCAATTGAAAAGCAGGTGAAACTTTGCCAAAATACTTAAATTATTCTTGGCTCCAACAGAAATATTAAAAACTCTCAAGGATGTGATTCTGAGCCTTGCAAGAGGTACTCTGTTTTAAACTATCTAAGGGATTTAGTAATTTATGTATTTGTCCCAACTGTAATAAAACAGAAATAGTCAGCTTTAAGATAAATATTTGGCTAATTTTTCCAGCCCTACATGCTACACCATAAAAATCTCCATCTCAGTTGCTGGTTTTCATTCTTAGAGCTTTGTTACATCAACATTTGCCATTTCAATTTATAACTATATTATCTTGCC